>CM053586.1:72063198-72093477 GCA_028646515.1 Pseudochirops corinnae | reverse complement strand
GTGACATAGGAGAGAATAGACTGGGGGAGGGGGGACACACTGGGATGGCTGTTTTGGGGCGGTGGGTGGGAGAAAGAGGGGGAGAAAATATGTAACTCAAAATCTTGTGGAAATGAATGATGCAAACTATAGCAAAATTTAAAAAAAAAAAAACCCTGACCTATGGCTCCATTGTCCACACGCACAGGTTTGCAAGGCATGCCTAAATCCCATGTCCCATTCTTTTTTGTCACTGGGACACAGAGTAAGAGCTCTAGCAAGTTATTCCACATTGGAAAGTTTTAAGGCAGACTCAGTCTGATGTCTAAGGCCCAGAGACACGCATCACAAGGCTACTATCCACTAATTAATGAGTTCCTTGTCAACAACAACCCATGAAACAAAGGAAACACAAAATGTACCTGATACTTGTATGGTCCCATTTCTACAGAGATGAGGATAGAGAAGCTACGAATCCATTTTTAGACCATCTGTAAACAACTTAACTGCCAGTACTCTAGATGAGACATCCTCCTCTAATCAGTAAAAGATCAACAGATGACAGAATCAAATCTGAGGACCACAGATTCAGGACCTGAAAGGAACCTCAAAGGTCAGGGAGTCTCAGCCCTTCATTTTATAGAGGTGAAAAAATGAGGCTGGGAGACTGGTTAAGTGACTCACAAGCCTAAGGTCAAACAGTTGACCTTAGCAGCAAAGGTGAGATTTGAAACCAGGCCCTCTGACTATAAAATCACTCTTTCCACTCACCAAGCTGTCTTTCAGCAATGACATTCTTGTTTTAACTGAAACGAGAAGTTACAAGGAAATTGTGGCTAAATGGAGAGATGGCTCATAGGTTCTCCTCACAGGAAGAAGACAAATAAAGAAGCTGGCTGAGTTGTTTTATCATCTTTCCACAAGCAATGAAAACACTATTTCATGGGATACTTGGTCGCCTCAATCTACAGAGCTCAAGATGAGTGAGTATTTAGGTTAAAAATAGAAAGACACTGAATATAATCACAGATTGTGCGCAATATTTGTTGTCAAAGATGAGAAAATAGAGAAATGCTATTAAGCATTTAGGGACAGGGGCAGCTAGGTGGCGCAGTGAATAGAGCACTGGCCCTGGAGTCAGGAAAACCTGAGTTCAAATCTGTCCTCAGACACTTAACACTTACTATCCCTGTGACCTTGGGCAAGTCACTTAACCCCAATTGCCCTACCTTCCACCCTCCAAAAAGAAAAAAGAAAGAAAAGAATTTAGGGACAGCTTGTGGGGCAGTGGATACAATGTCAGGTCAGGAGTCAGGAAGACTCCTCTTCCTGAGTTCAAATCTAGTCCCAGACACTTACTTAGATGTGTAACCTTGGGCAAGTCACTTCACCCTCTTTGCCTCAGTTTCCTCATCTGTAACGTAAGCTGGATAAGGAAATGGCAAAACACTGCAGTATCTTTGCCAAGAAAACCCCAAATGGAGTTACAAGGAGTTGGACAAGACTGAAAAATCAATTAAGAATTTATTAAGACTTTCTGATCTAAAATATATGCTTTAATATTCAGTGACTTCTATATAAAAATGCCAACCAGCTTCTTTACTATACCTCAAAGAAGACACTCCAACTCTGAAGTCTGGGCATTTTCACCAGCTGTTCCCTATACACAGAATGGTCTCCCTCCTCATCTCTATCTTCTATCTTCCTTCAAATCTCGGCTAAAAATCCCACCTTCTACAAGAAGTCTTTCCTATCCCTCTTAATGCTAAGGCCACCTTCCTTCCACTGATCATTTCCAATTTATCCTGTACGTAGCTTGTTTTTATTACATAACCGTTTACACGTTGGCTTCCCCATTCAACTGTAAGCTACTAGAGAACAAACACTATCTTTTGTCTTCTTTTTTTCAGGGGTTATCAGCATAGAGTATCCCTAGCACTTAGCACCGAGAAGACACAACAAATGTTTACTTACTGCCTGACTAAAAGTATACAGAGAGGAAGAAGGCAAAAAATGTTGAAAAATATACTTATGGTCAAGAAGCGACAGAAGTCAGAGCCTTGTAGACTACACAGAAATCTCATACCTGTATATTCCGAATATTTTCGAGTGTGAGAGAGTGAGGAGGCACTGGACATGGCTAGCATCAATAATATAACCAGAAAAAAAAAAATCAAATTGGCTACAGCTTAACAAACAAGAAGCAACTGGTTGCCAACACTGAAATCATAACCAAATCAGCTTTTCCTGTGCAGTCAGAACACTGACTCTTGGAATAAAGACTGATACCATAATGGGGATGTGAGGGGAGAAAGTCCCTTTGTGTCTGTGTACCTGATTTTCTCATCTATAAAATGGAGTTGGACTAGAAGGCCACTAAGGTGCCTTTCCAGCTCTAAATCCATTATGATGCTATGGATCCAAAGAACAAAAACGAAAAGAAAACCAGACATACGATAAAAACACTCCCAAAGGGTGGCTAGGTGGCACAATGAATAGAGCACCGGCCCTAGGGCCAGGAGGACATGAGTTCAAATCCAGTCTCAGACACTTAACACAAAAAACTAGCCGTGTGACCTTGGGCAAGTCACTTAACCCCAAGTGCCCTCCAAAAACAAACAAACAAAAAACCACTCCCAAAATTACATGGCTAACAACTATTTATTGATACCAAAAAAAATTGGGAAACAGAAAAAGAACTGGACAACACAGTTCACCATGTTTTGTAAAAGTTTGATCAACGTACAGCAATCATCACAAGGAGGTCAAAAGAACCTACAAACTGTTTCTGCTAGCAAATACTTTTATCTCCTTGCCCAAGTAGAGAGACATGGCAGCCACAAGCAGCATCAGTATAGAATATAAGCTCGTTTGTAAAAAGAAGATAGAAGATAACAGTCATTCCCCCTCACAAAACAGCAAAGAAGAGGTAGATGGAAAAGTGACTATAGAATGCTTGGCAGAAGATCTAATTTATTAAAGTCACCTCAAGCACATTTAGGGATAAAATAAGAAGAACAACAGGAAAAGAAAGATCTGTCAAAATTTAAATAACACATTATTTTCAACCCCTTCTTCTGACATTTAGTGGTTATGGGACCATGGGCAAGTCACTTAAGTGAAGATTCAAGGAAGTACCCACATCACTGAGGTCAGACATTGACTGAAATATTCAAATAAATACATGTTGCATCCTCACCATTAAATTTCATCAAGTATTTTTAAAAGTATCTACCATGTATAAGGTACTTTGCTGGGTATTGGGAGATACAAAGAAAAAACTAAGGGGGACAAAGGGCCTCACTGTAATGGTATGGGAATTTGAAGATCTTCCCTGTCCCTTAATAGGCCTCACTTGGAGCCCAACAAGAGAAGCTTGCTTAGGGGAGGCTTGTTTTTCAGGAAAGCCCACACCTTTTGTAACTTTGTAATTAGGCAGAGGGTCATGAAGGTTGTGATGTCCTCTGACCTTGGAGAAGGTCAAATATACCTGAGTTCAAATCTAGTCCCAGACACTTACTTAGATGTGTAACCTTGGGCAAGTCACTTCACCCTCTTTGCCTCAGTTTCCTCATCTGTAATGTAAGCTGGATAAGGAAATGGCAAATATATACCCTGAGGTGAGGTTTGCTTTGGGGCTCACTTATGGAAAGAGTTGTGTGACTTGTCCAGATGAGACTCTGGGCAGCCACTGAGGCCCCCCACCTTAGAAAACTCAGATGTTGGTACATCTCTCTCTGATAGTTAACTATGTATGTAATGGTCAGACAACTAGAAGTCCTGTCTATTGAACTGTGTTATTTTCTCTGTCTGTATTTTGTGTCTGCTTATAATTTCTGTTCGTATTTTCTGAAGTTCTGGGTGCTGACTTTTTCACCTGAAATAAGTAAATGATATATATGTTTGATTAAAGTAAGACAGGTAACCCTTTCTTTCCCTTAGAAAAGCAGATCAAAGAACCCGTGCTAGCAGCCATCCTGGGTATGCTAGGGTGCTTGCTGTTACCTCACCTAAAGAGGCTTATATTCTATTGGGAAATACAAGGTGTAAACAAGAAATATGAGTAGAGAGAACACTAACAACGAGAGAAATCAACAAAGTCTTCTAGTTTGAAGTAAGACCTAAAGCAGATGTTGAAAGAAAATAAGGATTTTAAGCAAAAGAGGTGTAAATAAATGAAAGGATAAATGAATAAACGAAACCACTCATATGTGGGACACTAGATTCTAGTAGGGCTTTTCCTCTAACTAGTAACATACCCGTGGAAAAATCTATCCATTTCTCCAAAACTTAGCCTCCGCCTTTAAAAAAGCACCTTGGTACAGAAGATCAAGTGTTGGACATGAAGTCAGAACATCTTGCTTCTAATATTTTGTAGTCATGTGACCATGGGCAAATCCCTTCATAATTTCACCAAGTTTCAGGTTCCTCATCTGTAAAATGGGCAGAACAACACCTAGAGAACCTCCCAGGCCTAAGGCCCAAATGAGATAAAAGACTTGTAGACCTCAAGCCCCTATCGAAATGTCTGCTGTCATTAATATCTAGCTATGACATGGATTAGACTGAAATGGCCTCAATGCTTTTCAGCTGAGAGATGGTCAAGCAGTAAGAATGAAGAAAGTGTGTGTGTGTGTGTGTGTGTGTGTGTGTGTGTGTGTGTGTGTGTGTAAGAGAGAGAGAGAGATGGACAATTAGCAGGCTCCATTAGTGACAATGAAAGGAAGAACCCTGGTGGGTGATTTACCAAAGCCACTGTCAAAACTCTCACAGGAGGACAAAACGTGGATGGGCTGCGATTTACATCAGTATTTGAGTCAAATAAGATCTAACAAACTTTACAAGTATCCCTAACATGAGGAAGTTAGATTGAGTCCACAGAGATCATCTAGCCCAGTGGTTCTCAACCTTCTTAATGCTGTGACCCTTTAATACTTGTATGTGGGTGGACCCACCTGGAGATGGATAGAGGGGCAATGACTCAGTTCCTAAGACCATCGGAAATATGTGTTTTCCAATGGTCTTAGGCGACCCCTGTATAAGAGTTGTTGGACCCCCAAAGGGGTCGCGACCCACAGGTTGAGAACGGCTGATCTAGCCCAACATTTATCAGAAAGGAGGCTGAAGTTCAAGTAAGTGAACAGCACAGGGTAAGGACTGGAGACTAGATTTGAAAGCATCTTTTTGAATAAGCAGAGGTGGGATTCCAGCCTACTTTGCAACCTTAATTCTTGCTGGTTGGTCTCCTTGCCTCAAGTCTGTCCCTACTCCACATAGCAAATTCATCTTTGTACAAGAATGGGTCTGACTATGTGACCCCTTCTCCTTCCATTCAACAAACTCCAGTGGCTCCGGGATCCAATATATAAAGCCCTTCATTATCTGGCCCTTTCTCCTACCTTTCCAGTTTTCTTACACCTTACTTCCCTCTATATACTTATCCTTTGACCTGGTGAAAACTGCCTCCCTTTGGTTCCTTACTCCATCACTACCTCTGCATTTTCACTTTGGTCCTCCATGCCTGGAAACACTCTCCCTCCTCATCTCTGCCTTCTGGTTTCCCTGGCTTCCATTAAGTCTCAGTCTTCTGTGCATACTAATGGAGCCTGCTGATTGTCCATCTCTCTCTCTCTTTCTCTCTCTCTCTCTCTCTCTCTCTCACACACACACACACACACACACACACACACACACACACACACACTTCATTCTCACTGCTTGACCATCTCTCTGCTGAAAATCATTGAGGCCACTTCAGTCTAATACATGTCACCTTCTTCAAGAAGTCCTTCCATTTAGTTCCTCCTTCATCTCAGTGCCTTCCTTCTGAGATTTTTTCCAATTTATACTATGGGGTTATTAGCACATTACATAGCAGGCACTTGATAAATTCTAGTTAAGTCCAATTCTCTACGGTCACTTCCTGTTCTAGTATTTTGTGGATCCTGTTTGACCTGTTCTCCATTCATCCTTTTACTGGACCTGATAAGCATCCAAAAAATGCAAACATATTTGAGAGATCCCTCTATGATCTCCTTTCTGGGACACTAAGTAACAGAATGCCTAAAAGATTATGAACTAAAAGAAGAACAAGGAAAACCCAAAGGGCAAGATTATTGGCCACAAAAATAAATTACCAAGAATTAACTAACTGAAGGTAGGAACCCAAAGAAAGGAAAACCAAGTAAAGCGACATCCCTTCAATACCCTAGACTACCCTCTTCCATGTAATGTATTCCTTTTCTGAATCAGTTATTTCAAAGAAATAGCACACAAAATGTGGAGCCCTTAGAAATGTTAAAGAAATCTATTTCCTGCTCTATTAAAGTTATCCCTCCAAACACTGATACTTTCCATGAATATTGCAGGTCAATTTCATTATCTCTAATGTCCTTTAAGTTATATTATGGTAATAGCTGAAGTATCCGGTGTTCAATATTAAGTAGGTTTAGTTAGTAAAATAGCCAAAAAGTGAATAACATGAGTAATATGAAAATGGTTTTACTCTCATAATAACTAGGTCAGAAGCCTAAAATACACACACACACACACACACACACACACACACACACACACACAGCTTACCTATAGAATTTTTTTATACCAAATAATAGTTCTATATAGTTAAGACAGTAACAATCACAAAAAAAGTATGCTGGTCATATATCCTTAGCATTTACAGCAAATTATTAATCAAGTCCCACCTGAAACAATTTGTTAAATTGATTTTAATCACTGGGCCTCTCATGTGAAGCTTTGTATAATCAGCATTTCATTTACAAAATTAATTGCCTGATTGATTCTCGGGAGGCAGTGGCTGTCATGGCACTGCTGTCATAACTTCTGAGTAGGGGTGTCACAACAAGAAATTCTGACAGTATGAAAGGCACTGCTATTTTAAAAATGGGGGTAGAGAAGACAAGAAGGGGAGGAGGAAGGCTGCAGAGGTGGGGTAGGGAGAACCAGAGAATTTACAAAAAAAGTACTCCTTTGGCCTGAAGGAAAGTAAAAAAGCATTCCATTGCTAGTTAGTCTGGTTCCAACACTTTTCTGCTGAATTAATTTACTAATCTAGGGGCATGAAGGATTCTTACTGTTCCAATGTAATAACCAGAATGAAATTGATAAGGCATGGACATATCCACCACCAGACCTAAATTTTAATATATGCTACAAAATACAGGTCAGATAATACACAGCAATAGATTAGAGTGACAGAGGAATCTACTTCTAGCCATTTCAATTTCTCATTCTCTTCCCTTCAATTTTTTCTATTAAAAATTAAGAGGCATGATCTGAAATCTCCCCGAGTTCAAGATTTTTAAAAGCCACCAAGTTATTCCCATTTGGAGGATGTCCTGACAAAGACACATGTATACTTTTTGATTTGTGCATTATTGGTCTCATTGTCCAAAGGTCAAAGAAGAGTTCACTTAAGCTACTGTACTCAACCAACTAAGGCAGAATGGTGTTTAAAAGGTATTTTATCAACTCAGAATTATGCAAGAAAAATTAATAAATTGCTCATGCCCTCTCATCCAAAGATTTCAGTACTGGAACTCTATACCAAGAAGTTTATTAAAAGCAAGAAAAGATGAATGGGTACAAAAATATTCAGAGCAGCACCATTTGCAATAATAGTAAGCTAGAAATAAAATACGTGCCCAACCACTGAAGAATGGAAAAGTTGGTATATAAAGGTAATGAAATGTTGTTAGTATTGTTGTTTAGTCATATCCAACTCTTGTGACCTCTTTTGGGGTTTTCTTGGCAAAAAAACTGGAGTGTTCGGCTATTTCCTTCTCCAGCTCATTTTACAGATGAGAAAACTGAGGCAAACAGGGTGAAGTGACTTGCCAAGGGTCAGAGATCTAAATTAAATATCTGAGGCCACATGTGCACTCAGGAACAGGAGTCTTCTTGATTCCTGGCCTGGCACACTGAGCCACCTCGCTGAATGATGAATATTAAAAAAAATCAGAGAAACAAAGTAAGACTTGTATAGTGATGTAAAGAAAAAAAAAGGAAAATTAAAACAATATACAAGGACTACAATAACAATCAATTTTTAAAGTGTGAAACTATGATCAAATAGGAAACGTATTAATAACATACTGTCAAATTTAAAAGATATACTCCTACTTTCTGTTATCAAAAAACTATCTTCTGGTAAATACCTGGAGAGGAAAGAACGTTTTAGAAATGTTCCCTGTGTCAAACAAAATGTATTAATAATTTTTTTAAAGATGGAAGAGAGAAAGGGAGAAAATAGCTTCCAGAACTAAAAAGATGATAAATAGTCCCACCATACATGTTGTGAGCACACCAGACAACGTGTTCAGTTCTGGGTGCTACATTTTAAGGACACTGATAAGCTGTAAAATATTCCAAGCCATATCTTGAGATCGTACCACATCAGGGTCAGCGGGAAAAGCACGGATGTTTAGCCTGGAAAGGAGATTTAAGAAGGGGCATAACAGATCCTCAAGTCTTAGAAATAAGTGCTGTCACATGGAAATGGTATTACTTGTCATTCAAAGGGCAGAACTAGAAAAAATGGGTGGAAGTTAAAACCAAATTGCTTTAAGTTTAATGCATGGAAAACCTTCCACCATCACCATCATTAGTAGCATTTATATGTCGAAGATTCGAAGAGCAGTCTACATTTGTTATTTCACTGGATCCACACAACCTTGTGGGGCAGGTGCTAATTAGTATCCCCCCATTTCATAGATGAGGAAACTGAGGCTTAATATGCCTTGCCCAGAATCAAACAGCTAAAGTGTTCATGGTAGAATTTGCACTCTGGTCTTCCTGACTACAAGTCTCACATTCTTACTCCCTTATCCAGCTGCCTCATAACAAAGATAACCAAAAGTAGGAATAGGCTGCCTTAGGAGGTCCCAGCATTCACTGAAACTTTTCAAGCCACAGCTAAATGATAACTTGTTGGAATAATTAGAATGCTAGGCCTGGAGTCAGGAAGACCTGAGTTCAAATGTGGGTTCATTCAGTTTCAGCTGTATTACCATGGGCAAGTCACTTAACTTGTTTGCCTCAGTTTTTTATCTGTAAAGTGGGGATAATACCAACTACCTTGTAAGGTTGTTGGGAGGATCGAATGAGAGAATAATTGCAAAGTGTTGTGCCTAGCACAGAGTAAGCATTAAATAAATGTTAGCTATTATTATTGGATTTGTTGTAGGGGGAATTTTTTTTTTTTGCTTTTTTTTGGAGGGGGAAGGGCAGGGCAATTAGGATTAAGTGACTTGCCCAAGGTCACATGGCTAGTTTTTATGTTAAATGTCGGAGGTCATATTTGAATTCAGGTCCTCCTGACTCCAGAGCCGGTGCTCAATTCACTGTACCACCCAGCCGCCCCTGTAGGAATTCTTATTCAAGTACAGTGTGGACTCCAAAATCCTTCCAACACAGATTCTAGGATTCTGGATCTCTCTGAGAGGCCCGTTTTCAGAGATAAGGAAAATAAGGCAAACAGGTTCAATGATGAGCCTGGAAAACACAGCTATTTGGGATGCTTCCATCATGTCCTACCCTTGTATTTACTTCTATGTTCATGTCAGAGCCCTCTCATTATAATGTTAACTTCCTGAGCCAAAAGATTATGTCATTTCTAAATCTCATATCCCCAATAATTGTCCTCAAAGAAAAATCCAAGTGGATGATGAATGCTTATGGATAACACACAAAACTTGTCCATTTATACATCTTACTCTTTGAAAGTCACAGTAAAAGGTCAATAAATGGGGTCCAGAATTGAGTAGAAGGAACAGAATGGGTAGGATGGCCTTTGGGAAGTCATTCACTGCCTTTAATGACCTGCAAGCTTCTCCTTCAAACAAAGATCCACACTTTCCTCTTCCAGTGATGCTTATGGCTACAAGTAACAAAATATACACTAGTCTCCAAAGGATTAAAAGTACAGACCACCCAAAGGGCAATGGAGAGGCTGAAACATGTGGCCAATGTGGGCCAACTCACATGCTCCACTTCACATCTCTTGCAAAGAGAAAAGGTCCAGAGGAAAGCTCCCAGACTACCTACAAGTCCCCTTGGGGAAGATCTGTGAGAGACTGCTGGGCAGAATTGCACAGTGTGAAAGGCATAGATGGGCTGTAATTGGGACCAGTGGTGAAATTATCCTCATCAAATGAGATCAATGACTCACTGAAATAAGCAGCTGTGTAGAGAGCAATGAAAAGAGCACTGGATTCAACTCAGGAAGATGCAAGTTCAAATACCACCTCAGACACTCCCTAGCTGTATGACTCTGGGCAAGTCACCTACCTCCCTCCCCACCAAGGCTGTTATAAGGATAAGAGTATTTGTTTGTACTTAGCAAACCTTAGTGCTATAGAAATACTTTGCTAGCTATTAAGTACCAAAGTCACCGCAGTACCAGACACCATAATAGGGACACAGAGACAGCATAATAAATGTTTACTGAATTAATATTTTAATAATAATGTTTTGTTTTGTCTCCCAAAATAAAGCATAAAGGATAAGGTTATAAAAAGGGATACAAGTATAAAAATAAGATATAAGAAAGGATTACCTTTAAATAACCACGCCTTAAAAATCAACCAATACAAAGTATCCAAATATTAAAGGAGTTACATTAGCATCTAACACATGAAAGAGTACCATTTTTTTAAGACCTCAGAAACAGAGGATTTTTTCCTCTTGGTTTCTAAGTAACAATGAAACCCCCAGCTGTAACTCCACAACCCACATCCTACAAATTCAGAATTTTGAATTTTACAAAAGCAAGAATCAGCCAAACAAAATGTAGCTCTTTTGAAAGAGCAGAACTAGAACAATTAGCATTAACATGGAAGGTGACTCCATTAACGCAGGCCCCATTCAAAGCAATCCAGTTCCAAAGAGAGCCTCCTTTAAATGGGTCACTCTGAATTTAAAAGAGGCATCCTCAGGAGATCAACTTCCATTACCAACCTTTCAAGAAAGAGAATTCTGATGCCTATGCCCAGAGTTCCTTGGAAAGAAAGTTCACCTTACAAACTTGCCCTATTATGTACAATGACTGAGGGGTGTTTGTATCTCACAGCTCTGCCAAGGGAGCCAGTGGTTTTATTTCAGTTCTTATTCTGCGCAAATGTGCTGAATCTCTCGCTGGCAGTTGAAGATAAAAAACTAAGGAATAAGTGAGCGGGAAGACAGATTCCTTCCGAGGGGATGAAGGCACAAAGTGGAGCTTATCCTTAACCTGTCTTGGCCTCACCTTGCTCACAGACAAAATGAGGTTAAGGAGCCCTGCCTTCTGCTTACCTCATAAGGAATTCTAGAAGAATTGGTGAGATTTTCATAAAGTGCTCTCTACATGTAAGCAGAATACTTTCCTGTTATTATGACTCTATCTCAGCTACCCATGTCATTCACAACTGGTCTGTGGCTACAATTCGGTTACAAGTGGTTATCAGCACCTTCTTTTTAATACAAAATAGCCCCATTTGGTTTTCTTTTGGAGGCAAATCAGGGTTAAGTGATTTGCTCGGGGTCACACAGCTGTAGTAGGCTACAAGTGGATATCAATTTAGCACCTTTTTTTCCATACAAAATAGTGCTTTTTTTTCTTGGAGGCAATCAGGGGCAAGCCAGTAGCCCAGAGTCACACCGAGAGTAAGTGTCTGAGGCTGGATTTGAATTCAGGTCCTCCTGACTCCAGGGTTGGGGCTCTATTCATTTCTCTGCCTTGCTGCCCCAAAATAGCTCTTTTAAGTGGGAAAGAATTAAATGCAATTTTAAAAAATGAATGCAAGAGATCAAAAACAAAACAACTTATTAATTCCAATATATTTGACTGCTTCCTAAGACAGAATTGGTAAAAGACTGAGTACAGAGAAGAATTACATTGCAACAAGAGACGTTCGAGGGGTGGCTAGGTGGAGCAGTGAATAGAGCACTGGCCCTGGAGTCAGGAGGACCTGAGTTCAAATGTGTCATCAGACACATTTATCAGCCTCCTGACCTTGGGCAAGTCACTTAACCCCAACTGCCCCTCCAAAAAAAAGAGAGGCTTGAAAGAATTTTTGCTAAGGTCCCTGTGGTCACGTTCATGCACAACCTTGGCGAGTACAGAACTAAGGGAAGCAGGCTGGCAAAGATACCAAGAATGCTGGTCAAGAGGGCCAAGGTTAATGTTGGTTCTATACCACCTCTCACTAAGAGACCTGGAGCAATTCACTTCACATCAGTTCCTATGGCTATCTCTAAAGATCCCCCGTCATTGTATGGTTCTGAGAAGGTAAAAAAAAAAGGGGGGGGGGGGGCAATGAAAACAGGGTAAGAATGACAAAGGCCAAGGATATTTCTTGACTTCTAAAGCTCAAATTCTAAGAAAATCTACCATGATAAGCCTTACACACACCACAGTAAGTCCTCAGACTAAAGACCACATACACCTGGTTGCACTGAAGAGGTTGCTCAAGACCCCAAAAAACCAACACACCGGGTCCTGCTGAAAGAATTTGACTCTCAGCCAAAGAAAAGTAAAGTTTATTGAAGGTTCGCCATATTGGGTAGACTCTTAAGGAGCCTGGGTATCTGCGATCATTCTTCAGAAGCTCTGACAGAGCAAGTCTGTGCTAGGTCATTCTGTGGAGCTCTCACACCACATAGACGGAAGATGGGGTCTTATGTACAGAGGAATCTAGGGGTGGTCTAGAGGAGGAGTTTGGGGAGGGTCTTCAGGAGGAGTTAATGAGGTCAAAGCAAGGGTGGATAGATATTTTGATAGGCTCAAGCGTGGGAAGTAGATGGACAATGGAGGGCTAGGCTAGTAACAGAGGTTTGGGCCAGCCACAATGAAATACTTATGGCCTCTGCAAATGTCTCATCAAGTGGGAAGATTTAACCAGACTTCAAGGGGTTTCCTGGAGCCTGTACCTCAAAGATTCAAGGAGAACTCAAGGGGGCTCCCAGAGCCTGTACCTCATCAGCATGGCTTCCCTACCTCCTTGGTGGGAGTTGGTAGGTAGAGTGTTGAATGTAAAGCTGAGAAGATCTGGGTTTGAATCCAGGATCAAATAATTACTAGCTAACCCTAGGCAAGTTATCAAAGTCATCTGAACCTCAGTTTCCTTATTTATAAAGAGAATAGCAACAATTTTCTCATATGGGTATTGGGAAGATCAACTGCCCCATGTAAAAAATATTCTATTTGAGCAGGGCTTTGAAACAACAAGGGAATTTAAGTAGTAGAGGGAGAAAGACAGTATATTCCAGGCAGGAAAGTGATTAATACACGCAATTGTCATTTTTATTAGTACTGTCTTTTCCATAGTATTTAACCAACCACAAGTGACCAGAAGAAGACATAACCTCATGCAACTCGGATACAACAGATTTGAGAATACTATCTTCAATTAGGGGAGGAAGAGGAAGGGGAAGGATGAATAAATCTTTTGAAACGTGAAACTGGTCATATTTTCAAAATGCTTTTGCAAACAGTAGTGCAGAACAGGCAGTCACTGAAACCTACAGCTACCCCAGTAATTCTTTATAATGCAACTGATTCCCCGGCATCACTTTACAATTCTGATTAGGTCTCACTAAAAACCTGTTTATTAAATTGCTTTCTTTAGGCATGCATAGCGGCTAATTTGTTTCCAACTAACTCATGTATCCTATGAAAAGATTACACTGCAACGGAGAAAAAATACTCCTGGGATTATGTTTCATCTAGATTTTAAAATTAAAAGGACTAAAATTTGACAGTTGTAAATCTCCCTTTTAAAGAAGAAAGGCGGCTTTGTTTACACACACATTTCTGGATCAGTACAATTTCAAGAGCCCATTACCACGAAAGGAACATAAGAGATGTGTCAGAGGTAAATATACACAGGGAAAAAAAACGTGGTTATCATGTGTTGACTTTATGAATCAGGGGGTCAGTCATGCCTTACTGCTGATGCCCAACAGCCCGGGGAGCAAAAAGGGTGTTATTGAACCTTTAGAAATGCCAGTTTTCTTAGTCTCTATAATAAGCAATGCAGAGGAGACTCCAAATCTCAAATCTACTACTCTGTTACTGTTTGATGGTGTCCTGTACTAGTTTTTTTTTTTAATAACACCAAATTAGAGTCATTTTTTAAGGGAACAGTAAATCTTTAAAAAGAAAAAAAAGCACGCTCTGACTTACTCAGATTTGGAGCCATGTAACTTCTGATTTCATACAGTTAAAACTAATACAAGCCTGGACAAATTTCTCCAGAGCTCATGGAAGTAAGAATGGGATTATAATATGCTTTTAAAAAAGTTATGTCTTTTATCACCTAATATTCTGTACCATTACCACTAGCATATTACTTTCCCAAAGCATGTTTATAAATCCTTTTAGGGAAAGATAGATGGCCTAGTATTTGTATACATATATTTCAAATCCTGTCCCAGATAACTTAAAAAGCAGTATGACCCTGGGTAAGTCACTTTAACCTCCCCTTATTTGTAAAATATAGGTTCTTATAAGTCACAGGATTGCTGTTAGGATAAAATGAGATAATGTTTGTAAAGCACTTTTGCAAATTTTAAAGCCCTATGTAAATGTTAGCTGTGATTAAGTATAATCAAAGGAACTTTTCCCTGTATCACCAAAATACATATACATAGCCCAGAGATTTTTCTTTTTAATGTTGTTCAAAACCCACACTTACGAAATCAATATTCACAGCAGTAGTGTCAAACAGAAACACATTCTTCTGGGCCCCATATTGACAAAGAAAACCACAAACTAACATTATTTATATTTTTACTTTATTTTTATTTTGTTAAATATTTCCAATTACATTTTAATCTGGCTCAGACCACATTCAGGAGTATGGTTGGCTTCATGTCTGACACCTCTGGTTTACAGAGCTATGAAATAAACCCTTACTAATATATAATATAACCCATGTCCATTAAAATATTTTGGGGGGGCGAGGGGGGTCTGAAACATAGGCTAGGACAGAGGTAGGGAACCTGTGGCCCTGGCAGGTTCTCCCCAGGGCTAGGAGCCAGTTAACTGCAAAAGTATAATGACACTTAAAGTGTAATCATCACAACCAAAAACCCTGCATGTACACCTGTGTGTGAGAGAGCAAATTGTGAGTTTCAAGGAACTCTGTAAGGCTGTGAAGAAAAAGGTATCACAAGTATTGATTTTAGCAATTGGGCTGTTCCAACTCACATCCAATTGAGAAACATGTTACATACCAGGCTAAAATCCACACATACACTGAGCTAGATTAAAGAATGGGTCATTGTTCCTGGGCATTTTTTCTTCCCCTAAAAGCATTTTTTAAAGTACGTACTTAAGTTCTGCTAGTTCTCTTCATAATTTAATACCTGCAAGACAGATGAGATCTTTGAAATGTTAAAAAATGCAGGTGTTCGTGATATTTGCTTTGCACCTCATTCCAAACTATCCTACAAGTTAATTAACAGATCATGTTGATAGAAAACCTCAGGGATACAAACTACCCTGCAAACAGTCAATTGAACTGCCAGTTCCCAGAATGCCTCAAAGCACCAAAGAACCAACAAGTCTTCTCCTCGAAGGCAGAGGATGACAGGATCCGAGCTGGAAAGTCATTCATCCCCCCTCTCATTACACCAGTGAGGAAACTGAGGACCAAAGCCATTACAATACCTGCCCAACGTGAGTCGGTCGCTTAATAAGCCTTTGCTTAATGAATGTGCCAGGCCTTGGGCTGAGCAGGAGAGATACAAGGAAAAGCAGTGAATGCACCACGCTGAATTTGACTTCAAATCCAGTATAATCTTTCTACAATACCAGGTGATTCCTGACTTTGGAGTCTTCTTATTTATCCAGGTTTTCCTCTGTAATTCACAATAATAATAGAAAACAGTGGTATAGTGCTCTACTGAGTAATCTGGGTCAAGATATAAATGATCGTTGACTAGTGGACTGGCTGGCTGAGCCTTTTCCATCCAAACCCCTCTAAGTAATGCTGCTGGTAGCATTATTCGTGAAGAGGAAGTACTCTAAAACTTTTGTGACCAGAACCATAGGCTGAAAAATGAGATTATCGTTTAAAAATATCTGGAAATACTATCTAAACGGCAGATTTGATAGATACCAGGAGAGAGAACAGATCCTTCCCCTTTTTATGTAGGGCCCAAATGTCACTTGTTGATTAAATACCTCAGCTAGGCCACACCATTAACTCTCCAAACCAATTTCGGTCACTCCCACCTCCTCCCAGCCTAATCCCTCAGTATAGGATGGAATTCCAGATAGTGCGCCAAAGGCCAACAGAAGAAACCCTACAGTTTGTTTTACAACTGAAAGCAGGGCCCCCTGAAGACCCCAAGGGTGAAATCTTCAAAAAGAAAAGGGTGGTACAGCTAGAACCACAGCCTATCTCCCCTCTCCACTACCTCTAGGCAAAGCAGACCATACCAAAGCAGATAATGAAAACTTCCTCTCCACAATCGCCCCACCTGGGGTGGGGGCCCCAGCCCAGCACAGCTGACCTCCATAAATTGTTCCCCTTTTTATCTGGGGGTGGGGAGTGAGATTAAAGTAGGCCCAGGATCAGATGACCTCCAACCCCTATCTCCCCCAGTCATTTAACTACCTCTGTGACCTTGGACAAGTCTCTCAACTTCTAAGGCCCCAAGTAGCCCCAGAATTAGAATAAGGAAGCTGGACTAGGTAACCTTTCCAGATGTAGGATTCAGCCATCCAGATAAAACAATTTACACATTCCTACATATATATATAAGCTGTGTTTCCAGAGACCTGGAGATCTGGAACAGCACATTTTTAACTAGATGACCCCCCCCCCCCCAACACACACACACACACACACGCTCACTCTCACTCTCTCTCTCTAACTGGAAGGGCACAATTTTCAAACACCTGTCCCCTGCTGTCCCAAACGTCTTAGTGAAATTTTAGGCTTTAATAACCTTGATTTTTTTTTAAAGCCTTGGAACAAAATTATTTGAAAGTTTAATTATTTCAACTTCATTTATACTTATTTAGCTTTTCGAACTTTTAATTATAATAATACATTTTTAACTTTAACAAGACAAAAGCACCCTGTCATTCTTAATTGCAAAGTGTGGCAGTGTCTGGATAACTTTTTCAGATCAGTAAAGGAAGTCCTCAGGCTGGGCCACTGCAGTCAGCGAATCTGTCTCCATGTGACTTTTTATTGTGGGATCACTTCAACACGGTCAAGCGTGCATCAAAAACTCATTCTTCGAATAATCTTAAGGCTAAGATTACAAATGCAATCCTTTCAGTCACGGAGCAGCAGCAGATGATGAAAGCTTTTTTTTCCAGTTTGAAAATCAACGAGATGTATAAAAGCACAAAGACAGTGGTTATTATGATTCTGAGTAATCTAGCAGTATTTTAAAATTTTAAGTAATTAACCTTTAAAATGTTTTTGTACATTTGTTACATTTATAAATAGGAAAATACAACATAATGGATGGAGGCTTAATAAATATTGGTTTTCTAGAGCATGATGAGCACTTAAATGCTGGTTTCCTCACTTATATTTCTTAAGTTGTTAAAATTTAAAACTGTATTAAGATTTTTGGGATACCAAGTACAATGCGCTGACAAATAAATACTCTCATTTTAGTGAGAGGGGGAAAAGGTGATAAAGAAGATCTTAAAACTGAAACTAAGAAAACTGCATTTGCCAGTATACAGGCACAAAGGATGTCTCAATATTGATATACCCTTAGCTACCAGAAGGCAAATTCCTAACTTATTTTCATTTCCCAGCATATCACAAGCATCAAATAATCACATTAGGCACTCTCCTTCTCATGCAGCAACTGAGGGATAATAGCAGGGCATAGTCACATCCTCCACTGGTTCCCACAAAGTTGAGACCTAGAAAGACTCCAGCGGGTTAGCCAGACTTTACAAGGGAGAATTTGCATGAAAACATGAATCCCTAGATCTATGTAAGTATAAGAACCAATGCACTTATCATGTAGTAACTGTTATTATGTATTAACTCTTGTCTGTTAGATTTTTTTAAACTTTGAGGACAAATAAATATATTTACCTAAACTTTACCTCTAAAAGTACCCACGTGTACAAAAATAATTCTCACAGCTTAATTTTCGGTAGCAATCAATTAGAAACTGAGGGAATATCCATCAATTGCCGAATGGCTAAACAAGTTTTGATATGTGAATATGATGGAATCCTATTGTGCCGTAAGAAATGATTAAGGGGATAGATAAAGGTGAACCTGGAAGATTGGTATGAAGTGATGCAAACTGAAGTGAAAAGAACCAGAAGGATACTTTGTACATTTACAACTTTAAAAGATTTAGGAAATCTGATCAACAAAATGACCAATTATAATTCCAGAGAAGTTATACTACAACATGTGACAGACTTAAGAGAAGAGACTGAGACACAATTTGGGGGCCATGGCCAATGA
Source organism: Pseudochirops corinnae (assembly GCA_028646515.1). Taxonomy (NCBI): domain Eukaryota; kingdom Metazoa; phylum Chordata; class Mammalia; order Diprotodontia; family Pseudocheiridae; genus Pseudochirops; species Pseudochirops corinnae. Next base: position 72,075,037 of record CM053586.1, on the reverse strand, counting down.
GGGGATTTGTTTTGCTTAACTATACTTATGTGCAATGGGCTTTGTTTCTCTTGCTTTCCTCAAGGTGAGAAGAGGGGTGGAGAAGGACCTAAAGAAAGACCTAAATAAAATAAAAATGAAATTTTTAAAAACTTTTAGCTCTAAATGAGAGCTCTGCCAGACATATACTCCATTACAATCTATGTAGTCAGTCAACAGTCATTTAAGGGCATATTATGTGCCAGGCACCATGCTAAGGACAATCCCTGTCCTCAAGGAGCTCACTTTCTAATAGGGGAGACAACATGCAAACAATTATATACAAACACACTATAAACAAGTTAAACCAGTGATCATCAATAGAGGAAAGTCAATAGCACTAAGGGAACTGTGGAAGATAAAGAGTTTGAGCTGGAACCTGAAGGAAGATAAGGAAGCAGAAAAGGTAGAGATGGGGAGAGAGTAACTTAGTAAAGTCCTGGGAAGACACCTAGAGGCTCTCAAAGAGTCTCACCCTAGATGCCACAATAGTAAATAACAGAGGCAAGATTTGAAAGGTGGTTTTCCTGACCAGGAAAGACCTCATTCACTATGCCAATGATGAGGTGCAGGCTCTGGGACCCCCCTTGAGCTCTCCTTGCATCTTTGAGGTCTGGGCTCTGGGAAACTCCTTGAAGTCTGATTAAATCTTCCCACTTGATGAGGTTTGCAGAGGCCATGAGTTTTTCACTGTGGCTGGGCCCACAATGTTATTAGCCTAGCCCTCCATTGTTCATCTACTTTCCACCCTTGAGCCTATCAAAATATCAATCCACCCTTGCATTGAATTCATTAACTCCTCCTGAAGACCCTCCCCAAACTCATTACTGGAGTCTGACCTCATTGATTCCTCCTGAAGACCCTCCCCAAACTCCTCCTCTAGACCACCCCTAGATTCCTCTGTATATAAGACCCCATTTTCCCTCCATGTGGTGTGAGAGCACCATAGAATGACCTAGCACATACTTAACTCTGTGAGAGTGCCATAGAATGACCTAGCATAGACTGGCTCCTTAAGAGTCTACCTCATATGGTGAACTATTAATAAACTTTACTTTTCTTTGGCTGAGAAGACTTGAATCGAATTCTTTCGGCAGGACCCTGGTGTGTTGGTATTTTGGGGTTTCAGGCAACCCTAACCTTCCTTGGGGGTAACCTCTTCACCAGCAGCCTCTTGCTTGTTTATTATACAAAGCAAAAAACAATTCACATTTCAATTTTGAAGAACATATTACAAAAGTTTCAATGTAAAAGAAAACTATATACCTGACTAATGATTAATGTGAAGACATTTGTAGATCCTATAGTTGAGTGCATGATGCCATGGGGGGGAGGGGGAGAAAAATTGAAACTCAAGGGACTGTGAAACTGAATGATGTAAACTGAAAGTAAATAAACAAATTAATTTTTTTTTAAAGTGTATGTAGAGTTTGTCTTTAAAGGAAAAAAATAGGAGAACCAAGCTATTTCCACTGACATTTTTTTAAGCTACACATAAGTCAAGCAACATGATACAGTGGAAAAAATACTGGCTTTAGAACACCCACTTCCAAGTAATGGCTCCACTAATTACTAGCTATGTGACTTTGGCCAATTCTCTTCATCTCTCCCAGGCTCAGTCTGCTCATCCAGAAAATGGAGTATTTCACAATACTTGTTCAAGGTTGTTAATGAAGATCAAATAAAACTCTTAAGTTGCCTCTTACAACTACAAAGCACTTTTAAAATGTAAGCAAGCTGTCATCACCCTTCAGAAGTTAAGTTGTTTTTTTTTTTAAGATCTACCACTACTACTGATTTAAAATGACTGTCTGTTGAGTGGTATTATGGGGACCTGAACTATGTTTTCACTGGTACAAGGAATTCCTGATGAGGAATCTTTTGTCTACCGATGACAAGTGGCACCCCTACTTTTTAGGTTTTTTTGTAGCATTAAAAGAGTTAGCTAGGTCACTGAGATAATAAGTGACTTTTATAGCCAGTATATGTAAAAGGCAAGACTTAAAAAATGATTTTGCAATTCTCTAGCAAAAATCCAGTACTTCATTGCTGTGTGACAGTGGAGCCTGCAGCCTAGCCCTGGATTCTCAAAGGCTATGTTCTTAGGGAATAAGTTTTTAAAACTGATGGACAAATGATAACAAGGAACAAACAACATTCAGTTAGATTCAACCATCACTGGAAGGTTGGCCACCAAGAACTTTTTTTTCTTTCATGATAACTCAAAAGACAGGAAACAGAAGGGAAAATCTTGAGAGATGGTAAACTGTAAAGTAGACAGTGTTGAATTTGTGTACACAAGAAAGACCTACTTTAAATTCTGTCTCAGAAACTCACAATAGTTATATGATAATGGGCAAGCTATCCTAGGTAATTACTGATTTAAAGGTGGAAGAGACTTGAAAAATTAGTCCAAACCCACCATGAAGGAACTGAGATAGACAGACAGTGCAGCAAATAGAACACCTCAGAACTGGAATCAGGAAGACTTAAGTTCAAATCCAGCCTCAGACACTTATTGTGTGACCCTAAGTAGGTCACTTTGCCTCTGTTTTCTCCACTATAAAACAGTGTTGCTAGTGAAGGACATAATGCCAATAAAGCATATGGCACAGGAAGGGCTTGTTCCCTTCCTACCCTTTTTTTCCTTTTCCCTTCCCTTCCCCAAAGAGGTTTACTTTGCCAAGTAAAGTGGCAGAGCCAGTATTCAAAATGACTCTGACCCAAATCTGGCCCTGATGAACTCTACCACTCTCTGAAGCTCATTTATTTATTATCAAAATGGGGATAAAGAACGTGACTAGAGTTTTTTAAGTACCTACCATGTGCCAGGAACTGGGATATAAAAAAAGGTAAAAGATAAGTCAAGGAGCTCACAACCTGAGGGCGGTTGCAGAAGAGACAATATGTAAACAACTATGCACAAAAAAGTTATACGTAGGATAAACTGTAAATAATCAACAGACAAAAAGGCACTAGAATTAAGGAAGATGGGAAAAGGCTTCCTACAGCAGATAGGATTTCAGACAATGTTGTATAGATCTAAAAGTTCCATATAAATGTAAGCTATTGTTATAATTAGTGAAGGAAATATTATAAATTACTGGTCAAATTACAAAGGCTTTTAATTATCAGTATATTTTAAGGTACAGCCAAGATCTGCATAAATCCAAGCTGTATCAGAAGCAGGTTCACAAGAAGCAGAAGCAAGACAGCGAGAGAAGTCAGGAAGTTGCCTGCCCAGTTTCTCTGGAAAACAACGTTAAATCAAGCCTCTAAAAGGATTCTGGAGCTCAGATGGACTGAAACAATTTTCCAGTCCAAGGTAACTTAGAACTTCAGGAAAGGTCTGTCTCACATGGGTAAAAGGCAAGTGCAGTTCAGTGCTGCCAAACAACAGGAGGCTCATAGCCATAGCACAGATCAACAACTAAGGGCCCAAAGTCCTAGTTCAGCAACCCAGTGGCACAGCAGGCCAACTGTAATGCCTTCAGCCCAAGCTCAGCAAGCAAACTGCCAGTCCTGGAACCCAGGGCATGACAGGTATAACTAGGCCAGGCCACCCCAGCAGTGTGTACAAGCCACGAGTCCCAGAGGCCCAGGCGCAGAAAGTCAGTGACCAGGCCAGTGGAACTGTCAAGAAGCTTGGTACAGTGTCCCCCATACCCTTAGAGCAAAGTTCAATTTTTTTTTTAAAAGCCCTGATCATAGAAAGTTACTATGGCGACAGGATAAGATGAAAACACAAATTCAGAAAAGGATAACAATGTCAAAAAGTTTACATACAAAGCCTCAAAGGGTAATATGAATTAGTTTTAAGCCCAAAAAGTCCTTTTGGAAGAACTCAAAAATGATTTTATAAATCAAATTAAGAGATATAGAAGAAAAACTGGGAAAAGAAATGAAAGTCATACAAGAGAATTATGAGAAAAGTCAACAGCTTGGAAAAGGGGGCACAATAATTTACTGAACAAAACAACTCCTTAAAAAATAGAATTGGTCAAAAGAAAAAGAAATACACTGAAGAAAACAATTCCTTTAAAAGTAGAATTGGCCAAATGGAAAAGGAGGTAAAAAAAAAAAAACTAACTGAAGGAAATAATTCCTTAAATATTAGAATTGGGCAAGTGAAGCTAATGACTCTGTAAGACATCAAGAATCAGTCAAACAAAATCAAAAGAAGGAAAAAACAAAATAAAATATAAAATACCTCATTGGAAACAACTGACAAGGAAAATAGATCCAGAAGAGCTAATTTAAAAATTACCAGACTACCTGAAACCCTTGACTAAAAAAACAAAAAAAACAAATAAAACAAAAAAAAGAGCCTGGACAGCATCTTTCAAGATATTATCAAGGAAAACTGCCCCGATATCCTAAAACCAGAGAGTAAAATAGTCTCTGAAAGAATCTACCAATCACATCTTGAAAGAGAGGCCAAAATGAAAACTCCAAGGAATATAGTAGCCAAATTCCAGAACCAGCAGGTCAAGGAGAAAATAATTCAAAAAGTCAGAAAGAAACATTTCAAATATCAAGGAGCTACAGTCAAGACTACACAGGACTTAGCAGCTTCTGCATTAAGGAGCAGAAGGCTTGGAATATGATATTCCAGAAGGCAAAGGAGCCTAGATTACAACTAAGTATCAAATAGGGAAATGATGAACATTCAGTGAAATTGGGGGCTTTCAAACTTTCCTGGGCTGAACATAAAATATGATCTTCAAATACAAGATTCAAGAGAAGCACAAAAAGGCAAACAGGTAAGGAAAAAAAAAACCATGATATTCAATAAGGTTAAACTGTTTACATCCCTACATAGGAAGATGATACTTGTAACTCTTAAGAACTGTATCTCTATTAGGGTAGTAAGAAGGAGTATACTTAAACAGAGGGTTGGGTATAAGTTGACTTTGATGTGATGATAAAAAAAAATTAATTAAGGGGTAAAAAAAAACATTGCGCTGGGAGAAGAGAAAAGGGGAGGTAGAATGGGGTAAAAATTATATCACATGAAGAGGCATGAAAGACCTATTACAGTAGACGGAGAGAAGGGAGGGGGTGAGCATTGTTTTGAACCTTCCTCTCGTCAGATTTGGCTCAAAGAGGGAATAACATACACACTCAGTTGGGTAAAGAAATCTACCTTACTCTATAAGGAAACAGGAGGAGAAGGGGAAAAGAAAAAGGCAGGGAAGGGGGGAGCATAGAAGAAAGGGAAGACTGAAGAAGGCAGTAGTCAGAAGGAAAACACTGGTGAGGAGGGACAGGGTGAAACAGGAGAGAGAAAAGAGGAGGAAAATAAGATGGAAAAAAATACGCAGTGATCATAGCTGTGAATGTGAATGGGATGAATTCTCCCATAAAATGGAAGCAGAGAGTAGAGTGGATTAAAAGCCAGAATTCTATAATATGCTGTTTATAAGAACTATATATGAAGCAGAGAGACACATAGAATAAAGGTAAAAGGCTGGAACGGAGTATATTATGATTCAGCTGAAGTAAAAAAAAAAGCAAAGGTATGGGGTGGCTGGGTGGCACAATGAATAGTGCACTGGCCCTGGAGTCAGAAGGACTTGAGTTCAAATCCGGCCTCAGACACTTAACACAAAACTAGCCTTATTTAACCCAACTGCCCTACCTGAACCCCTCCAAAAAAAAAAAAAAAAAAAAAGCAAAGGTAGCAATCTCGATCTCAGACAAAGCAAAAGCAAAAGTAATTTAATTAAAAGAGACAAAGAAGGAAACTGCATATAGACAATGAAGTAGTATCAATATTAAAGACATATCCACCAATGGTACAGCATCCATATTCTTAAAGGAGAAGTTAAATGAGCTATAGGAAGAAACAAACAGCAAAACTATACCACTGTGGGACCTCAACTTCCATCTTTCTGAACTTGATAAATCTAACCAAAAAATAAACAAGAAAGAAATCTAACCAAAAAATAAACAAGAAAGAAATCTAACCAAAAAATAAACAAGAAAAAAGAGGTGAACAGAATTTTGGAAAAGTTAGATAGGATAGACTTCTGGAGAAAAATAAATGGGGACAGAAAGGAATATACCTTTTTTCAGTAATAAGTAGCACCTACACAAAAATTTACTATGTATTAGGGCACAAAAACATCACAATCAAATGCAGAAAGGCAGAAAAATTAAATGCATCAGATCATGATAACAATAAAAATTACATGTAATAAAGGGCCATGGAAAGACATTAAAAATTAAATGGAAACTAAATTATCTAATCCTAAAGAATGAGTGGTTCAAACAACAAATCATAGAAACAATCAGTAATTTCATTAAAAAGAAAGACAATAATGAGACAGCATGTCAAAATTTATGGTATACCGTCAAAGAAGTACTTAGGGAAAATTTTGTATCTCTAAATGTTTACATAAATAAAAAAAGAGTAAATCAATGAATTGGGCATGCGATTTTAAAAAGCTTGAAAAAGAACAAATTAAAAACCCTCAATTAAACACTACATTAGAAATTTTGGATAGCAAAGGAGAGATTAATAAAACTGAAAATAAGAAAACTATTAACTAATAAATAAAACTGCTGGTTTTATTTTTAAAAAAGACAAAATAGATGTTTTTGCTTAATTTGATTTTTTAAAGAAAAACAAATTACCAGTATCAAAAATGAAAAGGAAAAGCAACAACAGGAGCTATTTTGCCCAACTGTATGCCAATAAATCTGTGAAATAAGTGAAATGGATGAATATTTACAGAAATATAAATTGTACAAATTAACAGAAGAGGAAATAAAATACTTAACCCCGTTTTAGAAAAAGAATGAAAAAGCCATCAATAAACTCTGTAAGACAAAAATCTCCATGGCCAGATGGATTTACAAGTGAATTCTACCAAATATTTAAAAAATAATTAATTCCAATACTACATAAACTATTTGGGAAAATAGGCAAAGAAAGAATCTTACCAAATTCTTTTTATGACACAAATGTGTGGCTGACAACCAAACCAGGAAGAACCAAAACAGAGAAAGGAAATTATAGAACAATTTCCCTAATGAATATTAATGCAAAAATTTTAAACAAAATGTTAGCAAAGAAATGACAGAAATTTATTACACGAATAATACACTATGATCAAGTGGAATTTATACCAGGAATGCATAATTGACCATATCAATAACAAAACCAACAGAAATCATTTGATTATCTCAATAGATGCAGAATAAGCTTTTGATAAAATACAGCACCCATTCCTATCAAAAACACTAGAGATCATAGGAATAAATGGAGTTTTCCTTAAAATGGTAAGTATCTACCTAAAACCATCAGCAAGCATCATCTGTAATGGAGATAAGCTAAAAGCCTTCCTAATAATATCAAGGGTGAAACAAAGATGCCCATTGTTACCACTATTATTCAATTTTTTACAAGAAATTTTAGCTTTAGCAGTAAGAGAAGAAAAAGAAATTGAAGGATTTAGAATATGTAATGAGGAAACAAAACTATCCCTCTTTGCAGATGATATGATGGTATACTTAAGAGAATCAACTAAAAAACTACCTGAAATAATTAATAAATGTGTAGGATATAACATAAATCCACACAAATCATCAGCGTTTCTATATATTACCATCAAAGCCCATCAGCAAGACATAGAAAGAAAACTTCCATTTAAAATAACTGTAGACAATATAAAATATTTGGGAGTCTACTTGCCAAGAGAAACCCAAGAACTATATGAATACAATTGAAAAACATTTTTCACACAAATACATTCAGATCTAAACAACTGTAAAAATTTCAACTGCTCATGAGTAGGCTGAGCTAATATAATAAAAATGACAATTCTACCCAAATTTATTCATTCAGTGTCATACTACTCAAACTACCAAAAAAAAATTTTGAGAGCCAGAAAAAATAATAAAATTCATCTGGAAAAAGAAAAGGTCAAGAATATCAAGGAATTAATGGAAGAAAAAAAAAAGCAAAGGAAAGTAGCCAGATCTAAAACTATATCACAGAGCAGCAATCATCAATAGAATGGTGAATCAGTGGAATAGATTCGGCACACAAGACATAGTAGTAAATGACTACAATAATTTGCTCTTTGATAAACCCAAAGACTCCAGCTTCTGGTATAAGAATTCACTATTTGACAAAAAAAAACTCTTGGGAAAACTGGAAAATGGTATGGCAGAAATTAGGCATTACCCAACATCTCATACCAAGATAAGGTCAAAAATGTGTACTAAAGGGTGATACCATAAGCAAATTAGGAGAACAAGGAACAGTTTAAATATCAGATCTATGAAGAGGGAGAAAATTTATGACCAAACAAGATAGAAAAGATTATGAAATACAAAATGGATAATTTTGATTACATTAAATTAAAAAGATTTTTCACAGATGATATGATGATATACATGGAGAATCCTAGAGAATAAAAAAACTACTTGAGATAATAAATAAATTTAGCATACCTGCAGGATATAAAATAAACCCACATAAATCCTCGGCATTCCTATACATTTCCAAAGAAGTTCAACAGCAAGAAATAGAAAGAGAAATTCCATTTATAATTACTGTAGACATTATAAAACATTTGGGAATCTAACTGCCAAAACAAACACAGGAACTATATGAAGCCAATTATGAAACACTTATCATACAAATAAAGTCCGATCTAAATAACTGGAAAAATATCAGTTGCTTGTGGCTAGATCAAGCTAATATAATAAAAATGACAATTTTACCTAAATTAGTTTACCTATTTAGTGCCACACCAATAAAGCTACCAGAAAACTATTTTATAGAGCTAGAAAAAACAGTAACAAAATTCATCTGGAAAAACAAAAGTCCAGAATATCAAGGGAATTAATGAAAAGAAATGCTAGGAAAGATGTCCTAGCCATACCAGATTTTAATCTGTATTATAAAGCAGTAGTCATCAAAACTACTTGGTACTGGCTGAGGAATAGAGTGATGGATCAGAGGAATAGATTAGGTACATGAGACACAGCAATCAATGACTACGGTAATCTACTGTTTGACAAACCTAAAGACCCCAGCTTCTGGGATAAGAATTCACTATGTGACAAAAACTGCTGGGAAAACTGGAAAACAGTATGGCAGAAACTGGGCATAGACCAAAATCTTATACCATATACCAAAATAAAGTCTAAAAGGGTGCATGATATAGATATAAAGGCTGAGACTATAAGCACTCTGGGAGAGCAAGGAATAAACAGTTTGCCTGTCAGATTTATGGAGAAGGGAGGAATTTATGACCAAACAAGAGATAGAGAGCATTACAAAATGCAAAATGGATAATTCTGATTACATTAAATTGAAAAGTTAATGAAGTTGTACAAATGAAGTTAATGTAACCAAGATTAGGAAGGAAATGGAAAATTGGGAAAGAATTTTTATAACCACGGTCTCTGATAAAGGACTCATTTCTAAAATATACAGAGAACGGAGTCAAATTTATAAGAATACAAGTCACTCCTCAATTGATAAATGGTCAAAGGATATGAACAGGCAGTTTTCAGAGGAAGAAATTAAAGATATCTATAAACATATGAATCTAAATCATTATTGATTAGAGAAATGAAAATCAAAACAACTCTAAGGTACCACACCCTCACTGGTCAGATTGGCTAAGATGACAAAACAGGAAAATGACAAATGATGTCTGAGAGTATGTTGAAAAATTGAACACTATTGCATTGTTGGTGGAGCTGTGAACTGATCCAACCATTCTGGAGAGCAATTTGGAACCAAGCCCAAAGGGCTACAAACAAGTGCATACTCTTTGACCTAGCAATACCACTTCTAGGGCTGTATCCTAAAGAGATCATACAAGTGGGAGGAAGACCCGTTTGCACAAAAATATTTATAGCAGCTCTTCTTGTGGTGGCAAAGAACTAGAAATTAAGGGGATGCCCATCAATTGGGGAATGGCTAAATAAGTTATGGTATATGAATGTAATGGAATACTACTGTGCTATGAGAAATGATGAACAGGCAGACTTCAGAAAAACCCTGAGAGACATATAAACTGATGGTGAGTGAGGAGAGCAGAACAAGGAGAACTTTGTACACAATTACAGACACATCATATCTATGACTAATAACTTTGATAGACTGGGTTCCTCTCGCAATGCAAAGTTATAAGACAACTCCAAAAGACTCATGATGGAAAGGATATCCACATCCAGAGAAAAGAACTACAGAGTTTGAATGCAGATTGAAGCAAACTACTTGCTCTCTCTTTTGTGTTTAGTTTTGTTTCATTCCTTCTTTCTCCTTGTTCACTTCATTGGTTATAATTCTTCTTTACAACGTGACTAATGCTTAATGTGAAGGTATTTGTAGAATCTATATCGGATTGCATGCTGACATGGGGGGGGTGCGAAGGGGGAAGAGAAGAAGGGGGAGAAAATCTGGAACTCAAGGGACTGTGGAAATGAATGCTGTAAACTAAAAGGAGATAAACAAATTTAACAAAATACAATTTAAAAAAAAAAGATTTTGGGGAGCCAAGATGGCGGCATAGGAGGAGCAAGGTACGGCAGCTCCCACACAGCCACCTCAAAATACTCATAAAATATGACTCTAAACAAATTCTAGAGCTCTGAAATGCACACAAATATACTTCCACTGAAGGCAGCTTGGCTAGGAGGGACCATCTCAGCGCTGGGAGCCAAAACCAGCCCAGCCTGAAACCACGGCTTGGCCCTGGGGGCGGCCTGAAGAGCCACGCCAAGCCGCAGCTGGAGCATCAGAAGAGTGGATCTGCCACAGCTGTGGCAGTTTCCAGAATTATCAAGCCATAAGATAAAAGGACTAAGTGAAAGGTCAGTGGAACTCAGCTAAAATTGGGAGAGAAAAGCGGGTCCGGCCAAACTGCCTCCAGGGCAAGGAAGCAGCAGAAGCGGAGGCCCTACAGCTGCCTCCATGTTGCTGCTTCAGAGTTCCCGGCCTGCAGACTACAGGGGGGCCAAGCGATCGTTCAGAGGCCAAGTGCTCTTGCATTGAGTGGCCTGGATCCAGATCATGGTCTTGGGTGGTGATCCTGGGGTGCGTTTTCAGTGAGCCAAAGCTGGTGGGGGCTGCAGCAGCCTCCTAAAAGCACTGGCAGCTGGGAAAACCCCAGCGATTTGGGAAAACTATGTCCCAAATCACTAGGGTTTTTTCCCCTCTGGAAGCAGAGTTTCACAGAGCTAAAAAATCATTGACTGGCCAACTGTGAACAGGCAAAGGAAGCAAAGTAAGAATGACAACCAAACTCTAGATTCCTTCTTTGGGGAAAAGAAGGATCAAAGCAGGGAACGGGAGGAAGACAACACAGTCAGAACTCCTGCACCAAAAGCTTCCAAGAAACATGAAGATTGCCTAAAAGCTAGAGATCAGCTTAAGAAGGATTCTGAAAACCAAATAGAGAAGTGGAGGTAAAATTGAGAAGAGAAGTAAGAATGATGCAAGAAAAAAGAGTCAACAACCTGACTGAAGAAATTAACACCTTATAAAATAGATTAACTCAAATGGCAAAAGAGGCCCAAAAAGCCAATGAGGAGAAGAATGCCTTAAAAAGTTGACTTTGCCAGATGGAAAAAGAATCTCAAAAGCTTTCTGAAGAGAATAATTCCTTCAGAATTAGAGTAGAGCAAATGGAAGCCAATGACTTTATGAGAAATCAAGATACTATCAAACAGATCCAAACAAATGAAAAAATAGAAGGCAATGTGAGATATCTCCTTGAAAAAACCACTGACCTGAAAACAGATCCAGGAGAGACAATTTAAAAATTACTGGACTACCTGAAAGCCATGATTG
>CM053586.1:71982940-72062698 GCA_028646515.1 Pseudochirops corinnae | reverse complement strand
CGGCTTCAGGCCAGGCTGGTTTCGGTTCGCAGTGCTGATATGGTTCCTCGTAGCCGAGCTGACTTTAGTGGGAAGTATCTTTGTGTGCGTTTTGGAGTTCTAGGATTGGTTTAGAGTCCTATTTTATGGGTATTTTGGGGTGGCTATGTGAGAGCTGCGATATGTTGCTGCTGCTATGCCGCCATCTTGGCTCCGCCCCTGAGAGCAAGGACTGTTTAAATTTTTTTTTTGGCTAATGTATCACCAGTGCCTGAGACATATTAGGTATTTAACATACACCTGTGAATTTAAATTGAATCCAGATAAATGTGTCTGTGAGATCCTGGACAAGTCACTTAACCTGTATGTGCTCTAGGTAATTCTCTGAGAGCACCAGTTTGAGAGAATATACACACCAACTTGCATTGGCAGTGAGCATTTCCTCATCCAGGACTTCCTATCCAGTCCCTATTCCTTTCTTATTAGCCAATTTCTCCTGTGCTTTTGTCTTGTATTTCTTATTAGACATTAAGATAAAGCAGATTAGAACCAAATAGTTCAGGCTTCATTCGTGATATTTTAAGGAATGGAATGTTTGATCTTTACATTGTATTGGGAAGGAATACTACAGTCAACAAATTTGATAACATTTGAATTTTTAAATGGATTATTAAGAAAATAGGAACTTATTAAAATAAAAACTCCCTTGTCAAGGAGTAGCAGGAAGTGGTGTGTGTGTGTGTGTGTGTGTGTGTGTGTGTGTCTGTCCACACACACATACATACATGTGTATTTATTTCTTTAGTTTCCTGAACCCCTGTTTCCTACTCCTACCTTCATTTAAGGATGTTGCAAGTTAAATTCTTGTGTAACGACTCCTCGGTGTAACAAATCCATTCATGTAGCAGGCGGAGCTTCAGCTCAAAGGCCAAGGAATCTGACCGGCGTCATGCAAGGTGCTTGCTTGTTCAACCAGTATTCCGGTGACACCTATTAACCAGCAGCCATGCCAAGAGTTTGGCATCATCGCCTGAGATGGGTGTTCCCATCCCTTTTACTAAAAAATAAAGTGTTGCTGCTGCTAAGTACTTTTGTATGGAAATTGAATGACGAGCTTGAAAGAATGCAAGTCTGGGTTTCACAAAACTGAACTGGTTCTTTCTCTCCCGACCTGAAACTTCTCTACTAGTTGATGGTATTCCTTGAATTATACCATTGTAGGCATGAACCTTATGGACAGCAATATCCTGGACAAGGACCTCCCTCAGGACAGCCACCCTATGGAGGACACCAGCCTGGAATATATCCACAGCAACCGGTAAGACGTAAAGGAGGTGGAAATCATTCCTCTCCCTCTCCCTTTAAAAGACTGGTTTTCCTGTCCTCAGTCATGAAGCTTGATTCATTTAATTAGTATTAATACTTCAGCAGATTAGGTTACAAAATTTAACAGAATATTTAAACATCTTTTTTTTAAGGTTTGTATGTTTCATGTTCAGCACCATAAGACACAGCAGAGATTCTGAAATCTCAAAAATATTCCTGATAGTATCATGAAGCATATGAAAACATCTCTGACACATTGTATAATATTTTATAACACAGGTATTTTGAATGCATGTCATAAGTCTGTGTCTATCCCATCTACTTCAGGATTTAAGGCAGAAACCATGTCCTTCCTGTACGCCAAACAGAATTTTTAGTGTCTAGTTTAAAATAATAAATGCTAATGTCTTTGGAATGTGGTTAACTTATTTTACTTTTTTAATTGATTCATTGAATTATCTGACTTACATTTGAGTAGCTATAGTAGCCCTATATAAAAGTAAAGCTAAGCAGTTATTTCCAGTTTATTTTAATTTTATGGTATTTCTGCTTAGTTAGTTAAAAATAATGGTGATGGTATGTGCACCTCATAGTATGATTTTTTTTTTCGTACTCAGGATGCAAATATCTTTTTGGAAAATTTGTAGCAAATTAGAGGGTTTTCATTTTGTTTTTTTCTTTTTCAGCATTTATATAATATTAATGAGTAAATATATATGACAGTGATTTATTACTGCACTAATTTAACTTAACTAGATTTCCAAAATAAAAGGAGGAGAACATATTGTCTAAGAACAATCATGAGTACATTGGCAGTTCACCAACCTAATGAAAAATCACTATAGGAGAATATTAAGCTATCTAGACCCAGAAAATGCTTTAGAGAGAAAAGTGAACCAATGGTTTTATTCCTGCTCCTGCTCCTGCTCTTTTAGAAATTAAAACCAACCCAGGATTTCATGGGAACTTATGATATGGACTTGGATGGGACCAAAGACGGTTCTGCCCATCTGGAATAATTATGGGAATATTCATGTTAGGCAATGTTAGCATAGCCTGAAAAATTACAGCCACATATATAAGTGAAAGCTAGCCTAGGAATTTATTTTATCATGGGACCCTTCAAGGTTTGCCCCCTCCTTGGTGAGATAATGTGTATATATAGCACTTTTCAAATCCCAAAGTACCATCAGTTATCATCATTGCAACATTTTCCTGCAAATAATGTCCACAGATTTTTGTGGTGAATTGGTTACACTAGGAAATTCCATTGTAAAAGGGACACATTTTGATTTTATTTGTTTGATTTATTTCCATGAAAGTTTTCAATATCTAAAACCTCCAAGTGCTATAAAATATCTTCCTCAGGCATACTATTAGTATTGAAAAAAATAATCATAAATTGCCATTCCTCAATATTTATAGAACCCTTTCTCTCTTTTACATGAATTTCCTACTACATCATTTCTTTTTTTCTTTGCATAATTTAAAAGTAGATGTATGTAATTATTTCCCTAAGAGCACATTTATATAATTTATTTTAAATTAATTTCAGAACTACAAACGTCACATGGATGGCATGTATGGGCCCCCAGCAAAACGCCATGAGGGAGACATGTATAACGTTCAGTATGGCAGCCAACAGCAAGAAATGTATAACCAGTATGGCAGTACTTACTCTGGCCCAGACAGGAGGCCCATCCAGGGACAATATCCATATCCTTACAACAGAGAACGAATGCAGGGCCCAGGTCAGATGCAGCAACATGGTATACCTCCTCAGATGATTGGTGGCCCCATACAATCATCCTCAGGTGAGGGTCCTCAGCAGAATATGTGGCCAACACGAAATGATATGCCTTATCCATACCAGAACAGGCAAGGGCCAGGAGGCCCTGCACAGGCTCCCCCTTATCCAGGAATGAACCGCACTGATGAAATGATGGTGCCTGATCAGAGGATAAACCACGAGAGCCAGTGGCCTTCTCATGTCAACCAACGGCAGCCTTATATGTCATCTTCAGCCTCCATGCAGCCCATCACTCGACCTCAGTCATCCTACCAGACAGCACCATCAATGCCAAACCACATCTCCAGGGCTCCCAGCCCAGCATCCTTCCAACGCTCCTTAGAGAACCGCATGTCTCCAAGCAAATCTCCCTTCTTGCCCTCCATGAAGATGCAGAAGGTTATACCCACAGTTCCAGCATCACAGGTCACAGGGCCACCACCCCAGCCACCCCCAATTCGACGAGAGATCACCTTTCCTCCAGGGTCTGTAGAAGCATCACAACCTGTCTTGAAACAAAGACGAAAGATTACCTCAAAAGATATTGGTAAATATGACAAATGTCTTCTTCCATGTTTAATCCCAGTTCATGTTAGAATTTCAGATAAAGCCTCAAGTTCCTATCATGTTGAGTGTCAGGACATTGTTTTACAGAAGGAATAGCTGGGGGTAAAAAAAAAAAACCTGAATTAAGGAAACACTGAAGGGGAACCTGAAAATAGCCTTTTAATTGGTGAATGGCATGTGCTTCAGTGATTACCACCAGGCAGCAAGTCAGGAACTGAATTATTGACTCTGCATTTTTACTTAAGTACTGGGTGACCTTAGGCAAGTTACTTAAACTATATTATGATAACATCTACTTAACAGTGGTATCAAATAGCTTATTAAGACTTGAAAATAACTCCAGATGTTCTAAAGGAAAAACTGCTCTATAACTTCACTTACAGCCTAGGAAGAGATCTAAAGATGAAGAATTTTCATTAATGTGATATAAATAATTGATATAATTCGTGCAGATCCACCACACACACACACACACACACACACACACACACACACACACACACACCAAGCAACTTTTTTCTGGCTTTAATATTGACCTGCTCAGACTGCTCTGAATTCTTATGAGAAAGTTTTAGATGACTAAGAGTATACACTATTTTTTCTGAGTTTGATATGAGGCTCTTTGAAATACAGTAAGCACAAAAATGGAAAACTGTTGTATCCTCAAATGAGAAGGAGAAATATTTCTTTTTTTGTTTTTGATGGGGGAAGACAAGACAGTTGGGGTTAAGTGACTTGCCCAGGGTCACACAGCTAGTTAAGTGTCAAGTGTCTGAGGCTGGATTTGAACTCAGGTCCTCCTGACTTCAGGACTGGTGCTCTATTCACTGCTCCACCTAGCTGCCCCAAGGAGAAATATTTCTAAATAACTTGACTCACTTGAAATGATCGACCACCATAAAAAGCCTTTCATAGAAAGTGATGGAAGATGATGGAGAACATTTTCTATCAAATATTAATTTTCCTCATTGTAAGGATGGTGTCACCTTATACTGGGTGAGGATTTGCCTACCACAAGTCCCATAGATTTAATATCTCATATCCTTTCTTCTTGCCCCTTTACAATGAACTTCACTTTATAACCATCATAAGAAATTTCATATACCTTATTATTGCTGTTGTTTAATAAGTCATGACCCCTTTTGGGGTTTTCTTGGCAAAGATACTGGAGTACCATTCCCTTCTCTTAACTCATTTTACAGATGAGGAAACTGAGGCAGAAACTTGCCCAGAGAAATACAGCTACTAAGTGTCTGAGACCAGATTTCAACTGAGAAAGAGAAGTCTTCCTAACTCCAGGCTCAGCACTGTATCCACTGTGCCACCTAGCTGCCCTGTACCTTATTGAACCATGTATAATTAGTCTGATTAGTTGCAGCCTATTGTCTCTGTTTAATAGGCTCTGCAAATTCAGGGGTCCCCCAAATGTGCTTGTATTCCTCACTTTCTCATTATAAGTGAATGGGGGGAGGCGTGTTAGACCCCGCTTATGCATTTGCTGAACCCGTATTATTCAAGATTTACTCTGCTTATGCTCTCTATAACTAGTGGTCCTCCAAGGATTTGTAGGAGAAAGCAACTCTTATTTGTTGACTAGAAAATCATTAATAATCTCATAATTAATGCCCTTTCCACACCCCGCCCCCAACAATAAAAAAAAAGAGAGAATAAATGAAAGACATTATTTACTTACTACCAGGAGAAGAGTATTTAGTTCATGTTCAGCCTACAAAAAATATTGGGAGCACATTTGAGCTATAAATTGCTCTCTAGCTCAGCACCCCAGTTTTGAACCTGAAACTTCCAGGTTTAACTCTGGCCTCTAAAGTCAGCATTGTTAGCATTCTGACTTCAGTATTCTGTATCTTCATTTCACATTTCGTACCCCACAGCTCATTTAGTCTTTAAACCATCACAATCACTGATGTTAATTTTCTGCCTTTTCTCAGTAACTCCTGAGGCATGGCGTGTGATGATGTCCCTGAAATCGGGTCTTTTGGCTGAAAGTACGTGGGCTTTGGACACTATTAATATCCTTCTCTATGATGATAGCACCGTGGCTACATTCAATCTCTCT
Organism: Pseudochirops corinnae; assembly: GCA_028646515.1. Classification (NCBI taxonomy): domain Eukaryota; kingdom Metazoa; phylum Chordata; class Mammalia; order Diprotodontia; family Pseudocheiridae; genus Pseudochirops; species Pseudochirops corinnae. The sequence goes on along the minus strand of CM053586.1, from coordinate 72,056,960 downwards.
CAGGTAAGAGAAATAGCCCTCACACCAAAAGGGGGCTAAAGGAGAATCCTGCAAGATTTAACTCATGCATAGTGCTGGAGTTGATGACAGGATTAATTATAGTTAGCACAGCTGGTGTTTTTAATCACCTTCACTGTCACAAGCCACTGTTTCTGGTTGCCATAAAATACAGTAATCCAAAAAATACTGACTTGACATAGGATAGACACAAATTTCATTCTCTTCAAATTATAGCTGTTTCTCGTAATTCTCATCCTGACCTCTTTGTGTTGTGGTTAATATTCATTAACAATCAGCAGTTTAGTAAACTCTGTCTGTGTTGACATTTGTGTTTTCAACCTAATAGTTTGTTTATTTGACTATTAGTGCTTTCTTTATTAAAGACTATTAACACATTTTCTTGTGTTTGTTTGCCCTGCTAGAGTGATTAACTGTACTTGTACTTAACCTTTTTTTACCAAAGCTAATTCTCAGGGGGATTTTTAAAGAGACAATTAAACAAAACTATTAGGCTGAGAACAAATGTGTCAATACAGACATAATCTATTAATTTGTTAATGTTGATGACACTAACCCATAGAAGGGCATTGATCACAATATAACAAAACTCATCATAAAGTTATTGCCAGTGTCAAGGATTGAAACGGGAAATAGAATTTTGGTAGACTTCAAACTATTGCACAGGAAAGGACCAATCCACATCCCCGCCACACCCCCCAAAAAAAGAAGAAGAAAGAAAAAAATATTCAGTATGGCAGCCAGAAAAGTATTATCAGTGACCTATGCATTAAAAAAAGAATCTGCCATATATTCTGCTATTGATTTTTTTTAAGTTCTTTTTAGAAACAACTCCCTCCTTCCCCCCACCAAGAAAAACTCCAAGCAAACAAAACCCAAGATGAATAGGTTTTGATGCTTGCTGGGGACAACTCCATATGAGATCATGCCATATGACGGAATTTGAAGGAAATGGGGGAAATGTAAAAGTAGAAAAGGTCATCTTAACAGAAACATCATTTTCTTCAACTATTTGAGGGATTGTTAATGCAAAAAAAAAAAGAGGAATTCTGTTGTCCCAGAGTTCAGAAATAGACACAATTAGTGGAAACTTCTGATAGACTTATTTAAACACCATAAAAACAAAATAAAACTATCTAAGCAAATTCAAACTCCAGACATGCAATGAACTGCCTCAATAGGTGGCAATTTGCCCCTTATTGGGGGTTTGCAAGGATAAGCTAACTGACCACCTGTTGGAAGTTAGTAGAAGGTCTAGTATGGGTTGGTCTAAGTGACCCCTGAGGGTTCATCTAACTCTGCGATCCTGTAATTCTTTGACAGCTGGAATGAACCAATAGTTCTGTGCTCCTAGATAAACCATTTTATTTCCTTAATTCTCTAGTTGAAGTCATAAATAAAGCATCTCCTTTCCTTTTCCTTAAATCCCTCCAGGCACTGATTAATACTGAAGTATAACTTTTTCTCTACTTGTAAAACAATGCAAAAATTACATGAAGTCTCTTCAGTAGATAATTATGAAAAAATAAGTAAAATTATCCTGTCTTTACTAGAATAATTTAATTTCATGCCTGTGGTGGATGAACTGCTGATTATCTCTTTTCATGACCAAAATTGCTCTATCAGTAATCCCATTTTCCTCCCAAAATAAAGTTTGACCCTTTAAAAAAAACCACATACTCACTGTTTCTGCAATGTCTTAAGCTGGCCACTTTAGAAACCTAGGCAGTGCAGTGTTTCTTCTCAGTAGTTCTGCTTTCAACCTTAATTTAAAGAGATGAAACATCTGGAGTAAGGGCACAGGTGATTTCTGTAACTATTTTTTTTTTTGCCAAGGGGAGCCTTTCATCGCTTCACTAGAGGTAGTGTTTTTTGCTCAAAGTAATATAGTAGTGTCTATCAGTGAGCAATGCTCATTTCTATCAGCTGCAGTTAGATAGAAGAGTGATTTAAATGTGAAAACTAATCCTGCCTAACTTCCTGGTTCATTTACCAAGGCCTGAATTGGTTTGTTTTCAGTTTTTATAAGCGGCAGTTTTGCCAAGATCATCTACTCTTAAAAAGAAAAATTTAAGGGTAAAGCTTGTATTAGGATAACCTGTGGCACTTGAGTCAAAATAGTCATCATGAAATGATAATAATAGCCATAAAAATAAAGGCAGAAATACTCATGTAAGTAATAGAAGGGAAGAAAACACTTAAAGCAAGTGAGTCTATGAAATCCAAGCCTTCACATTCCAATAATAAGGCCTGTGTATAAATCTAAAAAGAAAAGAGCGATGTACAACATTCCTTTTGAGAATAGGAGAGCATAAAAGAAGCAAAGTTATCATGTGGGTAGTTTGTGAAGGTAAGCAACAGTTAAAAAGCAAGTTAAAGATAACACTTAGGTGATAATGGACAGCTGAGGAAGCTAGTTTTCCTTGACCACTCCTGGCCAGGCAATCCATAAATTGTAGAGTATGTGGAGATATTCTCATAAAGTCACAGTTTATTGCCATGGAAAGTATCCTTCCTTTCAGTTGTAATTGGACATTATGACACCATTTCCTGTTTTTCTTCTTTCTTTCCTCAGTTATCTGGATTTCTTGAGCTTTTAGTAGAGTACTTTAGAAAATGCCTGATTGACATTTTTGGAATTCTAATGGAATATGAAGTGGGAGACCCCAGTCAAAAAGCACTTGATCACAATGCAAATAAGAAAGATGACAGTCAATCTTTGGCAGATGACTCTGGGAAGGAAGACGAAGAAGCTGAATGTATTGATTATTGTGATGACGAAGATGAGGACGAGGAGGAGGAAGATGAAGAAGAAGAGAAGACAGGAGCAGAAGATAAGAGCATGGTTTTTGCCTCTCCCAATGCCAGTGTTGATCCAAAAGAGAGGCCAAAGCAAGCAAGTAAATTTGACAAACTGCCAATAAAGATAGTAAAGAAGAATAATCTGTTTGTTGTGGACCGATCTGACAAACTAGGCCGTGTTCAGGAATTCAACAGTGGTCTTCTCCACTGGCAGCTTGGGGGAGGTGACACAACCGAGCATATCCAGACTCACTTCGAGAGCAAGATGGAAATTCCTCCTCGCAGGCGGACGCCTTCTGCCCTCAGCTCCCTGGGAAAAAAGAAAGATCTGGAAGGAAGAAGTGAATTTGAGGAGCATCCAGAGAAAAGCATCATAGCGACCATCGATGATGTCTTGTCAGCTCGGCCTGGAGCATTGCCTGAAGACTCAAACCCTAGTAACCAGACCGAAAGCAGTAAATTTCCCTTTGGCATACATGAAGCCAAAAGCCACCGGAATATTAAACTGCTTGAGGATGAGCCAAGGAGCCGAGATGAGACTCCACTATGCACCATTGCCCACTGGCAGGACTCTTTGGCCAAGCGCTGTATCTGTGTGTCAAATATTGTCCGTAGCTTGTCTTTTGTGCCTGGCAATGACGCCGAAATGTCCAAACATCCAGGCCTGGTGCTGATCCTGGGGAAGCTGATTCTTCTTCACCATGAACATCCAGAGAGAAAACGGGCACCTCAAACCTACGAAAAAGAAGAGGAAGAGGACAAAGGGGTGACCTGCAGCAAGGATGAGTGGTGGTGGGACTGCCTCGAGGTCTTAAGGGATAATACATTGGTCACATTAGCCAACATTTCTGGGCAGCTAGACTTGTCTGCTTACACGGAAAGTATCTGCTTGCCAATTTTGGATGGCTTGCTACACTGGATGGTGTGCCCATCCGCAGAGGCACAGGATCCCTTTCCCACTGTGGGACCCAACTCAGTGCTGTCGCCTCAGAGACTTGTGCTGGAGACCCTGTGTAAGCTCAGCATCCAGGACAATAATGTGGACCTTATCTTGGCCACCCCTCCATTCAGCCGTCAGGAGAAACTCTACGCTACTTTAGTTAGGTACGTTGGAGACCGCAAAAACCCGGTCTGCCGAGAAATGTCCATGGCACTCTTATCGAACCTTGCCCAAGGGGATGCGTTAGCAGCAAGGGCGATAGCTGTGCAGAAGGGAAGCATCGGAAACTTGATAAGCTTCCTAGAGGATGGGGTCACTATGGCCCAGTACCAGCAGAGCCAGCATAACCTCATGCACATGCAACCACCACCTCTGGAACCACCTAGCGTAGACATGATGTGCAGGGCGGCCAAGGCCTTGCTGGCCATGGCCAGAGTGGACGAAAACCGCTCAGAGTTCCTTTTGCACGAGGGCCGTTTGCTGGATATCTCGATATCAGCTGTCCTGAACTCTATGGTTGCCTCTGTCATCTGTGATGTACTCTTTCAGATTGGGCAGTTATGACATACGTGAGAAGCCAAGCATGTGTGGGTGAAGATTAGAGGGTCCCCTATAACTGGCTGTTTTCTGTTCTTGTTTATCCAGCATAGAAAGAAGGAAAAGAAAATCTTTGCTCCTCTGCCCCATTCACTATTTACCAATTGGGAATTAAAGAAATTAATTTGAACAGTTATAAAATTAATATTTGCTGTCTATGTGTATAAGTACATCCTTTTATTTTATTTTTTTTAACCAAAGTTGCTGTCTAGTACATTCAAAGGTCACTTTTTGTTTTCATAGATTTCCTTTTCAGTGTTCTTTTCCATGTTTGTATTGCATATTTTTTTGGGAAGCAAATTAGTGACTTAAAAAGTTGTGGCAAAACATTATATGACCGGAAAACTTCACCACCTTGAAATAGAAAGGTGATAAGCAACATACCAACTTCCTGTGTGTCTTTTTTTTTTTCCAGAAAAGTAAAAAAATACCCGTATCCCATCACCCAGACCTCTGTGCAATAGACACTTTTAGTGATGTAGGTGTAGGGATCAAGGCGATGTGTCAGTCAGTAGTCAAACTATGAAATGATATCAGTTTCTCCACAGGAGAATGGTTACATTAGGCTAGGGGCAAAAACAGTTTTTTTTTTTTTTAAAGTTAAGATTGAAAACACATACCTGATGACGATCAACGTAAATTGCTTCCTCACCACTACTGTCATGCCTGCTTTCTTTTCTTTGACCTTCCACAATGACAGTTCTTCACAATTCCTTTAATCATTTTTTAAATATTTTTTTTTTACTGCCTAAGGGCCGTGATGTATATAGAAGTTGTACATTGAACATACCCTCATTTTTTTTCTTTTCTTTTTTCCTTTTTTTTTTTTAGTACAAAGTTTTTAGTTTCTTTTTCATGATGTGGTAACTACAAAGTGATGGTAGATTTAAAAAATTTTTTATTTTTATTTTATATATTTTTTTTCATTAGGGCCATATCTACAAAAAAACAAAAAACACAAAAACAAAAAAAAACAAAAACAAAAAAAAACCGAGGGTAATGTACAAGTTTCTGTATGTATAAAGTCATGCTCTATTTCGGGAGAGCAGCCGATCACAATTGCTTCATGAATCAAGGTGTGGAAATGGTTGCGTAAGGATTGATTTAGAAAATGGTTATCAGTACAGACAAAAAAAAAGAAATATACAGAAAAAAGGAAGAAACACAACTTCAAAGATTTTTCAGTGATGAGAATCCGCATTTGTATTTCAAGATAATGTAGTTAAAAAAGAAAAAAGAAAAAAAAACTTGATGTAAATTCCTCCTTTTCCTCTGGCTTAATGAATATCATTTATTCAGTATAAAATCTTTATATGTTCCACATGTTAAGAATAAATGTACATTAAATCTTGTTAAGCACTGTGATGGGTGTTCTTGAATACTGTTCTGGTGTCTTTAAGGATGTTCATGGCAACAAAGCCAGTTATAAAAAATATTGAAAATTACAATAATATGCCCACTGACTGCCTCATTGAAGAACCAGAGACTGGAAAGTCCCTTTAAAGGTCACCTGCTTCTTAGTGGGGTGAGTTAGTTAGATGTTCCCAAATCATTCACCTGCTCAGTCATCTTCTGAATCAATAATGTGGAGCTGGGGTGCTCTTTAGTTTCAAAGGGAGATGGCCACTAACTTTAGAAATAGTCACTACATCCTTAGATGTGATGAGGAAAGCCTCAGGAAGCTTGTTGGTTGGCCCAGAAATACATTTTTCCCTATTCTGAAACCTGCTCTACCTTAATGAAAGTTAGACCTGTTTTGTGTTTCCCTCACATGGCTGGAAATTCTTGGCATGTGTTCATTCCAGCTTAACACACCCACCCTACACTAAGTGTGTACCTTGTTAAATGAATGTGTTCATATTCAGCACAGTGAGAGATTAGCATTGACATTTCAGGGCATGACGAGGTTTCTAATGCATCCACATTCTCACCCTCCCCCTGATGCACATTAGCTTTGAATACTGTTTAAAAAAAACAAACAAACCTAATTTTAACTTCTTTCTTCCTGAGTCATTGACTGTTACTGTGTAACGATCAATTTCTTTGAAATTGCTGCACAGTGATATTGTTGGTGGGCATTCTTCTTTTTCTGATTCCACCCTTTGCATACCACCCTTGCAATCACGATATACTCAAGAATTACTGATCCCACAGGCATACTGATTATATTTTCCCCCATAACTCACTGTAATATGTGGAAGAGTTAGACAAGTACATACAGTTATAATCAGAGTGTGAAACGTGATTCCCTAATGTCACAAAAAAAAATAATTCTTCCTACAAGAAGCCTCATCATCTATTTACTCCCACATTACTTTACTTATTACATAATAATGCAGTCAAATATGTGTTGAATTAAAACCTTATTTATAATGCTACTTTAGATGTGGTTACTAAGAATAGGATTTGATGCTCAGCTTTAAGATCTGGAGGCTTATCAGAGGAATTCAATATTATTCTTGCTTCTCTTATGGGTACGAGAGTGGAAGGTGTTATCCAAACCCTTAAGTAATCTGACAGGCCAATTCTAATCAAACAAGAGTTAAAAAAAAAAAAGTAGTGACTTTATTTGATATGATTTGGTTTATGATCAAATACTTTCCTGGATCAGACCTTCATTAATGTGCCTCTAAGGACAGGTGTATACAAATCAATTTCTCAAAGGAAAAAAAAAAGTTAAAAATTTCATCATCTTTACCACATACTAAGAAGTGTATAACCCCAGAATCAAGACCTCCAGAAGTCCTTGCAGACTCTACAGCCTATATGAGAGCCAACTAATAGCATTGTCCTAACAGTTGGCTTTTGTCTTCAGAGATTGGCAAGGTACCCCAAACTCAAGTTAGTTTGTTCCCCTCCCCCCAAAAAGGCAAAGATGCAAAGGAGGTTTAATATTTTTGAAATCTGCTGTAAGTTGAATCTGCTACAGGTATTTGAGTAGATAATTTCTTTAATGTCAGGTAAGAAAGATTGTGGATTGGCATCTGCTGAGAAAACAGCTTTTTTTTGGTTGAGGAGAGTGATATCAGGTCAGTTTATACTGGTAGAGTTGTTCTCTCTGGTTTCTGGCTAGCAGTTACAATGGTTTTGTTAATGGAGAACAATATAAATCCAGTAATCTAAGCTATTAACTACCTCTTGTGGAAAGCAGATGGCCTTTATACTGAAACCCATGCATTTAAAAATTTTGTTACATGTTGCACTTTTTTTTCATTGTCTGCTTAGCTCTAGCATCTCTTGCAGGGAAGCAAAAAGCATATTCTACTTATACCAGAAATAATTAATTCCCTAACATTTACTGAACAAACAATGTGTGCAAGGCATTCTTTGAGGTGACCACCTCTCTGAAGAGGTCATAAGATGGATAAGACAGAGTCTTCCCTCCCCCTACTGAGGACTTCAGACTAGTGGTCCAAGCAACCAATTTTCTTCTTAAGGTTTTTGTTTTACGTCCTCATCCTGGGAAGACTAGGCCCTCACCAGCCCCACACAATTCAACTTTATTCCCCTACTCAAGTACCCACAGATAGAATGCCAAGGAAATCTCATGTGCTGCTTTCATACCAGATAACAATTCCCTTCTGCCATCCCATCCAACAACCCCCACCCCCCCCCAAAAAAAAACACCTGGGCTAGATCTTTGCTTTGCAAACATGAGCCCACTAAGCATCACCTATGTGTTTTGGTAATACAGTCAGTTTTGGGAAACTTCATAGTGAGGAATAAATATGGCAGTTCACTGATAGCAAAAAACTCCATTTTATCCAATTATGCACATTAGGATACCTGCTTAATAATAATGGGGAGTTGGGCAAGTACCAAATTGGGAGCATGAATACCTAGGCTCCAGGTTCCTTACCTGTAAAGTGGGGATGACTGCCATACCTACCTCACAGGGTTGTTGTGAGGATCTAATGAGACAAATGTATGTGAAAGCATTTTGAAAATTGTAACATGCTACATAAATGTAAGGTATTATTCTTAATTCAGTACTTTGAGGATTCTGTATTTTCATCGGTGTGAGCACTCCCTCCACCAATGCAGATTGCAACCACTCTACGCCTTAGTAGACATTCTTCTTGAGTTGCTGCTGCCAAAAAAAAAAAAAAAAAGTAAAAATAAGGTCACTACCTGGTGACCTGTCTTCTGGGGATGAACCTTTCTGAACTTAGCTAGTCTGGTCTTTGGACAAAGATGCACAGTCCTATCACCAGGCCCATACTCAAATCCTTTCCAGCTTAGTAGGACCTGCTAAAGTTTGTACTCTACTGGAATAGCCTTCAAGGAAACATTGAAATAGACTTTACTGTAAGGTGTTGTCATTATTAAAATGAGGTGGTTGAACTAGATAATGGCTAAGAGGTCCCGTCCAGCTCTAAAATTCAATGTTCTAAATAATAAAATCGACTGTTCTGAATATTATCTCCTTTTCCTTCCCCCCTGCTCATATTCTGGTGGGATAAGGGTGTGGGGTAGAGCTAGTGGTCTATGAAACAAGTAAAGAGCAGGGGAAAAAATGGAGAAGTGAGTGGTCCTGGATGATTCCCCAAACTAGATTCACAAGACCTTGAATAATCAAAGAGTTGGCTACAGCTATGCAAGGAGGCAGTCATATTGATTCTTCATTTGAAAACCCCAGGGGGAGATTTTTGACATAATATGACCATATACATTTCCATCTACCCAAAACCCCTGGCCACCTTATGCTTCTAGCCTAGGAATTCCCAAGCCTGATTGGTTTTTAACACCTGTGACAGTATCAAGGGGCATCATATGATGATATTCGGCATCAGTCTTAAAATACATATGTACTTTGATGGAAGAAGGCAGCAGGTGCCATGAGGCCAAACCTACAGCAGGTATGGGAGTAGCCCCAGAGTGTGAAACCCCTTTGAGGGGAAAGGTCTTCCCCAATTTCTCTTGTCTTTATGTAACCCTCTGTTATTCTGTAAATGAGAGAACATATTTTTATTTAAATGGAATCAGTTTCCTTGGATGCCTCACTTTTTAGCAGGCTTAGCAGTTATAGAAGGGAGACAGAAGGGAGGGGGATTCTATTTTTTTTAAAAAGTTGTCTTTGAAAATTCCTAGAAGTCTGTCTGATGTCAGTGTACCAAATGGTAATATCTTTCTATCTTTTATGATGATTTGTCAACTTTTTACTCTGCTGTTTTTTTATAATGTTGAGGACCATATAGGTCTGACTTTTTGGCTGCCCAGCATATAGAGCTCCAAGGACATTTCTCCATAAAGATTATTACTTAATTTCCTTTATTAAATGCCATGTTGGGGGTTCCTAGTAACAGATTTCCACACTGCCAGTCAGGTATCCTGAAGCCCCTTATTTAGTGCTATAGAGGTGAGTAAAATTCCTAAGGGTCAAATATAGTCTGGCCTGTTAAAAAAAAAAGTGTCTACATCACACCCTTGATGAATGAAACTTTCATTTCATTACTCCTAAGGAAAGTATGAAGTTAAACACCAGAAAGCTGAGCTGCCAGATGCAGGCTATGAGAAGTCTAGGAGATTATGACATTGAATCTAATATTCTTTTCATCTGAAGTATAGGCCAGAGGAAGTTTAATCCCCAGAGAAAACAAGCTAAGTCTTTTACACTTTCCTAGCAAGAGCTCTAACATTTTGGAAGTGGGCCATATTTCAATAGGATATGGAAGTGGAATTTAAGTTATTTTCCCCTCAAGTGTAGTAAGCTTAAGGTCATGTAAATAGAGGAAGCTTGACAAAACAGTCTGTCCTTAGATCCTCTGACTAAGCTCTGTGTTTAGCTGGCTCAGACACTGTAGACAACCACCAAAAAAGTAGATAGACCCCAGAACCTGGATTCATCACCTCGAAGACGAACATGACCAAAAGGTCACTCAGGTACTTTCTAAAGGTGGTGGGGTTTGCCAAAAGCCTGTTGAAAGAATGATGACCCTACTTACTGGCATATGGTGACTATTTAGCATTTATATCCTTCAAAAAGTTTTTCAATTCCAATTAATCTTTAATAATTGACACAGAAGGAAAGAAAGGCAATGACTATTTGCACCGTTCTGATTGGCTTAAACCTGACTGCTTAAACCAATGCCATCTTTTCAAGTGCTAGTTATATTGTAAATATGTCATATGGACTGGGAGTCACCAGTTCTTTTATTACAGTATTATAGAATAGGGGCATCTAAGTGGTACAGTGGATAGAATAACAGACCTGAAGTCAGAAAGATCTTCCTAAGTTCAACTCTGGCCTCAGATGCTTCCATCTATGTGACCCTGGACAAGTCCTTTAATTTTCTTTGCCAGGGTTTCCTCATCTGTGAGAGCTGAAGGAGATGGCAAATCATTTCAGTATGTTTGCCAAAAAGATTCCAAATGGGGTCACAAAGAGTCAGACAACAGAAAAACGACTGAATTATAGTAACAGATAACCTAACTAGCCATCTGTGTCTGGACAAGTCACCTAAACCTTTCTTGCCCATGCTTTCCCCATCTCTGCGATGCTTTTGGATGAACAACAATAATAATAAATATAAAGTGCTCTAAAGAATGCAAAAGTCTTTGGCACAACCCTATAGTCGCTGCATTATTAGTGCACTTTTACACTTGAGCAAGCAGTCTCATATTAAGTGACGTGCCTTAGATGATATAATCAATAAATGTCCAGTCAAACTCGGGTCTCACCTCCTAATCCAATACTCCTTCTAAGACAGACTCTACTAAATGAACTCTGAGATCCCTCCCAGCTCCAACATTCTGGTTCTACGGGTCATTACGGTGATGTCATACGTGAAGTCGAAATGTTTTAAATGAAAATAATCTAAGAAGTTCTACACAAATGCTTCATATGTAAACAACAGTTTCTTCCAAAGATGTTATCACTTTGTAGACATGGAAGGGGGAATGAACTAGATGAGGTTTAAGCTCCCTTCCAGCTCTGAAATGCTAGAAGTCCTTCTTATGACCCCTTATGGCATCCCAGTATGCTGAGTGGACAGGGTATAAATGTAAGTACTATCTGATGTGGTCTCATAGACCTCACATATGTCATGGCCCCTTAGCAGTCTTGTGAAACCTATGCTCCCCTTTCAAAATAATGCTTTTAAATACATAAAATGAAACAGCAGGCTTCCAAAGGAAACCAGTTATAATGAAATATTGTTATCAGAATATCTTTATAAAAAAGCAAGTTTACAGACTTAGGCTAGTAACTCCTACTTAACTTCCCTTTTCCTCATGCATACCAAAGATAAGTGAAAGTTGTTAAAGTTATTGGCAAATCAGCAGAGATTAATTTAGCATTTACCAAGTACATTCTGCTAATCTTGGTGGACAATGAAAAAAAAATATATGGTTAAGACATGGTGCTTACATGATATAGTTTACCAGTACTCAATTAAAATTTCTTCACGTGACTCATGTTGATTTGACAAATATCTATCTTGCACTATGTGTAAGTTGTTACATGGCCTATAGTCCAGAACCTTACATTTCTATAGAGTTATGCCTTTAGCATTCACCAAAAACTGTAACATTCATTAATTACTCTGGAATATGTAGTTTTCCAGGGATTTGTCTTTCCAGGGATTTGTCTTCCCTGATAATAACTAATATGACTCAGAGCTGGATTCTCTCAATACAATTACTCCCTGGGAATAAATGACTACATTTGATAGCAGCATTAATTGTTAAGACCATTATATTATGCTATGCCAAATGACTACTTTGTTATACCCATAGATTATCCCTTCTCTACAGTAAATTTTTAATGTTATTTCTGAATTTTTTTTCTTCTCTTCCTCCTCACTCTTCAGCTATCCTCTGTCATGATGCAAAGTCCTCTAAAGAATAGACATAGAAAGAATAAGGAACAAGGAATATCCTTTGGAAATCATCATAAAATGAAAAGTGCTAAATGACATCATTTCAGTGTTTATTTAGGTTTTAGTAAGAGAAAATGGCATGATATATTATTCACTGTTAAGATTAATACATATTTAGCTTGGTAAAATTTCCCCATAGGCTTGTTTTGTTGGTTCATTGTGTATTTCACCAAATGGTGTGAACATACTGACAGTACTTGTTTTGGCTTTAAGATTTTACTGGAAATGTCTCTTGATGGAAAAAAGCCATGATAATTTGTCTAGTTGAATTATAAGTCCAAATGAAAACCTTAGAGGAAAAACTTTGAAATTTTTACACATGATCCCCTCTCCCACTTTTATAATATTTGATATATGGTGGAGAGAAGAATTTTAAGTGGTTTCATTAATTAGCTCAATTTAATTTTGGTTTATGTTTGAAAATAAAACTATATTAAGCTGAGAGGATTGAGCAATCAAATCTTGATATGAAATGGCTTCTCTTCCTTTCCATTTTTTTTTTTTACAAGACTTATGATTTCATTGGGGTATAAAGAACTCACATAGAGGAAACTTGCTGTATGAATGAAGAGCAACACCTTCTCTAACTTCTAACAGTCCTAGAGATTTGGTGAGCTTGCCTAGACAGTGATAGAGCCAGTATGAGTCAGAGGCAACAACACACCATGTTGCCCCTCTGACACATATGCCCACCCACAACCTGCCTGCCATAATCAATGTTAAAAGAGATGTTGAAGTTACCAATAAGATGGAGGGTTTTGTTTTGTTTTTTTTTTGCAGTATTATGCCAATGCAGAGAATTGATCTGCAGTTGTTTAAGACTTTTTTCAAAACTTTTTTTGTTATATTCTCTATTGGGAAATAGTGGAGGAAGATGTTGTATTCCCTATTTTCTTTAGATTGCTGATGAAATCCAGTTTTAGGGTTTGTCTTGCAAAGTACTTTAGGAAGTATCAAGACTACATGGGCTCCAATCTGCAGACCACAGTTTGTAAGAGCTTTCTTGTGATCTTCTCAGGAGCAGAGATATCAAGTAACAAGACTGTACATTCATGTAATAGTTTTCCCTTTACAAAGTATGATCTCCAGAGCTCTTGAGATGTTTGAGTATATTTTCTCTATTTCACAGATGAGGAAATGGGCTCAGTGAGGTTTAAGTGAGTTACTCAGCTATGAAATATCAACTGCAAACCAAACCCAGGGCTTCCGATTCCAAGACAAGTACACTTTCCACTATATACTGGGTTGTGTTTATAACTATTTTGCACCCTTATGTCCAACACATAATCCCCACCAAATCCATAGTTAAGGATTAAGGGGAGAGAATTGGTCTTTTCCCATGGTATTACCCCTCCACTCTTACAGGTATAATAAAAATAGAAAGCAGTCAATGGGCCAATAGGTCTTGGATGACCATTTTGCCATTGGAGTTTCCTATGTAGAAGTATTGCATTAAGGCTCATTTATGAAATGTTGATTGAGAAGTCTACATTTACCCATGTCACAGCTTCATCTCCTTCAAGACCTGGATTAAAGTTTAGCTCCCACGGGACATCTTTCCTGATTATTACCTCCTTTACCTACTTCCTCAGATATTCAAAAAATATGTTGTAACATTTGCAGCACTATAAAAAATATGAGTTGTTATAGTTGTTGCTCTATTATGTAGGGCTTGGTGTTGAGTTCCCTCTTTAGTTGTTCTCATGTTGTTTCATGCATGCATAATTATCTTCCCAAGTAGACTGCAAGTTCTTTGAAGAATACAGCTCACTTTCTTTGGTTTCCTTGGGATCCCCCCCTGGCATTCAAGAAGGTTTATTTGGTTCAGGATAAATACTTGTTGGTTGACTAGCTTGACACGCTAACTATAATGTAGGCTACAGGTCACATAGTGTGTTGGCCTAGGGAAAGAAGACCCTGCTAGAGAGTACTATCTTGACATTGAAAACTGATAGAAATTCTATCTGGATCTATCCTGAAGAAAAAGAGATTCAAGAGGAGAAAGGGATAGATAGACAGACAGACAGATTGATTTATAAACATCTGTATTCACATAATGCTGCATGAAATTACAATCTAGTGACCTACTCCAAGAATGCTACTTTATACATGGTAAGGAATACTCTCCTATTTGAGTCTGCCCTTCTCCCTTTGCATTTCTATTGCCTATTATAAATTTTTTTAAGATAAAATAATTAAATCCCAAAAACCTCATTTAACTTCAGATGTTAAGCAACATGTTCAGAGACTTTAAATTTTGCCATAAAAATATCTCTTCCAGGGTGGCTAGGTGGTGCAATGAATAGAGCACTGGCCCTGGAGTCAGGAGGACATGAGTTCAAATCCGACCTCAGATACTTAACATAAAAACTAGTCATGTGACCTTGGGCAAGTCACTTAACCCAATTGCCCTCCCCTCCCCCCTCCAAAAAGCATATATATATATATATCTTCCACTTATTCAGTTGTTGCATGTTGCAGTTGGAGGCTGGGGGGAGAAGGAGGAAAGGGTACCTGGGGACATGATGTTTATCTTTCTATATTGCCAACAATGCATTTACTTCAATTTCTCCTTTTTAAAACAGGAATTGTTCACACCATTATGCAATAATCCTTTGCTTCCACAGCTAGAAAAAAAAATGTTTCTTCCAACAAAACTTCCCCTATTTTCTCCAAATCAACTTTAAAGAGCACTTGTAAAGGTCTCCTTTCTCTTTCTTTTGAACACTATCCTATAATTAGGTCTTTTCTCAACCTTGAAAATATTTTTCTAATACTGAATTTAATGAACATATCAGAGATAATACAATACTTGTGTAAGCAAGTATTATAAACAAACAGTTTAGTTAAAACACATGTATTTTGCTTTAAAATACAGTCACACATACTGTTGCCCTGATTATCACAGTTTCACAGTAACATTTTAATACATTGTAACCCAACCTCATCACACGGTTGTAAAACCCCACTGTGGCATCATTTGGCTGATTACTTAGGATGCAAATCAGAGGATCTAACTATGGAATTTAATGTGACATTGGTTCACCTAAGCAAATTGTTTTCACAAAACCAATTAATGTTGTTGGGCAGAGTTTGCCTGGGTCTCAACCATGTCTCAAAGAATTGTTTGATTTTATTCATCTCTGTGAGTTGTAGAAATGTTTTTAGTAATAAGTAATTCCAAAGAAAGCATGAAGCAAATTTTGCATTTCCATTCAAAAAATCATTTTTCCTCAAGAGGAATGGAGATGGCTCATCATATCTGGTCTCCAATAAATGTGCTAACATTTCTAAGAATCCTGGTCCTTGCTGCTGTTTCTCTCTCTCCATTGTCTCCATAAGTGACCACCTTCTCTTTCTTTCCTTCTCACCAATTTCTCACGAGTTAAGTGAACTACTTTTGAACCACCCATTGATGCTACTTTCTACCAGCCATGCTTACTTCGTCCTCGTGCAGTCTCAATTCGATCTCTGTGACTATTGAAACCTCAATTAAATGTCAACAATAACATCCTACTTACCAATTCCAATAGCCTTCTCTTATTTTTCATGAGCCACAATACCTCTTCTATGATTATCACTATTGACAACCCTCTCTTCCTTGAAATTCTCTCCTCCTTCACCCTTGTGATGTCATTGGTCCTCTTTGAGAACGAAGGAAGAACAACATCAATGAGGCTTCCACATCCACGGCAGGACATTCCCTTATTTCTCCTCTTACCTCTGGCTTCCTGAGTTCTCTTTTCTTCTATTTCTCTTCTCCCTTGTCCCATGTGTAAATACTATTTCCCCTGATTCTGTTCTTGGGCCTCATCACACCTTCCTTCTGTGCACTTTCTTCCTTGATAATCTCATTCCCTTTTAGGGCTTCAGTTATCAGCTTTACAATAATGAGCATTCTCTTGGATGTCCCACTGGTATAATAAACTCTACATATGTTTAAAAATTTCATGTTCTTCCTTCCTGCTCTTCTTGCAGAATTCTCCATTTCTGTTAATGGCACAGCTCTCTTTCCAGACTTATAATCTCAGGGGTACTTTGGGTTCTTCTCACTCCCATGGTGCTCACATCCTAATAGATCTGTGTATGAACTATCTTTTTGCATACTTCCCTTCCCTTCTGTTCTCATTATGCTATTCCTAGTTTTATTTCTCACTTGAAGCCTCTTAACTTTCCCTTTAGTATCTTCTCCAATGTGCTTTCCATGCTACTGCCTGATAATTCTTCCTAAAGTACAGTGGCACAGTAGATAGAGCGCCAAGCCTGGAGTCCAGAAGACTTATCTTCCTGAGTTCAAATCTGGCCCCAGATATTTCCTAGCTGTGTGACCCTGGACAAGTCACTTAACCCTGTTTGCCTCAGTTTCCTCATCTGTAAAAATTATCTGGAGAAAGAAGTGGCAAACTACTCTGGGCTCTTTTGCCAAGAAAACCCCAAATGGGGTCATGTAGAGTCAACACAACTAAAATGACTAAACAACAAGACAATATATCTCAGTTTTTTATCACTTCCCTCCTCAAAAATCTTTATTGGTTTCCTGTTGCTACTGGATGAGATATGAGCTCAATGCCCTTCTTGATTTAACCCCCATCTGTTTTTCCAGACTGAGCTCACTAATTCCCTTCCATAGTCCAGTCAGACTGGAATATTCTCCCTTCACTAAATTTACCTCTCTTACTAGAATGCCCTCGCCTCCAGTTTCTGCCCATCTAGTTACATTTTCGATCCAGCTTAAATGTTATGTCCTCTATGAAGCCTTATGTTATCTGTCTGTTAAAATCAAGACCCATTTCATTCTCTAGCAGTTATTTCTTCTTCCTCATATCCAAGCTCCAGTGTTCTTTGCTTATTGTATGAACTTTTTCCTAGGATTGCTGTTGTAGAGTTATTTCAGTAGTGTCTCACTCTTCCTGGCTGCATTTGGGTTTTCCCTGGCAAAGGAGGTAAACAGGGTGAAGTGACTTGCCCAGGGTCACACAGCTAGTAAGTGTCTGAGGCCAAATTTGAACACAGGTTTTCTGACTCCAGACCTGGCCCTCTTTCCACTGCACCACTTAACTACCTTTTCCTAGGATAGGGATTTAAATAACTGCCTTCTGTGATAGTCAGATCAACAGGCCTACCTGAACTACTTGCTGTTGTACTGAGAAAAAAAGCAGCAACTGACCACTTGTAATTGGATAACTGCTGTTAGTGATCTTTGAAAGGTCATGAAGAGCAGGAGATATACCCCCAGAGCAGGAGAATCACAATGTCCCGATTTTCAAAAAAAGAGAATAGAATGAATTCTGCAAATAATAGACCAATGAACTTTGACATCAATCCCTGGAAAAATTCTGTAACATTCTTAAAAGTTAGTGAATTAGTGAGTTAGTGAGCATTTAATGAAAGAAGCATAGGTTACAAAAGCCTCATCAAGAGGTTCCAGCAGACAAATCTCATTTCTTCTTTTTTACAGGATTAATAAACCAGTGAGTCAAAAGAATGCTCTAGCTTTAGTTTACCTTGATTTTAGCAAAACAATGAAGTCTCTCATGTTGTTCTGAGAAAGATGGGATGGTGTGCTAGATGGCAGGGCATTGAGATGGGTTTGGTTTGGGTTGAATCAGACCCAGAGACTATTCATTAATGGTTTCATGTCAGCTTACAGGAGGTCTTTAATAGAGTGCCTCATGAGTGTCTACTTGGCCTTCTACTATTTAACTTTTTTTTAATCAAAGACATGGTTCTAGGCATAGTTAGCATGCTTAACAAATTTGCAAAGAGCTCACATCTGAATAGGATAACTAATACAATGAATGACAAGATTCAAAAAGATCTTGACTGGCTATAACATTGTGCGAAATTTAATAAGATGGAAGGTGGCACAATGGATAGAGCACCAGGCCTGGAGTCAGGAAGACCTGAGTTCAAATGTGACCTCAGACACTTACTAGCTGTGTGACCCTGGGCAAATCACTTCACTCTATTTGCCTCACTTTCCTCATCTGCAAAATGAGCAGGAAATGGCAAACCACTCCAGTATCTTTGTCAAGAAAACCCCAAATGGGGTTACAAGGAGTCAGACACCACTGAAAAAATGACTGAACAACAAAAAAAATTTGCTTGAAATGAGCAACCATCAGTGATCTTTGAAAGGTCATGGAGATGTGCTCCCAGGACTGGAAAATAACAGTGTCCCAATTTTCAAAAGAGAGGACAGAATGAATTCTGCGCTTACACTGTGGTTCCAAAAAGCCATTTCCTAAATACAGAACTGAGGAGATGTGGCCAGAGCACAGTTTGTCTGAAAAGCAGCTGGGAGTTTGAGTGGACCACGAGTTGAAATATGATTCGGTGGTATGATATGGCAGCCAAGAAAACTAATATATCTTAGCTGCATTAAAAGCAGAGCTTACAGAACTAAAGAAGTGATCACTCTGACTTTTTTATATCCTAGACAGACCACATGAGCACTTTGTTCAGTTCCGCACACCACATTTTAAAAGGGATGTTATTAAACTGGAGAATGCATTTATTTATTGTTCATTTTCAGTTGGGTCCAAGTCTTTGTGACCCTATTTGAAGTTTTCTTGGCAAAAACACTTGAGTGCTTGGCCATTTCCTTCTTCAGCTCATTTTTACAGATGAGGAAACTGAGGCAAACGGCGTTAAGTAACTTGCCCAGAATCATACAGCTAGTAAGTATCTGAGGCTGGATTTGAAGTCACGAAGATGAGTCTTCCTGACCCCAGGTCTGATGCTCTATCCACTACCCCACGTAGCTGCCCTGAAAGTGCATAAAAGAAGGCAAACAAGATTCTGCATATGAGGACAAATTTGCAAAACATAAGAGAAGAAAAGACAAAGTATATGAGTAGATGGGGGTGGAGAGAATAGGATGAATAATGATAGAATTTTTTTTTCAAACATGAAAGACACCAACAAGAAAGGAAGGATTAGACTTGTTTTGGTCCCAGTTGGTAGAAATAGGGGTAATGGATGGGAGTTGCCAAAAGGACAAATTTGGCCTTGATTTGGGGGCGGGGGGAACTTCCTAACAATAACTCTCCAGAGGTGGAATTACTTGCCTTAAGAAGTAGTGAGATCCCCCTCACTGGGGAACTTCAAGAAAAGGCTACAGGAGCACTTGTTGGGGAAGGACTGTCTCTTTCAGGTATAACTTGGAGCAGATGGCCTGGAAGATTTCATCGACCTCTGAGATTCTATATTCCTTGTGGTCCACTCACTGATTATAATGTTCTTACAATAGCAATAATGGCTTTTGGCAGGAGAGGGAGTGCAAAAAAAGGAAAAAAAATGCTGGTAAAAACATATTTACCCAAAGTCTTTCAAATAGGATTAAAATGGTGAAAATATGTGGAGAGAAAATTGCCTCTGTAGATCAGATAAGCCTGGTAGCATAGAGAGAGTATTTCATGGTACACAATATGTAAAAAAAAAAAAAAAGACCCAGCAATAAAACCCATGCTCTCAAATGCCTGTAGGCAAATGAACAAAGTAGGGGAAATGAAAATGTAGCAGGACACAGGAGACCAATATCTAACTGCCTGGAGATGTAAATTCCCCAGTGTTTGTTTACTTCAACCTCTAGTCATTCATTAGGGTCTTTCTGTATGTATGTTCAGTCATCTTCAGTCCTCTTCAGTTCTTTATGACTCCATTTGGAATTTTCTTAGGCTCATCGACCTTTGAATATAAAAAAAGATGTTTTATAGTCCCCCAGATTCCCGTCAGGAAGGCTAAACTGAGGTTGATGAAAAGTGAGAAAGCAAACACTTTTAAAAAGTTATCAGTTTAGCTTTTTTTTCCCCTTAAATTATACTTATGATAATAGAAGGCACAAAGTGGCTTCAGGTAGATGTCACCCTCAAAACAGACACAGGTTGAAAGCTAAATTACTCGATTTTTGTCTCCTTCTCTTTTCTCTTCTAAAGAAAGACTTTGGATTAGAAAGGATAGAACAAAATTGACCAGCAGGCAATGGAAATCCAAGGTAAGCAAGATGTCAAGAAGTACACGGGTGCCTTCAATGAATTTAAGTCACCATGCCTTGGCATGCTACATCTTAGAGTAATCTTTTTAAAAACTAGCATATGTTACTGCTGAGCTGATGTTGGTGATCTTTGAAAAATCTTGGAGAATACAAAATACCACAAAACTGGAAAAGAACAGATACTACAGTTTTGGAAAAAGGAAAAGGGTGGAGCCTACAAAACCACAAACCAAGGAGCTTGACTTCTATTTCTGGCAAAATTCAAAAACACATTGTTACAGAGATAGTTTGTGAGCTTTTAGAAAAGGAAGGCAGGATCACCAAATGCTATCAAAATCAGGTCATGCTTCAGTTACATCATTTCCCTTTTTTTTTTTTTTTTGACAGGGAAACTAGACGTCACCATTTGTTTTAAAAAGAAACCTGTTTCTCTAAGATAGCATGATTACTTTTTTGGAGGAATGATGTGAGCATAGTAGATTTAGATTTCAGCAGAGCATTTGACAAATTCTCTCCTCTTGTGTATGTGAATAAGATGGAGAGATCCAGGCTAGGTGATATACATTTAGATAGATTTGGAGCTGGTTGAATGACTGGACCCAAAGAAGAGTCACTAATGAGTCTGTCAATCTGGAGGGAGATCTCTGTTGGCATTCCCTCAGGGTTACTATCTTTATCAGTGACTTGGATGAAGACATGGATGGTATGCTTGTCAAATATCCAAGTGACAGAAGGCCCAGAGGGACCATGACAGCAATAGGGTACAGAGTTCAGACCCAAAAAGATCTGAGAAACCTAGAATGATGGGCTAAATCAAATAGGATGAGATGTAAAGTTAACCCAAATTGGGTTCAATAAATTGGGTTTCAAAAATCAATATCCAAATAAAAAGAGATGTGTGGCTAAGCACTAATTTTATGAAAAAAAAAAACCTGAAGTATGTCTAGTGAGCTACAGATGTGACTCCCCAAAAAAGTGAATGTTGTTCTAAACTGCAAGAAGAAATGTTCAGTGTCCAGGCCTGGGGGTACAATAGTTCTATTGTACTCTGCTTTAGTCATACCATATCTGGGATTCTAGATTTAGGTCTTAGCACCACATGTTAGGAAAGATAGGGACAAATGTTGGTGTATCTAGAAGAGTGACTAGGTTAGAGAGCATTTAAGGGTGGGGTCAAGAACCCTGGAGAAGAAAGAACAAGCTTAGAGAGGATTTAGTAGGCATCTACTATTAATTTAAGACCTGGCAAGTGGACCAGGGGCTGGTTTTATCTGGCTTGGCTGTATAGATCAAAAAGAGGTGTAATGAATGGGCAAAAACTTCCTAAGGATGGAAGCTATCTGCGAGTGGGCTTGGATGTCTCATGAGGTAATGGGTTCCCCTTCACTGTAAGGAAGATGCACCAAACAATCATTGAAGGGGGGGGTGGGGTGAGGATTTCTGTAGAAGAGATTCTTATTGACATAAGTTGGCCTAGATGACCTCTTAGATTCTGTATCAACATAGAATAAAACTGTTCTCTCTTCTCACTATAAGGGAAAAAATGAAAATAAGATAGGAAAAACATGTCTCACTCATAAGTGATTCTCACAAGAATAGATATCCCTGTATTTAATTCCAATGACAAATTTCAACGTATTTGTTTCGACTTCTCTCCCTCCAGCCCACAGGGAAATGAATTCCATAGAATGAGAATCCCCAGAATAACTGAACCCCTCCCCCTTTTTTTCTTTTACAGGGCACTGAAAAAACAAAATCCTTATCTGTTTTCACTAGACACTTCAGCATTTCAGTTATTTTTGTTGAATTTTCTCCAACTCTTCTCTTCAACAGGTCCAGGAATCCTACACATTGCCATATCTCATTGAAACACATGTCAATTCTCTCAGCCAAACATATCACTTGTCTTCAGGACTTGTTGAGTCAGAGCTTGGCTACATAAGGGATGAGGCAGTCTCAGTTCCAAATGGGGACGGCAGTGGTGGAGAGGGAAAGAGCCTGAACTGGGAATACAGAAAACCTGGATTCAGATTTTTCTCTGAGCAACTTGTGTAGCCTTGAATAAATCACTTAAACTATCTGGGCCTTAGCTCCTTGGTAAAGTGAAAGTGAAGGTGGACTTTTTTATTTTTAGTGTCCCTTCTGAAGTTATATGCTTATAATGCCCTGATTCATAGGTGATGTACATGCCTGTTAAAAAACTCCAAAGAGTTGGACGCTGACTGGACATTCCGACTTAATGGACTAATGTCTTTAGTACTAAAATTTGATGAAAATTTCCCAATTTACCCACCACCCCCCCACAAGTGTTTTTCTGCCCAGAGCCAGGGCTTTGAGATATTATAGATGTTAAGACAAAAGGGATGGACTTTGAAGAGGAATCCAATAATGTTTCAGAGCGGTGTTAGGCAGGAAGAACAAGTGACTCAGATGAGTAGTAGAACTAACAGAAAATAGCCCATTTCAATAATACATGTCAAAACCTAAATAATCTTGGAGAAGAGGGACAGATATGCTGTGTTTATTGTTCAGCAAAACGTTTTTCCATATGACCGAGGCAATCTCCCGAACAAAGATGTTTTATTTTATACTACAAGCGAAATGTACACACTGGCACAAACATATACCAAAAGATCCCCTATATAGAAGTCACCGGTCTAAAAAAAAAAAATGCTGCTTATAGAAGAGTTAGAAAGGAATAATCTGAAAACTTTGGGAAAGCATGGGAAATTTTTAACTATGAATACGTTGGCTCCTTAGCACACCTTTAACATGCCAATCTTTCTACAGCAAAGCAACATTTGGTGTGTTCTAATTTGAAGATTTCATTTTCTGAACTTTCCTTTCTCTAGCCTTTCCTACAATGGGAACTATTGGTGGCATCTCCTTTCATTACAGCACCCAAGGAAAAGAAGAAAAGAGGGTCCTCAGGGGTCAGATAAAATGGTATAGTAATAAGCCATGAGGGAAGACCCTGCCTGCCCAATCCATCAATTAATCAGGCATTTAAACAATGCCCAGTATGTGCCAAGCACTGTGGATACAAACCCAAGGCATAACAATGCTTGCTCTCAAGGAGCTTACATTCAACTGGGGAAAAACAACCATATACACCTGTAAGTATAAACAAAGTTAATACGGGATAACCTGCTGGGGTGGGGCAAGGCACTAGCAGCTGGCAGAATCGGGAAAGTCCTCATGTCAGGGGAAGCACTAGATCAGAGCTATGAAGGAATTCTAAGGGACTTACGTATAGAGCCCAAACTAGGAGAGAACTCTGAAATATACTTTGCAGGGCTAAAGGGTAGCTGAGTTTATTGCATAAAGGAAGAGGAGCAAATTTCCCTCCTCCTTCCCGGGAAACCTGAATACTAGTTGAAAAGAACCCAGAGAGAAGCAGGATGCTGTGATCCTTCTTGCCTTGAGTTGCTCTCTGTTTCGGTAACGTGTACTGATGTGAGCACACATTACTGTAGTCTTTTAACACATGCTAAGTACTTTATATATCTCCTTTTGTTGGCTCCTAACCTCAGCCATTTGAGGTGGGTGCCATTTTTATTCCCATTTTACAGACAAGAAAACTGAAGCTTAGAGAATGTCTGAGGCAGGATTTGAACCCAGGTCATCCTGATTTTCAGTCCACTGCTCTATCCACTACAATTAGGAAACCTTCAGAGAAATGATGTATCCTTGATTCATTGAAGGGAGCCAAGAAAATTCAAATAATACATAGTATTTTTTTTAATCTTGTAGGCATTCGTGACATTTAGAGTTTATGGAGGGCTTCCTAACTCAGTCATTAAATCAGTCAATAAGCATTTATTAACTGCCTACTATGTGCACTAGGCACTATGTACTGAAAATACAAAGAAAAATATATTTTTAAAAACAGCTCTTGCTTTTAAACAGCTCACAGAACAAAACATTAGTGCAAACAATGTCTTGACAATGGGGAAACTGGTTTCCCCAACAGTGCATTGACACAAACCCCAGGCCCACCCTTCAGAAGGCTCATTCTAAATCATAAGCTTTAGAGTTAAAACTAGAACTCATATAGTTCAACACCTTCAGTGTAGAAATGAGGTAACTGAGTCACAAAAAGTCTTAATGACAACTTAAGGTCACACTAGTAATAAATAGCAGAACCAGGTTCAAACTCAGGTCCTCTGACTTCAAATCTAAAACTCTTTGCATTAGATCATGGTAGGACAGCAAGAAGACAAAAACCAACCAATCTCTTATCAACAAGTGTTTTAAGTGACTGCTGTGTGTAAGGCACAGTGTGGGACACAAAGATGTAGAAGATATTGCCCTCGTCATTAAGGAGTCTATAATCCAGACAGAGAGACAAGACGTAGCTCTCTGTAGCCCTCTATTCCAGTCCAATCCATCTCCAATGAAAGATCACTGGAAGAAAATTATAATAAATCCCACACATAGAGCACTTTGTACTTTCCTTACAATGAACCTTGCAATGTAGGTAGCAAGTATTATTGCTTTGTACAAGTGAGGAGATTAAGGCTCAGAGGGGACAAGAGATTCACCCAAGGGTACACGGCTAGTAAGTAGCAGAGCTGGTATTTTAGTGCATCCCTGTGTCCAATGCTGAAGAGGTACATTGGGGCTCAAAGCGGTTGCTTTTTTTCCCTTGTAATTACGGTGAGTTCTGGTATAACACTTGTTTCAAAGTGAATTTGTTCCAACAAGATTGATACATTAGAGAATGTTTTGAGCATAATGAGAATTTTGAGTTTGCTTCTGTGTGGTTTTTCCCACAAGAAATATCAAGAATGCAGAAAACTGCACCAATACCCAATAACTCACAAGCCACTTCCATAAGTATACTCTAGGTCTTTGTCCAGGGAGAGCGCCATATCTGCTGTACATCATCTGATGCAGCAGGAGCTATGGACAGACAGGGGCTGGTCTATATCACCACCACCCCTTCCGCCATGACCTCCAAATCCCCCCCAGACTCTGATTAGAGGCCTTCCCAACTCTGAAGAGTCTCTTGAAAGGCCAGTGACTTTGGGAACCCATGCAGAGGCTGAGCTGCAACCCAAGGCCATTTAACATGAACCATTTAACCATTTAATGTATATAAAACAGAATTCCCATTTTTTAACATTTCTCTGACAAAGTTTTTGAGCTTTGTACCCCTCTCCCCATTTCACTCATAAGCTATGGCTTTCATTGTGCAGTTTTGGATAGCATGGCACTTTGAGGGAACGCATAGAGAGTGACATAACAGAACTGTCTGTATATCATATAACCCTCACTTCATTAGCTATTCTTAAAACATCACTTTTATTTGGAGGTAGAATTCTTTTGCAGCATAAGAAGTGATGATGACAGCAATAACTCACTTTATGTAGCTCTTTAATGTTTACAAAGTAGTTTCTTCCAAATATAAATAAATAAATAGCACAACCTCTGAGTTGTGTAGGTTGTGCAGGTTCTCATGCCCATTTTTATAGATCAAGGGTTCCCTAGAAGGCCTCGTGGGGGCCAATTAGGTCAAGCCTCTCATTTTATATATGAGAAAACTAAAGACCAGTTAAGGGATTTGCCCAAGGTCCTATTGGTAGTGACAGAAAAAGGATTTGAAACCAGGTTCTCTGAATCTAAGTCCAGAGCTCTTCCTGCCCATTCCATCAATCAATCAATCCACAAAGCTCTTATGAAGTACTTTTCCCCCTGCCTCTCATAAGGAAAACAAAACTCAAAGACACTAGAGTGACTTTCCCAGGTTCACCCCAGTAGTAGGTAGGACTTGAATTCTAGTCCCCTGTCTGCAAATGTTCTGGAAAGAATGGTAGGTAGAGGAGGGTGGGCTCTAGAAATGGAAACTGGAAGACATCTGGTGACTTTGCTAAGGAGGAGAAGGAGAGGATGGGGGGAGGGAATCATTTCAGGAAGGCTTAGCAAGTCTCAGAGAACAGAAACATTTGTGCCCTGGGTGACAGTGAGTGAAGACATTCATTCTGAAGGAAGGGTTGGAACAGACAGGTGTTTGAGTGTTGTGGAAAGATGATGATGTTATTTTTGACAAAATGAAGGGAAACATTCAGAGAGTCATTAGGGAGCATGGTAATGTGCTTGTCATTTGTCCTCTGTGACAGCTTTACCATCTTATAATTTCTCCCGAACCTGAAATTACCTTCCTAGAGAAGGTCTGTCCCCACGGCAAAGGCTTCCTAGCTCACTGAGGCATGTGAAGAAATGGAATCCATATATATTCCAAAATCATCTCTTTCAGTTGGACAATAAATGCAGCGAAAGGTTTGGGAAATAGCCTAATCTGACTGGTAATGAGGAGGGAGAAGAGGAACAGGTTAATAACAGCCTTCCAGTCTAAGAAAGGAGACTCGTGTGAATGAACATAAGCAGCTGCTTTCTATTTCCTCAGACAAAAGGACAAGGAAGGGCATAAATTCATGCAGCATGGAATCCATTTAGATATGATGAAGAACTTTACTTCAAGGCTTTATTTTTATAAGACAAAAAGACTCATTGCCAAGAAGCTATGTAATCGCTTCTGGAGATTTTAAGGAAAGGAGGACATGGATTGATCCTTTATACACTTAGCCCTACCAGAAGGCAAGAGGAATGAACCAGATAACTTGTGGTGGTCCTTTCCTACCATGTGACTGCACGAGCTCAGACCACGAAGCAAGAAGAGCTTGAATTTGGTCCACGGCATGATACGTACACACAGCATTTTTATTTAAGAAAGGTGGGTGTCAAAGTTCCAGCTGACTGAGTCTAGGGAACCTACTTCTGGGCTTCTGTTGTCTTAATAATAATCTGTTTGAGAGTTACAGCACCTTTAATCCTCAGAGCTCAAAGCACTCAATGAGCATGACTGCAATAGTCCTTTGAGGTAGGCCAGTGGTTAGCCATATTATCCCCATTTTATGAGTGAGACAGAGGTAGTCAACTTGACAGTGAGTCAGTAGCAAAGCTGGCTGTAGAACTAAATTCTGGGTCATTGGGATCAGGATATTAAGGGTAGTTAGATGTTGTGTTGGAAAAAAATACATATGGTTTTGGGAATTGGGACAGACAAGTATTAGGTGGTCAAGTTAGTTGTAGGGACTTGGATGCGAGTTAGGAAAATTGCAGGCTTTCTTTGAAGATAGTGGAATTTTTCTCTTTAAAGAATGTTGTTGTTTAAAGAATGTCTTTCATTCTCAAAGAGGACCATGACATCAGGAAGGTGATGCCATGACATGCAAATGACTAGGATTTAAGTGAAGCAGGGCTACACAAAGTCACCAGCCTCACCTTCTCCAGAACCATCTGGGGCCAGTGGCCAGATATAGATCAGGACGACGAGAGATGGCCCTGTCTTTAAAGAATAGCAGACTATAGAAAAAAGAACTTGCATATTTATGGCAGGGAAGCTAAGGGAATAGGATAGTAGTGGTTACACAGGTCAATATAATGAACTTAAAGTATTTGTCAGTCAACATTTGCAAAGTCATTAGAACTCAGCTCCATATGGGTCACCCTTCACCACCTACAGGTGGCCTTACTATGCCACATTGTCTTAGGATACTTCCATTCTAAGAGGAAACTAGCCTCCTAGGGGTCAATTAAGGATCTACTTGCAGCACTTTTTTTCCTAAAGGATGCTTCTATTAGAAATGTGGAAAGACTAATTTTATAGTCACAAGTTCTACAGCTCATGTTCCAAGGGCCAGGGCAGAGTTGTTGCCCATTGTAGCATCTCCCACCATTAGTAAGACATTGTTGCTGGTCTTAAATTAAATAAGTTAATAGAAATGCCTTTGCCATTTCTCTTATAATCCCTTTAAACATATATATATATATATATATATATATATATATATATATATATACATATATGTGTATATATATATATATATGTAGCATTGAGATTTTTACCTTAGTTGCATTTAGGCAGCTTGTCACATTGGATATAGAGCTGGAAAGACCTGAGTTTGAATTCCGTGGGAGATACTTTTTAGCTGTGCAACCTTGGGCAGGCCCCTTAATTTCTTACTTACAGTCTCACTTTCCTCATCTGAAAAATTGGGAGGACAGAGGCACCCATCTCATGGTGTTGCTGTAAGGATCAAATAAAATAATGTTTATAGAGCACTTTGCCCACTTTAGAGTGCTGTGCAAATGTTGGCTATTATTATAATAATAATTATTTACCAATGACTCCCTCCATCTTCCTCCTCCCAGAAAGTCATCCCTTATAATAAAGAGTTATAGAGAAGGTTAAAAAAAATAAACAGTACTGCAAAACTAACCAACTTATTAGAAAAGTTTCACATTCTATACCGATTTAAACCTATAGTCCCTTACCTCTTCAAAGAGGCAAGGGCTGGGGGAGCCTTCTATCATAAGGCTGTGTTACAAAACAGAGATCACATATATATATAATATTCTGGTCTTCAAGTCCTTGGGTGTTTGTTTTCCCAGACTTTCACTAATCACTTAAGTTTTAGTTTGCAGGCCTTTCTCTAAGTGGCAGGTTATTCTACAGGATTAATATGTGGTTGCAATTCTGCTTTTAACAGTGGATAAACTTTTCAAAGACCCTGGCAATCTGTATTTTATCATTTTACTCATTAGGCAATCTCTCCTGACTTTCAGCCGACTTGGTCGTTTTTTTGCTAATCTCTTTCCATTTGTTTTTTTCCTACCTCCAACAGTATCAAGAAACTTAATATTCTTGGAATCATAACAAATGAGCAAAGCAAAACACCAGTCTTTCCCAAATGTGAGATAATGGAAAAGAAGAAAGAATGTTGGATTTGCAGTCAGGAAAAACCTAGATTCCAATCCCGGCTCTGAGATTTACTAGCTGTGTGACCGTGAGCCAATCATTAGCCCCAGTTTTCTCATTTGTAATGGGAATAGTCACTCCCTGCTTGTTACTTGCAGGGCTCTGAAATAATGTGTGCGAAGCCTTTTGCAAGCCTTAAAAGGAATGATAGTTAATACTCCCATTGCATTTGATGTGGCCGCTTTTTCTTTGTTAGAGGCCTCCAATACCGTATATTGTACTGGAATTGATTTCGATCTCAGAGTATATGCCAGGGTAACATAAATACCAGCAGATCTTACCAAGTTGGAAAGAGGTCTACTTCAAACCTGTTGACAGACTGTGTCTTATACCCAAGGACTGGTCTAAGTTCAGACAGGATTATCTCTCAGGAGATTGGTAACCAAGTGATCCATTTTTTCTGACCACAGTCCCTTTCCCCCTCCCTCACACCCATTGGAGAGCGTCTACAAAGAGATGGAGGGTGTTGATTTTTGTTTAATATTTGTCAGTAAAGGGAAAATGGAGGCTTAGAGGACATGACCGATATATCAGCCCTGAATCTGAATTACCTTATAGCTCACTCATAATCTATCTGCTCATCACTTTGCAATGATTTCCTTCAGGAATGTGAGCCATAGGTCATTGGATCATTATCTTCTATCATTTTTTTTCTTATCTTATGGATCCTTTTTTCCCTTTTCATTGCCCTCATTGTGCTTTATTAGATCTTTCCCAATATACAAATGTCCTGCGAGTCTCTCTTCAATCTAACGCTTTCATCTTCACTCTTCGTCTTAAGGTCCAGTTTAGACTAAATAGCCTCTTTTTTTCCTTTTCTTTTCTTTTGAGAAATGAATCTAAGGTAAAATTTAAAAACTGGGAATTCATAGTGCTTTTGTTATTGTTATTCAGTAGTTTCAGCTGTGTCTGGCTCTTCATGACCCCATTTGGGTTGGGTTTTTTTGACAAAGATACTGGAGTGGTTGGCCATGTCCTTTTCCAGCTCATTGTACAGGTGAGGAACTGAGGCAAGCAGGATAGTGTATGCCCGGGATCACACAGCTAGTAAGTGTCTGAAGCTGGATTTGAACTCAGGAAGATAAGTTTTTCTGACTCCAGGCCATGCACTCTATAGACTATGCCACATAGAGAGAAAAAAAAAATCCTGGTTATTTAGCAGTATGTAGAAAGAAACAAAGAAAATATTAACTCTAAGCTATTTGTAAAAGCAGAAGTATGGCACATGCAGGATGCCAAGTCTAGGGGTACAAGTATGCACTTCTCAGTGAATAGGGAAGGACGATTAGGACTGAATTGAACAGATTTAAATTTATTCATCCAGAAAAAAGAAAGACTAGCAAGATAAAGGATATCCAGGTTGGGGGGTTTTTTGGAGGGAACGAGGAAGGGGCTTCCAGGGAGTCATGTTTGATTTTGTCTTCATAGTAAATCATTTATTAGAAATCCACAAAAGTCAAACCCAAGAGAGGAACCAGGAAAAAAAAATACCCATGGCTTCAACAGTCTCTACATGAATGTACCAAATCTTGGCAATAATTAGATATCCTAATGCAAAAAAGTAAATCATAGGTATCATAGATATTTGATGGACTGAGACCCATAGCTTTAATATGAATCTGGAAAACAGAGGCAGAGGCAGAAGAAATATTATGACATAGTGTACTACAGACCACCTGCACTAGAGGAGGAAATGGATGGTGTTCAGGAAATGGATCACAAGCCTGAGTAAGGTAATGATAAGCTTTATTCAGTTCAAAGATATTCAATTCTCTGAACATCTGCTGGAACTTTCTCTACCCAAAGCAAAGCCACTAATGATATCTTGATTTGCTTTAATTATAAACTTAATCCTTCATCAAATAGAAGATTCATTGAAGAGGCATTCTCTTCTGTACATGATTCTAACCTGTAAGAAGGAACTGATCATGGGGATAGCAATGATATAATAACCGTGCAGGGTGGTGATGGCCACTATGTCTTATCTAATCTGTTGCAAAATATTGCTACTTCCGCCTCTACATCATCTCTCCCATATGTCCCCTTCTCTTCATTCACATGACCACTACTCTAGCTCAGGACCTCATCTCCTCCCACTTGGACTATTGCAACAGCTTCATACTTGGTATCCCTGCCTCAAGTCCCTCCCTTTCCACTTCCATCCTTCCCATTGCTTGTTTTCCTAAACCAAAGTTCTGACTACATCACTTCCTAGCTCAATAAATTCCAGTGGCTTCCTGTTATCTCTTGGATTAAATCAAATTCTGTTTGGCATTTAAAGTCCTTTATAAAATGGTTGTAACCTGCCTTTCTAGCCTTATTATGTATTATTCCTCTGCTTGTATTCTCCAATCCAGCCAACCTGGTCTTCTTGCTATTCCTCATATATGACATTCAATCTCCCACCTCCATGCCTTTGC
This sequence comes from Pseudochirops corinnae, assembly GCA_028646515.1. Classification (NCBI taxonomy): domain Eukaryota; kingdom Metazoa; phylum Chordata; class Mammalia; order Diprotodontia; family Pseudocheiridae; genus Pseudochirops; species Pseudochirops corinnae. The sequence goes on along the minus strand of CM053586.1, from coordinate 72,025,483 downwards.
ACATGTTATCCTCATGCCAAGAATTCAATCCCTTTTCACTTTCACCTCTTAGAATACTTACGTTCCTTCAAAATTCAGCTCAAATGCCATCTCTGATGTGAGGATTTTCTAATTCTACCACCCAGCAGTTAGTTGTTGTTGCTGTTCATTCATTTCAGTCACACTCAACTCTTCATGACCCCAATTAGGGTTTTCTTGGCAAAGATACCGGAGTGGTTTGTCATTTCCTTCTCCAGCTCATTTTACAGATGAGAAAACTGAGGCAAACAGGGTGAAGTGACTTGCCCAGGGTCCCATAGCTAATAAGTATCTGAAGCTAGATTTGAACTCAGGTCTTCCTGATTCCAGACCCAGTACTTTATCCACTGCACCACCTGGCAGCAGTTAGTACCTCCTCCCATAGTTATTTATATGTATCATGAATATAGTGTGTGTGTGTGTGTGTGTGTGTGTGTGTATGTGTGTGTATCCTCATGTTTTCTGCCTTACTAGAATATAAGCTTCTTGAAGGCAGGGTCTATTTCACTGTTATCTTTGAACCCCGAGTACCTTGTTATTCATCCTCCACTTTTGAACCCGCAGCACCTAACACAGTGACTGGCATAATAGAGACTTACTTCTTTATAATCGATTGATCTTAGAATTTGTGATAGAGAAGGAGATGTGCACTCTTAGAACTGAGGACAGCAGATTTCAAAGGGTGGAGAAAGTATAATTGGGAACCCACGTCCTAAAATTCTGCTGAGACAGTCAGCCCACATGTGATGGGAAGATCTCAAAATGAAATTCTCAAGATGTATAGAGAATAATTTGCCATCAGCAGGAAAGGAAAGAGCACATAAAATAATAGTAGCGGATATTTATCAAACATTTTAAGGCTTCAATATACTTCACATGCATTATTTTATTTTATCATATATTTAGAATCTTAGATCTTCTAGTCTAATTCACCATTTTACACCTGACAAAAACTGTGAAGAATTATTATCCTTCCATTTTGTAGATGAGGAAACTGAAGCTAAAATAATTAAAGGACTTTCCCGTGATCTCAAAACTATTAAGATATTTTTGCTTCAATGTCAACATGTAAGAAGGTTTTCAATGGTGTCCCCCAAGGATCTATGCTTGGCTCTACTACTTAATGTTTTTTAATCGATGATTTGGCAAAAGGCATGCTTATCAACCTTGGCCATGCCAGGAAGCTGGTAAGAATACCTGACACAGTCAGGATCCAAAAATGTTTTACCTGGCTACACACTGGGTTAAATCTAATTGGATGAAATTCAGTTGTTTAGTCAACATTATTCAATCTTCCATTTGGGTTTGTTGTTTTTTGTTTTTTTTCTCAATCAACTGTACGAGTATAGGATGGGCTAGACATCCTAAAGAGGAGACCCATGAAAAATACCAAGAAGTCTGAATGGATTTCAAACTCAATATGAATCAACACTGGAAGGTGGCAGATCAGAAGAGTAATGTTATCTTACAAAGTGTTTAGTCTCTCAATCAACTGACACTTACTAAGCACTTACTGTGGGTCAAACACTGTGCCAAATATTGGAAATACATATATTAGTAAAAAGAAAGAGTTTCTACCTCCTCCCCCTTCTAATAAGGGAACACAGCTCCTAAAAGGAAGCTGCAAAGTGTAGGAGGTACTTAAGTGTGTGTGTGGGGGGGGGGGGGCGGTTGGTAGGGAAAATCCAGTGTCACCTGGAAAGGAATGAGAGATGGTTGGCCTGGGCACCCTCCTTAAATAACTGGAGATTCTGGGAGAAGCCAGCTGATCCTAGTGAGAAGCTGCAGGGGCAGTGTGTGAATTTCCAGGCTGGTGTGAGCTTCAGGATGAACAGCAGGCACTTGGAGAGGCTTCAGCCCAGAAGGAGAAGCTCTGGAGTGCAGCCTATGAAAGAATGAAACGGAAAGAGTGACTATTAATGGAGATATAGTGTCCAGAGCAATAAGAATGCTAGTTCTGCTGTATTTGGCCCTGGCACAACTGGATCATGTCCAGATCTGAGTCCCACATTTTAGAAGGGACTGGAGCACATCAAGAACAAGACAGTCAGGCTGGTGAAAGTAGAGACAGTTTCCTAACAAAGATTGGTTGAAGTAATTGGGGATGCTTAGCCTGGAGAAAAGAAGACATGACTTATGAGAACTCCCTTCAAATATTTGAAAAATTGTCCAGGGGAAGGAGGGATTAAGCTTGTTCTGTTGAACTAGGAGCAATTAAGTAGAAATTACAGGAAGAAAAATTTCATCTCACAGAATCACAAGAAGAAGGGACTATTTGCCATTCAAAGTCCCTCCCAACCTGGCTCCCCTCTTCTCTTTCCAGGTTTCTTACACATTCCTCCTTCTGTCACACATTCTGTGTTCTACTGACATTGGCTTCTTAGTTGTCAAACAAGACACCCCATTTCTAACCTCCAGGTTCTTTTACTGGCTGCTCCCCACACCTGGAATATTCTCCTTCTTATTTCTGAGTCCCAGCTTCAAATCTCAGCTAAAAATCCCATCTTCTACAAAAAGCCTTTCCTGATCTCCATTAATACTAGTGCTGTCACTCTGAAGATCATCATCAATTTATCCTGTCTATATCATGTTTGTACACAGTTGTTTTCATGTTGACTCCCTTATTAGACTTTGATCTTCTTGAGAACAGAGACTATCTTTTGCCTTTCTTGTATCTGCAAAACTTAGCATGGTGCCTGGCTTAATAAATGTCTATTGACTCACTGACTATCCTCACTGGTCATTTAGTCAAGCCCATGCCATAAAATAAGGGTTCTTAACTACTTTTTTGTGTTTTAGACTCTTTCATCAGACCTGTAAAGCCAATGAAACCCTTCTTCAAAAAATGTTTTAAAGTGCATAAAATAAAATACATAACATTACAAAGGAAATCAATTATATTAAAATAAAGATGTGATTTTTTTTTCTCATCCAAGTTCACAGACACCTCCCACTTATCCCAATCAATCAATCAATTCATGGCTCCCCTAGAAGTTCATGGACCCCAGGTTAAGAAAAGAATCCCTATTATATATAAAAATTTTTTTTAAAGAATCCCTCTTATAACATACTTGACAAGAGGTCCGTGCTTGGAGACCACAGGAGGAAGCCACCACCTCTCAAGGCCATTCATTCCACTCCTGAAGAACTCTAAATGGCAGGTAGTTTTCCCTAACATCAGATTTAGCTTTACCTCATTGCATCTTCCAACTGTTATTCTTAGTTGTGAACTCTGGGACCAAAAAGGGCAAATCTAAGCCCTCTTCCACATTTTAGCTTGTTTTCCAAATTATTCACTGCTTTTATGCTATAACAATGTTTTAAGAGTCAAATTTTCTTTAGGAAAGCCTCCCCAAATCATTAGTTCCTTCCAGAACTGGAATGGGAAGGTAGATGGCACAGCGGTTAGAGTGCTATGCCTGGACTCAAGTAGCCTCATCTTCCTGAGTTCAAATCCAGCCTCAGACACTTACTGACTGTGTCACCCTGAGCAAGTCACTTAATCCTATTTTTCTCATCTGTTAAAAAAAAAAAAGCTCGAGAAGGAAATGGCAAACCACTCCAGTATCCTTGCCAAGAACTACAACAACAAAAAAGGAAGTGAATTCCCTGTCACTACATTCTTCACACAGAGGGTGGACAACCAGTTGGGGATGTCTACTAGTCAAGATCCCTTGCTTTGTGCAGGAGTTGAACTAAATGACCTTTGAAGTTCATTCCATCTCTCCTATTTTTTAGTTCTATGATTCTGTGATTTAATTCTATGATTCTATGATTTTTCATGGGAAATAGTGTGTGGATATGAGAAGAGCAATGAGCCAAAAGGCAGGAAAGCAGAGTTCTATCCCTAACTCTGGCAGAAATGAGCTGTATGATCTCAGGAAAGTTATTTTCAGCTTCCTAGAGTTCGTTTTCATGACCTACAGTATGTTGGGATTGGACTAGCTCATCTTTGATACTCCCTCCCAAAGTCTGAAATTCTATGCATTATACCTGGGAAAGGATCTTTTATAGTCCTACTTCATTTGTATCTCTCTCATGTCCCAAACTCTATTAATATAGCTACTAGAAAACTTGAATTTCAAATGTCTGCCTGTATTTCGTTTCACACTTGACTAATCAAGTCAAACTTGGTCTGCTAATCAGGCTTACAGGTGTGAGTATGAGTCAGCCCCCAGGGGACCTGAGAAAGGGGTCGAAAACTGAAGAACCCACTTTTTTTTAAACCAGCAACAGGACCAAGAATGCCTAGGAATCTGGGTGTGGCACTCAGTTCTTCTTAATAACAGCAAGTGTGTCAGAAAAATATATAGATAAGGGTCAACTTCTCTGCCTTCTCTTTTCTTTCTTTTCTTCCTTCTTTTTCCTTTCCATCTCTTTATTTCCTTTCCTTCCCTCATTTCTTTCTCCCCACTTTTAATACTCTGACTCCCTTTCTCCCATTTCTCTCTCAACTTTCTCCCTTTTTCTTCCTCTACTTTCTCTTCCCTTGCCCAACCTCTCTGCTCTTCCTTTCCCTTTCTCTCTCTTTTCTCCCTCCCTCTGTCCCTTCTCTTTTCTTTCCCCTGCCTTTTACTCTTTCTCTGTCTTTCTCCCCTTCCTCAAACTCTGCCTCCCCTCTCTTCTCTCATGCCCTTCCTTTCTCTGTTCCCTTCCCCCCTCCTTTCCCCTCTGCCCACTCCCTGTCATTCTTACAGCCCTTCCAAATGGATTTCTCTGAGGGCAGTTACCCCACTGAAATCCTTTCTCCCCCTCTTGCCAGCATTGCTCATTAGTTTCAGATGGCTCTGGGTGTAACCTCATTAAATTCCCTGCTAAATCATGTTGGGCTTTGTCAGCACTTGAAAGTTAAACCTAAGAGTCCAAGTTCAGTGATGTGAATTAGAATTTGTTAAAGAAAGAAAATTTTCTCTCAACTGCATCTTTGTTGTGGAAATCCCTGCCTTCAGAGGAGAAGGTAATTCCCAAGACTATATTAATACAGCTTGGAACATCCTTACCCACCAAGGGTTTTTTTCTCCCCAGTGGACCATCATAGCTGACTCCAGGTAATCATGTTTCTGTCCATCCTACCCTTGACTGTTTCTTGTAGCCAGGCACATCTTATTCTTCTAGACCTAGAATTCATCACATTCAAGGCTGCAGCACTTTTTTTGGTGGGAGAGGGTGAGAAAAACTAGGCTTTAAGCCACTTGTTTGTAAAGTAACAATAATGACCCACATTTCTTTAAGATTTACAAACTGTTTTTCTCTCAACAAACCTGAGAAGCAGGTAGTGCAAACTGTAATATTCCCATTTTTCAGGTGAAGAAACTCAGACTTAGAAAGGTTAAGCCCCTTGCCCAGAATCACAGTGTCTGGCACAATGTCAGATCCAGAATACAAACCTAAGTCTTTCCTAATTTGCCCTGGATACCTGGAAATTTAAAGGTGAGCTGGTTAAAAGTCATAGAGTTATATAGCTTTAAGATGAAGAAATAGAGATTTGATCTACTTGGCAGTCACTCCTTTCATTAGCACACAAGTACAAACTTGTTCAGAACTAGTCCCAGGGGAAGTGTATAGCTCTGCTTGAAATATAATATTTTAGGCTCATAATCGCTTCAAGTCAATTCACGGCTGCATTCACAATGAATGCCTACCTGCGATTGCCAACCTGCTTATAGCCACAAGGTGTCCAGAAAGGACCCAAATGTAAGACTGTAAATTTCCAGTACCTTCAGGGGACACCATATTCTAGTATTCTTGGTGTTTGGGGGAAAATCACCCATTTTTTCAAGGTGCTGTGGTGAGAATCCCTGAAATCTCAGAGAATGAAAGAGGCCCATGTGAAAGAACATGCAAATAAACCCACTAACCAATACAAGTCAGTCACTTAGCTGAAATTGCTTTTTGATATCTGGACAAAAAGTCCAAACCATCTCACTCAGGGCTTGAGTTAAAAGACTTTATTTAAAAAGGATGACTTTAGAGGAAAAAGAGATTGTGACTAGGTGGGAAGTGTTTTAGGGGGTTCATTCTACCGTAATGGGTCTTTTGGGGAACATGCATTACCTAAAATAATAATAGTTCCTAACACCTGAGATTATTGTGAATTCTCTCAAGCAAGTTAAATCAACAAGCATTTACTCAGAGTTTACTATGTGCCAGTCACTGTGCTAAACACTGGGACTAAAAAGAAAAATGAAAAGTCCTTGACCTCAGGAAGCTTACAATCTAATGAAGAAGACAGCATGCAAACAATTATGCACAATGTAAGGGAATCTCAGAGGGAAGGCACTAGTATTAAGGGAGGGATCAGTAAAGGTTTCTTGTAGAAGGTGGGATTATAGCTGGGACTTTAAGGAATCCCAGTCCCAAGAGAGGAAGAGGAGAGCAAGCATTCCAGACTTGGGGGGCAAGGGTCAGAGCCCAGAAGCTAGGAGGAGGAGCATTCCAGGCATGGGGCACAGCCAGGCAATGGGTCAGAGGCAGGCAATAAGAGTTCTATTGAAAGAATGGGAAATTTAAAGCAAGGAGAGACAGAAAGACAGAGATGGAATTGCCTTTGGTGTGAGGAATGAGTCAGGGCCCATGGCAAGAAAAACAAAGGAAGGGATGGAGCATTCATGTCCCCTCCCCTGGCTGCAGCTTATGAATGTATGTAAAGTACTTTGTAAACCTTAAACAGCTATGTAATTGTGACTGATTAGTATCATCATTATTATGAATATGATTTTTACTTTCCAAAATAAGCTGCATTTTAATATGAAACAAATGTTGAAGAATAGATAGCTAACATGTTTTTCATTAAAAGGTTTTGGGGGTTTTTTGACCATGAAAGAAACTCTAATACCCTTATTCTTCCCAGTCTATACTTCGTGTAGCAGAAAGTTTTTTTGTTTTTTGTTTTTTTAAACCATCTAGTGGTGGTTTGGGGACTGAGAACATGCTGTTGCTTTTGGAATACCTACTTCATTGCAGTGCTGAGTGGCCAAAAGACCCTATCACTTGTTTATTGCTGGTGGGATACGTGAAGAATGATTTGAGAAACTAGGTCAGTCTTTTTACCTATTACCCACCACCAGCCAATATCTCTTCTAATCTGGAGCCAGAGTTTGACATTCTACTGCAAATATGAATTCTAGGTTCTCCCCTCTACCAGACCTCTTCTTTAAACCCTGGTAATACTAAACAAATTCATACTAATAGCTAGCAATTACAAAGCCCTTTAAGATTTCCAAAGTGTTTTACATGCTATCTCATTTGTTTCTTCATAACAACCCTGTGAGATGGGTGATATTATTATGACCTTTACAGATGAGGAAATAGATGTCTAGAAGGTTAAGTGACTTGACCAGAATTACAAACCTGGTAAGTATCTGAGGTAGGATTCAAACTCAGATCTTCCTGATTCCAAATCTGTAATCATTGAATATCAGAGTCATAGGTTTAACCATGTCATATCCCTAGTATCTCAATATTGCTTCTAGAAGAAAGTATAATCTTATAAGACTGGCATTTAAACACCTTCACAGTCTATCCAGCTCCAGACCAATTTGATCCTGCTCCCCTTAACACATTCTACATTTCAACCAAACTGCTTTAAAAACTGTTCCTTAAAGTTAACATGACATCTCCCATCTCCAGGCCTTTGTCTAGGCTGTGCTCCATATTTGGAATACATTCCTTCTTCATCTCTGTCTCTTAGAATCCTTACTTTCCTTCAAGGGTTACTCTTGTTTTAAAAGAGGTTCTTAACTTTCCATCAATGGGCCTGCATGGAATCCATGGATAGATTTCAAGGGGTATGTGAATTTTTAAAAAATATGTTGGCAGTTGTATTTCAATAGAATTGGTTTCCTCTGTAATCCTAGATGTTTTACTTTATGCTTTCAAAAATGTTAAAGTCGGGAGAGCTAGGTGTCACAGTGAACAGAGCACTGGCCCTGGAGTCAGGAGGACCTGAGTTCAAATCCAGCCTCAGACACTTAACGTTTACTAGCCGTGTGACCTTGGGCAAGTCACTTCACCCAAATCACCCTGCCTTCCCTTCCTGCCCTCTCCAAAAAAAAATGTTAAGAGTCCATAGGCTTCACTAGACTAACAAAGGGTCCATGACACACACACAAAAAAGGTTTTCATCCTGCTTTATAGGGAGTCTTGCCTTATCTCTTTGGTTGTTAGTGCCCTCTTCCTCTGAAAACTACTTTGTATTGATGTAAAACATACAAGTTGTTTCCATCTTCCCCCACACACACTCGTAGAGTGTAAGCCTCTGGAGGGCAGGGACTGCTTTATTTTTTTCTTTGTATCCCCAGGCTAGCACAGTATCCTTTCATGGGTAGTTGATGCATTTTTGTTGAACTGAATTGAAATGAGAGGTGGAAGAATGTATTTTTTCCAATCTCCCACAACAGGTAGTCATCTTCTTTATAAATGGAGAGGCTCTATACTTCAAAAGAAAACATCTCTAAATACTAGAAATTCTTATATGGAGCTGAACTAAACCTCCCTGGAACTGTCACTCATTGATCCTAGTCTTGCCCTCTACAACACTGCAGGATAAATCCATTCTCTTCTTTCCACTTACAAAGCCACTACTTGAGTTCAAGCCCCCATCACCTTTCAACAGGTCTACTGAAATTGCCTCCAAATTGCTTTCTCTAATCCAATCTCTCATCTCCCAGCCATCCTCCAAAGTGCTATTCTTAAAGCACAGGTCTGAATAGCTCACTTTAATGCTTAGGAAGCTTCAGGATCTTCCCATTGGCTCTAGAAGATATAATTTTCTTTGTTTGGCATTTAAAGACTTTTCCAATATGACTTCAGCCTACCTTTCCCAGCTTATTAACCATATAACATACACACTCTGGCCTCATTTTTCCAGAGCCAGGAATACTTCATTTCCTCTTAGGATGTGGAGACCAAGATGTCTCTTTCTCTGTCACCATAGACTTGAGACCCTCACTGATTGTGTTTTCCATTGTTAGGGGACTGATAACAACAACAACAACAACATTGCAATTCCTTTTAACCATTTCACCTCAATTAGCTTTTGTAAAGGGATATTTACTTTAAAGATACAGCAAGAACAAGTGTACAAACATTTCCCCTCAATACCTCTAAGATTCCCCTCCACCACCTCAGTCCTTGAGCAGAGATTATGTTCGTAATTTAGCTCAGCTCTTACATCACACTGGTTCTACCAATCACATCCCGATGTGGCATGATTGCTGAGTGATTCCTTCCACTGGGGTGGAGTCCTGAAGGTCACTCCTGAATATCAGTTCTTGCTCCTTGGGGCATGCAGTAATATGAAGCCTGGATTCCCACTCCTAGATTCTTGTGGCTAATGCTCTTGATCAAGGTCAGAGACGCTACTCTCTACACCTAGAATGGAAAAGAAAAAATGAAAATCCCAAGGACAGAGGCCCATTTCTTGGGGGAGATTAGACCCTTAGAGGGGACAAAGGTCCTGAGGCCTTTCCCCTGACAGTAGAGTTTCTCACTAGGCTGTGTGACATCACTAAAGAGGAGATGAAGACAACAAAGCAAAAAAATGGCCAAAACTAAGGCCATTTTGAAGATGACAACAGTCTTAGCGATGCATCAAATAGAAAAAAAGCTCCTTCTAAGTGTGTAGTTAATCAACCAGAATTAGTCAATAGTTTGTCAATAAACATTTATTAAGCCAGGCATTGCACTAAGTGCTGAGGACACAAAAAAAGGCAAAAGAGAGTCCCTGCCCTCAAGGAGCTTACTATCTAACAGATGGTGACAACACATAAAAGGAAGCTGAAAAGTAGGGAAGAGAAAAAAGTACCTGGCCTAGGGGCATAATGAAATTCCAGAGTGCAGCTGGACAGGAAATAAAGAAAGGGTTGCCCTGTGCCCTTCTGGATCTGGGAAAACATTCCCTATCACTCACCCTCCATCCATAGTTACACCAATTACAGTAGCAGCTAGTGCTTCTCCAAGAAATTTGCTTTCTATGTCATCACGATTCTCCCTAAAGCATCTGCTTAGTGGCCTCCATGTGGAAATATCATCTAAGATGCCCTAAGCATGGGCCAGAGCCCCACTCCAAACATTATTCCCTCTCAAACATTTAATACTCCAGCAAAACTGTTTGTTCCCTGTATGTGGCATTGTCTCCCATTCTCTTCAATGTTTGGAACATCTTGCTCCTCACCCTTGCCTCTTGAGACTCCCCTTCAGATGCCCTTCAGATGGCACCTCCTTCAAAACACCTTTCTTGATTCCCCCTCACTTGTGAGCACCCTGCTCCATGACTACGGGTCTATTTTGTACCTATTCTATGTTGTTTATGAACATGGTGTAAGTCCCCTGTACAATGTAGACTCTTTCAAATAAGAACCATCCCACTTTTGTCATAGTACCCATAACACTGGGTACAGAGTAGGTGCTTAATAAATGCATATTGGTTGGTTGATTGATTTCCCTTTTACCTATCTTCTGTACAGATTTCGAGAGCACAATGGAATTTATGGAACCACATAAGCCCCATCTGGCTTTGCTAATGGTTAATAGCACAAACACATTGCTGCAGGAAGATGCTTGCCCAGGCAGATAACTTCAAGTCCCTGCCTACCATCTTCTGCCTTGACATTTCCTTACCTGAGCACAGAGAGCCAAGAAGAAGGCAGAGGATTTCCTTCATGATAAGCTTCTTGGAAGAAAATACAACTGCTGCCAGGATCATCCTGGGGCTGAAGAACTACAGAAAGCCATGCCCTAGCTAGCTAGCCAGGAGATCTGGATCTTGGGAATGCTTTGGACAGCAAAGGTCTCAGGGGAATGGGAAATATGTATTCCATGGTCCCATCATTTCAGAAGAGAATAATGAGTACAACAGGGTATTTTATATATTTTATATATTTCTTCATGTATGCTTTACATCTTATGCAGATTATGTGGCAAAGGAAATAAATAGCTGTCCTATGCCTGATATCCATCTTAAACAGTCAGTACCCTTTCTAAAAAAGAGACCCCAATATCCGTGTTTTGGGAGAAACCAAACCTTGGTTTTAGAAATGTCCTTGGAGTTACTTTGGGGTCAGCCCCTCCTCAGGACTGAACCCAACTCTATAGGTCCCCTAAGTTCTGGGATACATACTTATATATGTACATGTTTACCTCCAACAAACTGTAAGGTCCTTAAAGGAAGGAATATGGTTTTTTGTCTTTCTATTCCAGTTTCCAGCATGGTGTCCTCCATTAGAATGTGAGCTCAAACCCTGTGCAGGCAGGTAGTGTTTTTGCTTATCTTTGTTTCCCTAGCACTTAATATAGTCCCTAGCATTCAATAAATTCTTGACTGTTGATTGACTGAGAGGAATTAATAAATTCTTAATGATTGATTGATTCTAGATTCAGTGCCTGGACAGATTCCCCAACCCTCAGTCATGGTTCTGAAATAGAGGTGAGTCCCTGAGATGCCATCTTTCCTTTGGTATAAATGAATAAATTGAATGAATAAAATGCTCCCACAATGCCATGAATAAAAAGCTCTCATAAAAAAGAAAAATAAAGTGGAAGAAGGATACCTAACGCTTGCTGTTAGACTTATCAGATCCTTTGCTCCTTACAAGAGGGACCTGGGCATCTTGAGAACTGTGACCTGGGAACCTGAGAGCCCTACATGTGAGAAGCAGTCTGAATACAAATTTTCCTCTACTTATCTATTTCACTAAGGCCAGACTTGCTTACAGGAACAAAGATACTCAACAGAATTAGGTTTTTCTTTGGAAAAAACATCTGGCCACATTTCTAGGAGGCACCTTATTATTCCCAGTCTTGCTTCTTTTTTGGTAAAGCACATATGGCAGGAATGGAAAAGGACTATGGTATCTATCAGGCTACCTGATGCTTGTTTCCTCAGAATGAGCTCCCTAGTGTATCCCTGTGTCCAGTGGAAAAGAATAACAGTGTTCCTACGAGAAAGGATGCCATAAGCCAAAGGATCTTGAGAATCATGAAGTTTTGTTTGATGTTTATCACCAACTTTCTTAACAAAACCCATCCTTTCTAGTTATAGTTGCATCCTGCTAAATAATTCCTCTCCTGCCTAAATGTCCTATAGATATTTGAGTGGCCATCCCTACCCCCTTAGTCTTCATTTAGAGAAGTTAGTGTATTTAATTTGCTGCATCCTTCTTTGTAAATCTATCCTTGCAGGCCCTTTAATCATGCTTTTCTTAGGAGTTCCTCATGTTTGTCTATATCTTAGTGGTAAATGAGGCGTTTATAACAGAATGCCACCTTTGTCTCTGAAGTCACGCTTTGGCCACCTCTTTTCTCCTGCTTTGTTACCTGTTATCTCTCTATCATGCAGAACGGTATAATGGGAAAAGTGCTTAGAATCAGGAAGAACTAGGTTTGAATTCCACCTTGAATCCTGACTCTAGAACCATGGGCAACTCAGGTATAGCTTCCTCATCTGCAAAATGAGGGTGTCAATAGCATCTACCTCACTAGGTTGCTGTAAGACTTAAATGAGCTAACACATGCAAAGTGTTTTGTAAATCTCTACATGACATGCCAATATTCATTATTATTATGATTAACATTATTTTAATACAGAAAGACAGTGTGGTTCAGAGGAAAGAACACCGACTTTGGAATCACAATACCTGGCTTCAAGCCTTCCTCTCTCATTTACCATCAGTGTGACTTGGGTGAGCCTCTTACCTGCTCTGGCTCTCAGTTTTCTCATTTCTAAAAAGAGGGGGTAGGGCTAGATAGATGACCTTTAAGATCATTTCTAGTTTGAAATATATGATCATATAATTATTCCCAAAACACTGATAAGATTTCCCCTAGCCTCATATTGCCATTATGAGTCAAAAGTCATCAGCCTTGGACATTTATTCTATACTCTTGTTCTCAAAGTTTCTGTTGGGTTTTGACCATTTCATTATCAATCCCTGACTGAATTACACTAATTTCTACTGTTCTTTTCAAAATGGGTATGAGGAAAGTTAAAAAGTAAGGTAGAGAAACAGAAAGGATATGATTTTATCCTTTGTTGAGTTCCCATCACTTTTCTAAGATCAACAGATGGGAAAGTCTTCAAGTCACTTCACATGAAGACCCTTGGGAAATCAGCTAGAGACTGAGCAGTCACCCTCACACATATTCCCCCATCATGTATCTGTGTATGTTGCTTAAAGCCCACCAACGAAAGCAGAGTTGGGAAATTTAATATTAACTGCACATAAACTTTTGAGTGAAATTTAGTGCTGGGACATGTCTAATTGGCATTAACATTTATGGACTAAGCACACCTTGAGTGTGCCACAGGATAGTTGTAATTCACCTCTTTTGCCATTTGTACTTTGTTAGAGACAATTTTGTCTTCCTAAATTCAACTATCAAATAGTAGTTTGGCAGGGGTGTGTGTGTATGTGTGTGTGTGTGTGTGTGTGTGTGTGTGTGTGTGTGTGTGTGTTTTAAGCTGGACCTATGCTTTCACTGGTTTGGGTAACTCCGGATATGGACCTTCCCTTTACCAATGTGGGTTGGCACCTGCTCTTCAACTTAGTCTTAGAGAATTACCTGTAGAACTGAGAGGTCAAGATACTTTTCCAGGTCACACATCCAGTCATACCCACCAGAGGCAAGACTTGAACCCAGGTCTTCATGACTTCTTTTACCCACTATGCCATGCTTCCTCTTTATTTGTGGAATAGTAAACTTAAATGCTTGGATTAAAATGTTACATTGAGGTAGGAGTATGGCAAAACTCTTGTTGCAATAGACCCCCAGATTCAGAAGGTAAGGTTGGTACCCCGTTTAGGAAGGTTTTTCTGCCTGTTAAGAGCAAGAAATAGTGAACATTGGTACATAATTCTCTGCGTGTGCTCATGTATTTGAGGATGATGTGTGAAAGTGTTAGAAGAGCAAGAGAATAACTTCTTACACCTGGATCGTTGCTTACTATGATTCTAAAGGAATTCCCAAATCTTTTCCTTTCCATTGACTACGACTGCCCTATTGTTCCAGCCACCATCCCTGTGACATCACAGATCAAAACCCCCTTCCGCTGCCCACCAGTCCCCTATGTGGACTATTTCCCCCTTTTAGACTATGAGAATACTGAGCAAAGAATAAAAAAGTAAATAATAAGTACTTACTGTGAGCCAAGTACTGTCCTATGCATTCAGATAGTCCTTATCTTCAAAGAGCTTACATTCTATTAGGGGATCAGGATATAACAGATATAGGTAGCAGGGGTCAGAGGAAGGGTACTTGGATTTAGAAAGTTAAATCAATAGGGAATGAAGTCATAGGGAATTAAACTGATGGGCATTTTCAGTAGCATTGGCAGTACTGATTTGATTATGGAAAGAAAAAGGCACTAATATAATGTGGCAAGATGGGCTGGTGAGAAGATGGCAAGGAGTGAAAGTAAGAACTGCTTTTTAAAAAAATCTTTGTACCCTCAGCACTTATCACAGTGCCTGGCATACAACAAATGTTGAAATGATGCCTTAAAAAAATTCAATCAGTCATTCCATTGCAATAAGAAATACATCCTTTTAGTTTTTGTTCCTGTTAAAATTTAAAACAAAAAAATAACCTTGGGGTGGGGAAACTTATCAGTCATGTAAGCATTGGTGTGTGTGTGTGTGTGTGTGTCAGAGGCTGTGTGTGTGTGTGTGTGTGTGTGTATGTGTGGTGTCTGAGATCAGATTTTGAAAGGGTATTAGGAAATGAGGGGAGACCTTGAGAGCACTGATTCAGAGATACGTAGGCCTGGAGAAGAGGGAAGGGTTGAAAGCAATTAGAGATTTTCTGTTATTTCAATGTAGATAGAAGGTGCTGTCCAGTTCCTGAACCACACATAGTTTGTGGAAGGGAGACAAAGCCTTATTCATAACTGTGACTGATTAACTAATTTACTGCCCCACTCCCTACAGAAACACTGATCAGCCAGAAGTTTTTAAAAAGTCAGCAAAACCCAACTCTGTTGGTTATCTGGACACTAACCCTTTTTCCAGCTTCAATGGAAAAGCAAAATAGGCAGTCGGAAAAGCCTATTGATCCTGAAGTCACATAGAGGGGAAATTAATCCCCCCTTCCAATACTTTCCAGCTGAATGATCATGGGCAAGACACAATAGGGCATCATAGGTCTAGGGATGGAAGGGAGCTTAAAGGTCATCAAGTCCAACTCCCTTATGTTACAAGTGAGGAAACTGAAGACAGGAGGTTGTGACTTGCCTAAGATCTTGTAGATAGTAAGTAGAAGAGATGAGATTCAAATTCAGTTTCTGTGATCCCAAGTTCAGTCCTCTTTCTGCTACACCAACCTACCTCTTATGAGTTTGAACATCTCTCTGAGCCTGTTTCCTCATCTGTCAAGTGACAATAATAATAATCACTAACTCACAGTGTCGTTGTAAGACTCATATGAGATGAAGTATGCACAGAATTTTACAAACTCGAAAGCATTACACAAATCTCAGCTATCATTAGTCTTATGATGATTATTGTTATTAAAATAATTATCCTTAGAAGGGGCTCTGCATGCATATGCCATAAGAGCAAGCATCTATTAGTGCTGGACTTCTAAATCTTCACCCTGCCTTTTTTAGTGGCCAACTCTACTCACTTCATGTGTGTGTATGTCTGTGTTCATCCAATTTTATAGTCATCCTTATATTGTCTGTATGCCAAAAAGGGACATTTCTCAGAGAATTCCCTGTTGGGGGATGACTAAAGGTGAGGAAGGGACAGTGAATGAAGAAGTAGGTTCTAGGTCAGTCAAGGATTCAAATGAAGGGACAATGAAGTTACTCACACGTACCTTAGCTTCTGCCCAATATGACCTTCATGAGTTTGAAGTGCTAATTACATTCCTTACAAGAGGATACTACCCAGAGAAATTTACAGAGAGTGGCAAGATATAACTGTGTCAGATTGGGGTGGGGGTGAGGGGTGCTATAGCTTCCAAGTTTGTCCAGAACTAGCTCTGATCCACAGCACATCCCAATCCATGGCTGAGTGAGGCAGTTTCTGTATGACTTGGTAAACAGTAGGGTGCTTTGTTTTTCAGCACCTTAAAACAAAATTTTAAATTTTAAATGAGCAGTGTGTCCATGGTGGCTATTTGTGGTTACAGCCTGTAATATAAATCTCTTTTAGTGACATGTAAGAGCAGTGTACATAATGAAATATCCACATGAAACTTGATTTAATGTGCCTTTTCATTAATATAACAAATGAAGTATACCAAAATTTGCAAATATATTCCTTTGGGCCTAATTAAAATACTAAACAATATACATATATATATGTATATTTTAAATGAAGACATTCAGTAGCTAGAATTAGCTGCAAAATTAATTCAAATTGAAAAATACATTATGAGCGTATTGTTGTTATTAACATATCAAATCCTCTTCATTGTAAACATATCAAATAATGCATTGTGATTTACCAGGAGCATGAGATGATAGGTAGGTTTTGCATGTGAAATACTGCATTGCTGAAGGGTAAGTAGTCTGGAGTGGTACATGAATAGGCATTAACAGATTAAATAAGAATCTTTTCTGTTAGAAGGTGGTTTCCCTATACCCCATGAACAGATAGTATGGCTATGCTCCAGGGATGCCTTCTTTTGGGTTATGTCAACCTACAAAGTAGACACCCCTCTTCTATCTTGTTGACCCCTAGGTAGCTCATTAGCCAAAATTCTATGTCTTAAAACTGCAACATTGTATGATGGCACCAGGGAAAGTTAAAAGGAATTAGCGGCCTATGGGAAAATGACCCTATCACTGAATGAGGAATAACTAAGGGCTCTTTGGAATGACTTTGTCCATCCCTGACTCTTTAGCAATCTTTATCTCTTTAATTACCATCATATTTGAACATGATGGTAATTCTCACTTTGGAATAAGATTTGAATTAAGAATTGAGAGGTGGTCTTCCAGTGCCAAGATGGTAGAGTGAGGAAGGAACCTTCTGAAGCCCTCTCAAATTCCCCTCCAAGCAACTAGAAAACTGCCTCAGAATTGATCTAGGAGCAGGAAAGAAGTTTACCAGCCCTGCAGGAAAGATCTGTCTCACTGAGGTTAGAGGGGATTAAGGTCGAAGAACAATAACAGCAGTCAGCCTCATAGCAGGAAGCCTTCAACAAGGTTCACAGCCTGGGGCACTCCCCTAGCAAGCCCCACCTCCCTCCTGCAAGCCAGCAGCCCCCTAGGCAAATGAACAGTTTGTGCAGCATAGCAAGACCCCACCCTAGTGACCCCACCCCTAAGATGGGTCACCAAGGAAGCCTGGACTCCATTGCTGACCAGTGGTGAAGTCCCTCTGGGGACCTACCAGCAGAAAGACCCTGTCTCCAGAGCAACCCAGTAACAGGGCTCCACCCCTGGAGCAGCAAGCCAGCTGCTAAACCTCACACTGAGGCGAGGCTAACAGGGAGGTCCTAGTCCCCAGTATAAGCCAGAAAGGAAGCCTGTCTTCCAGAGAAAGCAAGCAGCTAAAATCTGAAACCCAGTGAAAGCCAACAGTAAGATCCAGAACCCCAGGACAAAAAGCTTAGACCAGTACAGAGCCCAACTCTCACGTAAAAACACCAAGTCACAAAAAGGGGCAGAAAAAATGAGCAAAAAGCGAAAAAGAGCTTGACTACAGAAAATTGCTATAGTGATAGAGAGGATCAAGGCATAAACTTAGAAGGGGACAACAGTGTGAAAATGATCACATGTGAAACCTCAAAGAAAAATGTGATTTGGTCTCAGGCCCAAAATAAATTCCTGGAGGAGTTTAAAACAGATTTTAAAAAGCAAATTAGAGAAGTAGAAGAAAAATTGAGAAAATAAATGAGAGTAATACAAGAAGATCATGAAAAAAGAGTCAATAATATGGGGAAAAGATACACAAAAATTTACCAAGGAAAATAACTCCCTAAAAAAATAGAACTGGCCAGATGGAAAAGAAAGTGCAAAAGCTTACTGAAGACAACATTTCCTTAAAAATTATAATTGAGCAAATGGAAGCTAATGATTCTATGAGACATTAAGATACAATAAAACAAAATTTTAAAAGTAAAAATATAAGAAACTGTGAAATTTCTCATTGGAAAAATAATTGACTTAGAAAATAGATCCAGGGGGCATCTAAGTGGTGCAGTGAATAGAGCAGCAGCCCAAGAGTCAGGAGGATCTGAGTTCAAATTTGGCCTCAGACACTTACCACACACACACACAAAAAAACTAGCGGTGTGACCTTGGGCCAGTCACTTAACCCCAATTGCCCTACCTTCCCTCCTCCAAAAAGCAAAAAACAACAACAACAACAACAAAAAACAGATATGGGAGCCATAATACAAGAATTATTGGACCACCTGGAAGCCATGATAAAAAAAATCCTGGACAACATCTTTCAAGAAATTATCAAAGAAAACTGTCCTGATGTGGCAAAATAGAAATCAAAAGAATTCATTGATCATTTCCTGAAAGAGATCCCAAAATGAGAAATCCCAAGAACATCATAGCCAAATTCTAGAGCTCACAGATCAAGGAGAAATTATTGTAAGCAGCCAAAAAGAAACAATTCAAATATTGTGGAGCTACAGTCAGGATTATACAGGATTTGGCAGCTTCCATATTTAAGAACTGGTGGACTTGGAATATGATATACCAGAAGGCAAAGGGGTTAGGATTACAACCAAGAATCACCAACACAGCAAAACTTCATAGAATCTTTCAGGGGAAATAAATTTAACATTTAACATTTAACATTTAACAAAATAGAGGACTTTTGAGCATGTCTAATTAAAAGACCAGAGCTCGATAAAAAATTTGATCTCCAAATACAAGACTCAAGAGAAACATTAAAAGGTAAAGAAGAAATAAGAAAGAGAAAACATTAAAAAATTCAATAAGATTAAACTGTTTATATTTCTATGTAGTAAGATAATATTTATAATTCTTAACAATTTTATTACTATAAGAGCAATTAGAAGGAATATATGTAGATAGAGGGTGTGGATATGAGGTAACTTTCATGGGATGAAACCTCCCCCCCCCAAAAAAAAACAAAATAAAGGGGTGAGAAATAAAATTGCACTGGAAGAAGAAGGGGGGAGATTGAATAGGGTAAATTATCTCAAAAGAAAGAATCCTAAAATAGCTGTTATAAGGAGGGGAAGATGGGAAGGGGGTTCACAAAGCTTAAACCTTACTCTCATCAAAATTGGCTCTAAGAGGGAATAAACTACACACTTGGTTAGATATAGAAATCTATCTTACCCTATAAGGAAGTAAAAAGGTACAAGGATAATAGAAGGAGGAGGGGGAACTGTTAAAGGGAAAATATATTGGGGAAGGCAATGATCAGAAGTAAAACACTTGTGAGGAGGGAAAGGGTGTGTTTTAAGAGATAATGAAAGATAGAATGGAGGGACATATACAGTTTTCATAACTATAAGTGTGAATGCAATGAACTCACTCATAAAATGGAAGTGAATAGCAGAATGGATTAAAAACCAAAATCCTATAATATGTTGTTTACAAAAAAAAATATGAAGTAGAGAGATACACACAGGGTAAAAGTAAAAGACTGGAGAAAAATCTATTGTGCTTCAACTAAAGCAAAGAAAGCAGGGGGAGCAATCATGATGCAAAGCAAAAAAAAAATCACAAAACAAAAGCAAAAATATATCTAATTTTAAAAACATATCTGAAAGTTCTAAAAAAAGAAACTATACTTGCTAAAAGGTACCATAGACAGCGAAGTCATATCAATTCTAAACATATGGTATAGCATCTAAATTTTTAAAGAAATGAGTTACAGTAGGAAAGCTATAAAGCTATATTAGTAGGGGACCTCAACTTTTGCCCCTCAGAAGTAGATAAATCTCATAAAAAGTAAACAAGAAAGAAGTTAAAGAGATAAATAAAAATCTGTGAAGGATCAATATGATAGATCTCTGGAGAAAATTGAATGGCAGTAGAAAGTAATATATGTTTTTCTCAGCAGTACATGGCACCTACACCAAAACTAGCCATGTATTAGGACACAAAAACCTCACAACCAGATGCAGAAAAACAGAAGTGGTAAATACATCCTTTTAAGATAATGCAATAAAAATTACTTTCAATAACAGACAATGGAGAGATTAAAAATTAATTGGAAATTAAATAATCTAATCCTAAAAAACAAGTGGGTCAAAGGATAAATCATAGAAACAATTGATAATTTCATTAAAGAAAATGACAACAATGAGATAAAATATCAAAATTTATGGGATGTAGCAAAAGCAGTACTTAGAGGAAAATTTATATCTTTAATTACATGCAACTGAAAAAAAAAAACTAGAAAAAGAACAAGTTAAAAATTAAATTAAATACCAAAATGGAAATCCTGAAAAGCAAATGAGAGATTAATATAATTGAAAATAAGAAAATCATTGAACTCATAAATAAAACTACACTGATTTTATAAAAAAAAACCCAATTAAATAGACAAACCACTGGTTAATTTGATTTAAAAGAAGGAAACCAAATTACTCATTTCAAAAATGAAAGGGATGAATTCACCACCAATGAAGAGGAAATTAAGACAATTGTTAGAAGCTATATTGTCCAATTGTATGCCAAAAAATTTGACAATCTAAATGAAATAGATGAATATCTACAAAAATATAAATTGCCCAGATTAACAGAAAAAGAAATAAATTACTTTAATAACCCAGTCTTAGAAAAAGAAATTGAACAAGCTATCAATGAAATTCCTAAGAAAAAATTCCCAGGACTAGACAGATTTACAAGTCAATTCTACCAAACATTTAGAGAACAATTAATCCCAATACAATATACACTATTTGGGAAAATGGGTGAAGAAGGAGTCCTATTAAATTCCTTTTACAACACCAATATGATGTTGACACCCAAACCAGGAGGAACCAAAGCAGAGAAAGAAAACTATGGAGCAATTTCCCTAATGAATATTGATGCAAAAATTTTAAATAAAATACTAGCAACGAGATTGTAGCACTATATCACAAGAACCTTATACTATGACCAGGTGGGATTTATACCAGGAGTGCAGGACTGGTTCAATATTAGGAAAACTAACAGCATAATTGACCATATCAATAACAAAAAACAACAAAAATAATATGATTATTTCAATAGATGCAGGAAAAGTTCTTGACAAAATACAACACATTCCTGTTTAAAACATTAGAGAGCATAGGAGTAAATGGAGCTTACCTTAAAATGATAAGTAATATTTATCTAAAACCATCAGCAAGCATTATCTGTAATGAGGATAAGCTAGAAGACTTCCCAATAAAATTGAGGTGAAGCAATGATGCCCAGAGAAGAAAAAGAAATTAAAGGAATTAGAATAGGCAATGAGGAAACAAAACAATCATTCTTTGCAGATGATATAATGTTATACTTAGAAAATCCTAGAGAATCAACTGAAAAACTACTTGAAATTATCAGCAACTTTAGCAAAGTTGCAGGATACAAAATAAACCTACATAAATCATCAACATTTCTATGTATTACCAACAAAGTCCAGAGGCAAGATAATAGAGAAATTCCATTTGAAATAAACAATATAAAATACTGCCAAGACAAACCCAGGAACTATATGAACACAACTATAAAACACTTTAGTCAAATAGTCAGATCTAAACAACTGGAAAAAATATTAATCAAAACTATCTAAGATCACATGAAAAAATTCTCTAAATCACTACTTATCAGTGAAATGCACATTAAAACAACTCTGAGATATCATCTCACCTATCAGAGTGGTTAATATGACAAAAAAAAAGAAATGTTGGATGTTGGAGGGGATGTGGAAAAACTGGGACACTAATGCACTGCTGGTGGAGTTGTAAACTGATTCAACCATTCTGGAGAGCAATTTAGAGGGCTGGAGGGCTATAAAACTGTGCATACCCTTTGATCCAGCAATGCCACTGTTAGGTCTATATCCCAAAGACATACAAAAAAAGCCGGGGGGTGGGGGGAGGATCTATTTGTACAAAAATATTTGTAGCAGCTCTTTTTATGGTGGCTACAAATTGGAAATCAAAGAGATGTCCATCAATTGGGGAATGGCTAAACAAGCTGTGGTATATGATTTTAATGTAATATTACTGTGCTAAAAGAAATGACAAGCAGGATGATTTCAGAAATACCAGGAAAGACTTACACGAACTAATGCATAGCAAAGTGAACAAAACCAGAGAACACTGTACACAGTGCAGCAATATTGTTCGATGAAGAACTGTGCTATTCTCAGCAATACAATGATCAAAGACGATCCCAAAGGACTAATGATGGAGTATACTATTTGCCTCCAGAGAGAGAACCGATATTGATTGAATACAGACTGAAGCATGCTGTTTTTTTCATTTTCTTTTTTCATTTTCTTTCTTTCATTTTTTTCTTTTATTTGAGTCTTCTTAAACAAAATTACTAATATGGAAATGTTTTTACATAATTGCACATGTATATCTGATATCTAATTGCTTACCATCTCAGGAAGGAGGGAGAGGGCAGGGGGGAAGAACTGAATTTGGAACTCAAAACTTTAAATAAAAATGTTTTTTAAATGGGGGATGAAAGAATTAAGAGGTGCTTTTTTGGCAGCAAGAAAATGGAAACAAAGATAAGGTTTACTGATTGGAGAATATCTGAGTTCAATGTTATAAATCATTTATCAAAATGATAAATAATAAAAAAAAAGATTTGAAGAATTCAGAGAAACACAAGAACACTTGTATGGGCTAAGACTCAGTGAGATACGTAGAACCAGAAAGATAAGATGCCCTGCAACTACAATGTTGGCAATGAAAAGCACACTAAAAACAAAGACAACCTCTATGGAATGGCCAGTCTTGACCCCAGACAAGAGATGGCAAATGCCCCTCCATCCTTGCGTGGAGAGGCGGTGTACTATAGTGCAAAATGCTACACAATGTTGATTATGCTTAACTGTTTTTCTTTATTACAAAGGAAGGCTTACTAGAAACGACTATAATTTTCATCCGAAAGACTAATGACAATCATATAATGACATATACTTGCTTTCTCAGTTCTGCAAATCATCTAGCCAAATTTGTGAACCAAGACCACCAATGAGGCCAATCCAAAATGCCTTAAAGATAAGATGACCAACATAGTAGCTCTATCAGTAGAAGCCAGCTGTAGCAATGATTTTGCATTTATCTCAAGGGTAGATTTTGTGACCATATGGGACCCCATCCACCATTAGCTATCTCTTTGTATCAGGCCACCTTCTTCCATGTCTTGCTGGGGTTAAGGGCTTTAGTCATTGGTTCAGGGCAGGGTTATCTTATCATATATGTTGCCTCAGAATATATTCATATTCACGTACCCTACCTCCCTGTATGCTACCAGGGCCTGTCATTCTTTTAGAGATTGGGGGGCAATGGGAGGGGGAGTGTTGGTTATGCTAGTGAAGTCACTGGTGAGTCTATAATGAGGTTTGTCTCCCAGGTTAGTGCTAGACAAGGCAGTCTGAGACATTAACTTTTCTTATGAATAGGAAGGATTAGACTGGGGGAATCAGCCAACTGTGATGTAGTCCAGATAAAATGGTCAGAAAGCTACACAAGGAGAGTAACTGAATAGGAGATTAGGTGAATGCTGATACTTTGTAAATTGTAATGATCTGTTAACCTGATCTCTTCAATGGCAGTAAAATAAATTAGAGTACAATAAAAGACTCTGCATGCTGTCTAGAGAGAACCTAGGACAGGAATTATGAAGGAGTAAAGCTAGGAATGGATATCCAAAGGTGCACTATAAAAAGAACTCCTTTGGTG
The DNA here is from genome assembly GCA_028646515.1 of Pseudochirops corinnae. Taxonomy (NCBI): domain Eukaryota; kingdom Metazoa; phylum Chordata; class Mammalia; order Diprotodontia; family Pseudocheiridae; genus Pseudochirops; species Pseudochirops corinnae. The sequence continues at coordinate 72,001,633 of CM053586.1, read as the reverse complement.
GAGATATTTGGATGTTATGAGTGAAAAATCCCTGGACCCCGACATCCAGAGCCAACATGAAAAAGCAGTGAAAACGCTGGCACCGGAGATAGATCAAATCCCACATCTGATGCTTATTAATGTAGCTTTGGGCAATGGTGGCATCTCTAAGCATGAGGATGGTGCTGAATTCTTCAGGGTGGTAATAAAGTTACTGTATATGTACTATATATCACATTTATAAAGTGATACTTTAAAACCATGCAAACGGATGAAATTCCTTAGGGACTGAGTCGTAAGGGAGCAAAATGGGTCCTCAGGTTTTGTGGGATGGAAAGGATAGGGCAGGGCAGGTAAGCTACTACATACCATCCACTCTCCCCCTCATGACCCCCATGCCGTTTTGATCCTGTCAAGAATGGTGGTGATCTCACTGTGTTGTTGCTGCACTATGAGCAACCTAAAGACACGGCACATCTTGAAAGTCTGACTCCAGCCCTCGGGGTAGAATGACTTTTTAAAAAAACATACTTAACTTGAACTTGCTTTATTGGCGTGCTAATGACTCCAGGTAGACCCCAGCACTAGGGAGATGGCCTGTGATCCCCAATATAACTTTTTTAAAATAGTATTTTATTTTTTCCAATTACATGTAAAGACAATTTTCAACATTCATTTTTTATAAGATTTCGAGCTCCAAATTTTTCTCCCTTCCTCCTTCCTCTCCCCCCTCCCTAAGATGGCAGGCAATATGATATAGATTATACATGCTCAATCATGTAAAATGTCAATTAAACTTTTCTTTTAAAAAATATTTACTGTTGTCCTTAACTTTATCCCCAGGCTCAGCTCATTCTGAACCTTAGTACTCCAGACATCATTCTTTTTTTTAATGTCATGAATTTTTTAATTCAATTTTTAAGCTTTTCTATCTCCATGTTCTCTTATGAGCCTCTTTTTTTTTCCTATTCAAACTACCTAAGGTCACATTTATTTAATATATAATTCCCCTAATTGCATGTGAAAACAATTATAATATACTTTTTTTCTTCAAATTTTGAGTTCCAAATTCATTCCTTCCCTCCCTTCCTACCCCCTCTCATCTTATGAGAGAAGTATCTAACTGCCATTATCTCTCTTTTCTCAGAATTTATTTATTTTTAGTTTTCAACATTCATTTCCACAAAATTTTGAGTTACAAATTTTCTCCCCATCACTCCCCTACCCCCACCCCAAGATGGCAAGCATACTGACTGATTACTCCTTCCCCCAGTCTGTCCTCTCATGTATCACCCATATCCCTGTCCTTCTCCCTTTTCCCCCTTACTTTCTTGCAGGGCAACACTGATTTCTATCCCCCACAGCCCGTATATCTTATTTCCTGCTTGCATGTAACAACAATTTTTTAACATTTGTTTTTAAAACTTTGTGTTCCAGATTCTCCCCCTTCTTCCCTCCTAACCCATCCCCATTGAGAAGACAAGCAGTTTAGTATAGGTTATACATGTGTAATTATGCAAAATATTTCCATAGTAATCCAGACAGTATTCTTATAGGTGCCATGCTTTGATATTTTATATTGTTCCACTCTTTCATTTTCTTCACCTTTTATTCTGTCTTCTGTATGTACTTTTTTTTAAGTATGAGCTTGTTGCTGAGCTCCCTTTGTGTCTACATTAGTCTCATCGGACAATTTCCCCTTTTTCTTCTCTTCAAAATTATTGCTTTTGTGCCTTTTGTTATGGAGAGCTCCCTAGCTGACTTCCCTTGGAGAATCTTAGATCCTGGGATCCTACCTATCCTTTTCGTGAATGCTCTTAAATCTTTCCCATCAAATCTCAGGGTCAGATTATGCTTTTCTTTTCATTCTCTAGTATACATTCTAAGATGGTATACTAATTTTCCTGGGGGGAGGGTTCTATTTTCACTCCCTAGTTCTCTTTCTTCATGAGAATCCCCTCCAAAATAGAACTTCTTGTTGATCTACACTTTTTGAAGGATATTAAGGCTAAAAAAGAAAGTATTCACTGTTCTTTTTTGGGCTGAGAAAGAGGACCAGGTAATCCCCCATTGTAACTATATCACACTTCTAGTCCAGCCTTATGATTGGTTTCCCTAAGTCTTCATCCATTTCCTCTTTCTGTCCAGGAGGTCTGCAGTCATCTCTGATACCAACATTGCTTTAGTTTCTGTCTCCATTGATTTTCATCCAAATTCTTCTACCAGGCTTTCTCACTTTGGTTCTTAGAAATCCTTATATGAATATATCTTCATACTATATTATATTACTTGCCCCCTTCCTTTTATTTAACCTTAAAAAAAAGATACAGAGTCATAGATAGGGTGGAGACACTGGGACTTTGTCCTAGAGCACTGAATTTAGAAGGCACTAGAAGCAGTTGCAAGAAACACAGTAGGACCATATGGTGTCAGCCCTAGATGGGGAGGTTGGCAAGGCCAAGGAGGTCTTGGACATTGGTGATGTTGGTGCATGTTAGTACTCCTAGGGAACTAAGAATGGCAAGTATGGTGAGGAGAGGGGATGAGGGGAGGTCTAACAGCTTTCCTGATATACAAAACCTGAATCTTCCCTTCACCTCCCCAGTGTCCACACATGCCAATGAAACTAAGCACTTGTATCTCTCTCCCTCTCTCTGTCTGTCTCCCTCTCTCTGTCTCTCTGTCTTTCTCTGTCTCTCTCTCTGTCTCTCTCTGTCTCTCTGTCTCTGTCTCTCTCTTTCTGTCTGTCTGTCTGTCTGTCTGTCTCTCTCTCTCTCTCTCTTTCTCTCTCTTTCTCTCTCTGCTGAACTCATTCAAAACTTTGGAATAACCAGAAAACTGTTTCCAAATGTAAAGATAGCTTTCTCCGTACAGATAGTGGGAGAAGTCTGGCCTCAGGAAAGAAGCGACAAAGGGTGGGAACCTTCTGCCAAAGCATTAAAGTACTGGGTGCTGGTATCTGCACCAGCGCTTCTACCCTGAGGTAAGGAAGTGCCCTCCCCCATGGTGGTACATACACTTGCACAAAGACCATCTCCACAGAAAAGAGAAGGAACAACCAAAAACCCACATGGTCTCACTCCCACTGTGTGTAGGTAAAGGTTAGTAGAATGAGGCTTCCCATCACACATTTAAAATTCAACCTGTGAGTGAGGTTAGTGTCATTTGGCTTAAGCATGATTTGCATTGTCTCAGATGCACAAATTCCTTATTTGTTACAACTCTGATTAGGTAGCTGTATGATTTAATAACTTTATAATCCTGGGCAAGTCAGCCTCTTTCAGCCTCAATTTTCTCATCTGTAAGGTAGGAATAATAATAATAATAGCACCTAATTGCACAGGATTATTTTGAGGATCAAATGAGATAACATATATCAAGTGTTTTTCAAACTTTATCGGTACTACATAAATATTACCTTCCAAAGTCATAGTCTCATCAAGGGTCTCCATTCAGGAGGTGAGGGGAGAGTACCCTCTCTTATAAAGGAATAGATTAGTTTTGATTGGAGTGTCCAATTGATGAGGGACCAGAAATATTGAGGGAGAAACCCCCAGGAAGACAGGGATCCCAAGACCAGAGTTCCCAGGGCAAGGTTGCCTGGAACGAATTTGGAGACTCAAGCATTCTTTAAGTCCAGGTGGCAAAGATTTATTGTTTCACTATACAGTGGGCAAGAGTTCTTAGGGAACCTGCAATCTTAGAGGGGTACAGTTAAAGTTTATATGGGATAAACTATAGTAAAACACGTGCCAAATATGCTAAGTAGGTGAGTCAGGGCCAGATTAGGGAGTGGTTAAGGAGTTGTCAGTTCTTAAAGGAACATGTATTTTTAATATCCACTGCACAGGTATTTTACCCAGAGTTCACTGGGAAATGGCCTAAGGCAGGGGCTACAGAGAGATGTGGTTTTAGGCCTGAAACGTCACTAAGTCAACTAATGGTCAGAGCTGACTGAGAAATACCCAGGCTGCCCCCATCAATGTCTTGTTAGACAAGATAAACTCAAGGGAATATATATATATGACTAAGTTTAGGATATATATGATAGGTCAGTGATGAGTAAACATCTTTATGACCCAGTACACAGTCAGTCCAGCCAGTACACAGCTGGTTCAAACTACTAAGTTCTGTAGGTGCAGCTGGCTACTGAAACAGAAAGAAAGAGAAGTATTTTCCCGGGGCATGTTGCCCTTGAGCTGGAGAGAAAGTGCCTGAGACAGTGTTTTGAGGCTAGGGAGATTCAGGGCTAGGGAGAAATGTGATTTTGGAACTGGGGTTCAAGCACAGGCACCCAAGCACCCCATCACAATTAATTAAGGAACAGAAAACTTTGAGTTCAAGACAGTCACATGGCCTATGTTATTCTGGTGGGAGCTGAGTTAGGCAGGAGGTACCTCAGTATTCAGTTATTTTTCAGTAACATCAGACTTGTTGTGACCCCCCCTTTTTTGGAGTTTTCTTGGCAAAGATACTAGAGTTCTTTGCCATTTCCTTTTCCAGCTCATTTTACAGATGAGTAAACTAAGGGCAAACAATCTTAAGTGACTTGTCCAGGGTCACACAGCTAGTAAGTGTCTGAGGCTGGATTTGAACTCAGGAAAATGAATCTTTCTGATTCTGGGGCCAGTACTCTATTCACTGTGCCCCCTAGCCTCTACCTCAAACAGAAAACATGGTTTAGTGTGTAGATTTTCAGTCTTGGATTCAACAAGACTTGAGTTCAAATCCCTCCTCAGACATTTACTAGACAAGCCCCTGAACTTCTCTCCATCTGTTTCTTTATCTGAAAATTACAGGTAGCCAACAGTACATTCCTTCCATGTGGGTTTCAGTGAAATTCAAATAAGGCCATACATGTAAGTGCTTTGCAAACCTACAGCATTGCACAAATGGTAGCTCTAAGTATTATTGTCATCTAGAAGGGATTGAGGTATTGGCTGACAATTAATTAAGATATTAGGTATCATCTAAAAATGATGTTGAAGTATTCAGTGTCATAGCCTGGGGGTGGGGTTGGTGTGCACTGTAAAGATGATATGTATCTTTAAAGAATGCTGGCAGTCAGAAAAGGAGTGTATCTTCCTGAACAAGGACACTGGAAAAAGCATAAATCTCAGGGTGTGGCTAGAAGATATTAAATTAATATATCACTTTAATTGTGGGAAGAAAAAACTAAGTAAATCATTTACTTAGTATCATAAAGGCCAAGAAATGTGAAGCCATGATTGTGAATAGAAGGCCAGCTTGAAAACAAAAAGATCTGGATTCAAATTTTACCTTTGATACATACTGGTCCTATGACCCTGAGCAGGTAATTTAAACCCTCGGAGAGTAAACAACTAGGTTACAAAGTTAAGACTAAGTTAAGATGAGGTTACAAAGAAGGTGTCAACCTGTAAGGTACCATTTTCTTCAACCAAGAATTTGCTTTGCTAATGAAATCATGATCCAGTCCCTGTCTCCATAGAATTAAGAGAAGGGGTGACTTGTTTGAATTTTCTTTTTTTTTTTTTGCAATCAATCTTGTAGCCACAGCCTTTTTGAGGCAGGGTTTCCATCGGCTCCCAATCTATGATCAAAGGATACCCTCTGGGTAATATGTAACTCTAATAACACACTTTTGGGTCATGTTTTAAGGTTTCCTAAATGCTTCCCTCCAACCACTGGTGAAACAGGCAGTATAAATTTTGTTCCCATTTAGCAGGTGGCAAAATGGACTTTGAGAAGTTATGTGTTGGCCATTTTCTCACAGCTAGTCAATTGACTGGGATGGGATTCAAGGCCAGGACTTCTGATTTTATATTCTGTAATATCTACTATAATATGTACTGTGTCTCATTGCTCAAATAGATAGATAAACCATTTACTTTGTGCCGGGCATTGTGCTGAGCACTGGGAATACAGATACAAGCAAAACAGATATAAGCAAAACAGAAAACTAGTACCTGGGCTTAAGGTTCTTACATTTTAATGAATGATGACAATCAGATAAAGGGAGCTGAAAAGTAGGGATGGGGGAGAGGGAGTACCCATTTGGGGGCAAAGTGAAAAAGTTCAGAGAGAGAGGAGATAAGAAGGGAGAGAAATGTATATGGCTGGCCAGGGCACTGCCTCACCCAACTAGAGGTCTCAGACAGAAACTCACCAATTGGAGGAGGGTACCACAGGGGTAGAGGCATCTCCAGGTTAAAAAGGCAGCCGCAGTGGAGATGGAAAAGTCTGGAGAATCAAGAGTGGAGGCCGGGCAGAAATGATTTCTGGAAAATCTCTTCAGCTTTGGCCCCATCCTGCCATAGAAATATCAAATCATCCCCCACTACAGGCAGGGTCCTCTCCAAGTCTAAAGGACAATAAGAGATGCACTAACTGGGTGCTAGCTGTCTATTGGAGGGTGAGGATGTTGAGTTGTGAGGCAGAGTTGCATAAAGTCACCTGTCTCACTCTGTCTTCCAGAGTCATCGAAGTCCCAATGGTAAGCCGAAAGTCAGGATGACTGGTGATAGCCCCAGAGGCAGTGGATGACCTTGGCATCTGCAATGTCTGCCCAAACACTAAGTGATCCACAGCACCTTCTTCAACTGCCTTCATGGCCGTTGGAACAAATTGTTCTCATTTGTCCACTCCACATGCTTGGGGTAGATACACCCCTGACTCACTGATGGGTTTGAGGCCTGTTGGTTACCCTCAACCTCATTTAGTCCTGTCTGCTGAGACAATTCTCTCAGGGTGTGGCCATTGCCCATGCTACAGCTTCTTGGAAAGTTGGGTGACAGGTGGACACCAAAGATGGATGAGTAGCTCTGAAAAGAGCTCCGCAAACCCTCACATCAGAGGGGCTGTCCTCCCTGAACACTCTATACTCCCCTATCCTTTTTTTTATGTGCTTGTCTCTCCCATTAGAGTGAGAGCAGGGATTGACTTTTGCTTCTTTTTCCATCCCTAGCACAGAGCCTGGTATATAATAGGCACTTAATTAATTCTTGTTGACTGACTTATCTGCAAAATGATGATAATAAGAGTACCTACTTCCCAAAACTGTTGTGAAGATCAAATGAGATAACATTTGTATTTTGCAAAACTTAAAGCACCATATAAATATTATTATTGTTGTTGTTATCATTATTCTTGAAAGAAAGAACTTCAAAGATTATCTTGTCCAGCCCTTACCTGTATCATGAATCCCTTCTATGCCAGCTCCTGTCAGGGACCATCTCCAGGGGCTGGCAACCTGCAATATCGAGGGCACACATGACCCTCTAGGTCCTCAAGTGACTGAATACAAACTTCACAGAACAAATCCCCAGAGTCTCTCCTTAAAGACCTCCAGGGACAGGAAATTCACTACTATAGGAAGCAACACATTCTATTTTTTCTTGTCTGTTATAGGAAAGTTTCTTCTTATATTGAGTTGAAATCTATGTCAGGAGTAAAAGAAATTGGCCAGAGCCCCCAAATGAAGCTCCTTCTATTTACCCCTCTTTAAAAAAAAAAATTCTCTTTTGTTTATCTGTCTCCTACTTAAGCCTGAAGTTTAGTCTCTTGGGAAGGAAAACAAAAGACCATCTTAAGAAAATAGAAAGTATACATCCAGAGAAAGAACTATGGAGTCTGAATGCAGAGCGAAGCAAACTACTTGCTCTCTTTCTTTTTTGTTTTGTTTTGTTTTTTCTTCCTCGTTGTTCACTCCATTGATTATAATCCTTCTTTACAACTTGACTAATGTTTAATGTGAAGGTATATGTGGAACCTATCAATATCGGATTGCACGCCGCCATGGGTAAGGGGGAGACAGAGAAGGAGAGAGAGGGGGAGAAAATTTGGAGCTCAAAAACTTGTGAAACCGTATGTTGTAAACTAAAAGGAAATACATTTTTTTTTAAAATCTTAACAAAAAGAAAATAAAAAGGGAAAATTGTTCTGGGGGAGCAATTACTCAAAATTACAAAAATACTAGATAGCTTTAAGGTAGAGGCTGAAGTTTCAGGTAGAAGCTTTGAATTTGAATTTGATTGGAGGAGGAAGGGGATGCCCCAGAAAGTTATCTTTAATTTAATTGATTCTTGAATCTCTCTTCTATGACTCTAGGTTTGGTCAAGTGTATATAATTTGAAGGGAATGGCTAATAGTACAATGGAAAGGGTACCGAACTTGGAAACCAAAAGATAAGGGTTTAACTCCAGGCTCCATCATTTATACAAACTTGTATCGCCTTAGCTGGGCAGTTAGGTGGTACAGAGGATGGAGTTTAGGGCCTAGAGTAAGCAAGACTCATCTTCCTGAGTTCAAATCCAGCTTCAGATACTTCCTAGCTGTGTGACCCTGGACAAGGCACTTAACCCCACTTTCTTCAGTTTCCTCATCTATAAAATGAGCCGGAGAAGAAATGACAAACCAGTCCAACATTTTTGCCAAAAAAAACAAATGGAGTCACAAAGAGTCTGGAGCAACAACAACAATGTCCTTAGCTAAGCTACGCAACCTTTCCTAACCTTAGTTTTCCCTTCTGTGAACTGGGAGTATGACCTTCTACAGGGTGGGTGGTTGTGAGAATCAGATGCCATAAACCTAGGAAAGAATTCTTTATTCTTACAAATTGCTCAATTGCTATATATAATATAGATTATAATTGTCCATTGCTATGTAAGTATAAACTATTAGGTTTTAAAAATACCCTCCTCAAAACCGAAAATGTGACAATTTGCTTAATTTTTTTCCTAATAATTCAAACCAAGTCAAAACCCTACCCAAAAAGAATTAATTGACTCATGATCATAAACTTATAGAGATTTTCTGAAGAGGAGAAAGTGGACAAAGCACTGGTCTTGGTGTCGGGAAGACTTAGGTTTGAATCCTTTCTTGACACTTACTAGCTGTGACCCTGCACAACTCACCTTAACCTCTCTCTCTCTGGGACTCAATTTCCTAACTATAAAATGAAGAGTTTGGACTCTGAGGCTTCTAAAATTGTTTCCAGCCCTAAATCAGTGATCCTAGAATCCCATGACCTCTCTGAATCTGTAAAATGGGGCAGTTAGCCTATGATCTCAAGTCCTTGCTCTAACATTCTGAATGTTACTTATTAGCTGCGTGAGAAGTCAGGGATGGACAAATTGATCTGAGAAGCATGTACATAGAGATAATATTTGAATCCATAGGAGCTGATGAGATCACCAAGCAAGGAGAGCCGTGGTCTCAACAGGCTTAGGGAAGTTGGGAAGGTTTTGAGGAAAAGATCATGAATTCAGTTTGGGACGTGACATTGTCTTGTTTCCTTAATAGACCAGAAAGCAAGGGCAATATCTTATACCTTGCATTCTACCAATGCTCAGTCTAGCATCTTATACATAGTACGAGAGGTTGTGGGGTCTAAAGAACTGAACACATGGGTTTGGTTCTAGCCTCAGTCCCTTTCAAGGTTGGGCAAGCTGCTTAACCTCAATTTCCTTGTCTGTAAAATGGGCATGATAATTTGTCTCTTGTTTCTATCCTAGGGAAACTGTTTCCCTTCCAGCATTTAATACAGTGCTTTGCACAAGTCTTTGGTACTTCCATTAATCTGTGATATTAATATGACTATTTCTTCTACTGACAGAGATGGTAAGCCCTCCAACAACTTTTATCACAGTAGGTGCTTAATGAATGATTATTGAATTGAAATTAGGAAAGCATTTTGTAAAACTATAAATTGTTATTTAAATGTAACCTGAAATAAAGGGATGTAACCTGGTAGAAATTGTAACAGGTTCTCAGAGATAGTTGGAACTTGAAGGGACTTTAAAGACTATCTCCTCTAACATACACATTTTACAGATGCCTTGTCTCAGTTGTTGTAAGCTAGAGTCAGGATTAGAGTTGAAGCCCTTCTAGCTTACCACAGAAGACTACTCCCCAGTGTATTTGATTGACTGAACCCTTCTCCCCATCAAGAAAATCCATCTTAAGTACCACATCTCACCAGTCAGACTGGCTAAGATGACAAAACAGGAAAATGACAAATGCTGGAGAGGATGTGGAAAAATGGGAACAATAATGCATTGTTGGTGGAGTTATGAACTGATTCAACCATTCTGGAGCGCAATCTGGAACTATTCCCAAAGGGCTGTAAATAATTGCATATCCTTTGACCTAGTAACACCACTTCTGGGGTTGTATACCAAAGAGATCATAGAAGTGGGAGTAAGATCCATATATACAAAAACATTTATTGCAGCTCTCTTTGTGGTGACAAAAAACTGGAAATTAAGGGGATGCCCATCAATTGGGGAATGGCTAAACAAATTGTGGTATATGAATGTAATGGAATACTACTGTGCTATAAGAAATGGGAAGGAGATGGACTTCATATTTACCTGGAGAGGCTTATACAAATTGATACTAAGTGAGAAGAGCAGAACCAGAAGAAATTTATACACAATCACAGATACATCGTATATGTGACGACCAACTTTGATAAACTGGACTCTTCTCAGCAATACATAATTATAAGACATCTCTAAAAGTCTTAGGATGGAAGGAGATGTTTACATTCAGAGAAAGATCTAGAAAGAACAGAGTTTAAATGGAGACTGAAGCAAACTACATGCTATCATTCTTTTCCATGTTTGGTTTTGTTTCTTCTTTCCCATTGTTCACTCCATTGGTTACAACCCTTCTTTACAACCAGAATAATGTCCAATGTGAAAGTATTTGCAGATCCTATACTTGATTGCATCCCACCATGGAGGGAGGGGAGAAAGGAGGGGAGAAAATTTGAAACTCAAGAGATTATGGAACTGAATCTTGTAAACTAAAAGTAAATAAATCAATTTTTAAAAAACACTTAAAAATTTTTTAAAAATCCATCTTTAGCTCAATTGACTAAGTTAGTGGCAGCTAGGTGGCACAGTGGATAGAGTGCTGGGCCTGGCATCAGAAAGACTCATCTTCCTGAGTTCAAATCCAGCTTCAGACACTTACTAGCTATGTGACCCTGGGCAAGTCACTTAACCCTGTTTTTCTCAGTTTCCTCATCCGTAAAATGAACTGGAGAAGGAAATAGTAAACCATTCTGGTATCTTTGCAAAGAAAACCCCAAATGCGATCACAAAGAGTAGGACAGGACTGGACAAATGATTGAACAATTGACTAAGTTGATACAACTCAGAGCTAACAGTAGAAAGTACCTAGCATTAATAATAAGAGAAGCAATTTGATAAGGTAAACTAATTCTACATTTGGACCGGAGATTTGGGTTCAAATCTTGACTCTGCCACTTTCTAACTGTGTGACCATGGGCTAGTAACCTCACCTCTCTGTGCCTCAGTAACCTTATCTATAAAATGAGTGTGTGCGATAATGCTTGCATTATTTTCTTCACAAGGTTGTTGTGAGCAAAGCAATCAATGTGTTAAATCCCTACATTAACAGGAGATATTATTGTTGCCTGGCTAAAGAGAAGGAAAGAGAGAGAGAGAGAGAGAGAGAGAGAGAGAGAGAGAGAGAAATGTAAGGATGTACTGTAATTCTGTTGTCCTTTTTGGCAGTGAATGTGAAGTATGGAAAAATTCATTTTTTGCAAAGCAAAATGTCATGGATTTAGTCTCAAACCCACCCTGAGCCCTTTGGTATTTTACTGTCTTTATCCTTGGCCGTCTGTGATTCCCATGTTTCAAAGAGAGAATTTTAAAGGTTCGCAAAGCTCCAAAGATTTCAAATGGCTCTTCTAAAAGCACTTTGATGGTTTAAATGAAAGCACATGAATTAAATTTCTCTTAAATTACGCTGAGTTTTAAGCCTAAGAGAAAATGTCTTTGGAAAGATGCATTTGGGGTTTGTTGTGTGTGTGTTTAAAAAAAAGTTAATCCTAACATATTTAGGTCATGAGTGGGAGGGAGGAATAGAGTTTAAAACTCAGCTAACAAATTGGATATATAACTACTTTTCACTGTTACCTGACCCCATTCCCTTCCCTCCTGTAAAAGGGCAGATTCTGCTCCAATCAATTCTTGGCCAACAGTTGCAACCGCCTCCTGCCTCGGGCAAAGCCTTCTGCTAAGTTCACAATGAAACCCACCACCACCATCATTCCTGTTCCCACTTTTATGGAAACTGTAAGGTCTACAGTGCATCTCTCTCACAACCTTTCGAGTCAAGTAATGGGTATATCATTTTCTTTATTACAGATGAAGAAACTGAGGGTTAGAGACTTGCCCACACTCTCACAGCCATTTAAGTGTTACAGCTGAGACATAAACTCAGATCCCCTTTTTCTAAGCCAAGATCATCCCCTGTGATTCCTTCCAGGAGCTGTATCTCAATATCATTGCTCACTATCTTTTGTTTAAATCCCACAGGAAAGAAGAAAATCCCCAGGAATAAAACTTATTTGTATTATCTCTTACCATGTGCTAGGCTGGTTTTCTAGTCATTTCAGTTGTTTCCAATTCTTCCTGACCCCATTTGAGGTTTTAGTGGCAAAGATACTGGAGTGGTTTGCCATTTCCTTCTCAGGCTCATTTTTACAACTGAGGTAAACAGGATTAAGGGACTTGCCCAGGGTCACACAGATAATAAATGTCTGAGGCCAGATTTGAACTCAGGAAGATGAGTCTTCCTGACTCTAGGCCCAGTGCTCTATTCACTGGACCACCATGTGTTGAGTATGCATGTGCTAAGTACTAGGGAAACAAAAAGAGGTGAATCCCTGCCCTAAAGAAGCTCACAGTCTAATGGAGAAACAAGCATACAAACGTGTACAAAATGAGCTATGTATGCGAAAACCAGGAAAGGATTAAAAGAGGAAAGGCACCAGAATTAAAAGGCATTGGGAAAGGCTTCCTTCAAATTTTAGTTGGGACTTGAAGGAAGCCAGTAAATGGAGATGAGGAGAAAGAACATTCTAAGCATAGAGGACAGCCAGAGAAAATGCCTGGAGCTGACACATAGAGTATCTTGTTCAGGGAACAGCCAGGAGGCCAGTGTCACTAGATGTGGAAGACTAGAAGGCTGTCACTTCAAACTTAGGGCAAGCTTGGAAGGAAAAGACCAGTGATGTCAATAGTGCTTTCTGGGACCTGGGACCTGGACTTGTACTTTTGCCCTGGCCCCATAGGGGGCAGTGGGAAGCTAGTCACCCATAATTCTGTGTACTAAGACAAAACTCTAGACCCTGTACTGGCCACTTAATTAATTCAATTCAGTTTACCAAAAAGTTGTGCATCTTCTCTGAACAATGAACTGTGCTAGAAGTGAGGGTGTTGCAAAGATGAACAGAGTACCACCTCCTGCCCTCATGCTGTTTACATTCTAGTAGGTGGGATGAGAAGCATATACAAGCTAGGTGTAATACAAAACAATCCATCAACAATAATTTATTAAGCACTGGCCCGGCAGGAAAAAACAAAAGCACGTGGGAAAAGGATTTGTATGTACAAAAATATACATAGCAGCTCTTTTTGTAGTGGCAAAGAATTGGAAATTAAGGAGATGCCCATTGATTGGGGAATGGCTGAACAAGTTGTGGTATATAAATGTAATGGAATACTATTGTACTATAAGAAATGATGAGCAGATGGACTTCATAATAACCTGGAGAGACTTATATAAACTGATGCTGAGTGAGGAGAGCAGAACCAGGAGAACGTTGTTCTCAATTACAGACACATCAGATCTGTGATGGCTAACTTTGATAGCCTGGGCTCCTCTCAGTAATGCAAGGTTATAAGACAACTCCAAGGGACTCATGATGGAAAGAGATATCCATCTCCAGAGAAAGAACTACAGTCTGAATGCAGATTGAAGCAAACTACTTGCTCTCTTTTTTGTTTTGTTTTGTTCTTTTCTTTCTTTCTCCTTGTTCATTCCATTGGTTATAATCCTTCTTTACAACTTGACTAATGTTTAGTGTGAAGGTATTTGTAGAACCTATATCGGATTACATGCCTCCGCGGGGGGCGGGGGGAGGTGGGGAGAGAGAGGGAGAACATTCGGAACTCAAGGGATTGTGGAACTGAATGTTATAAACTAAAAGTAAATAAATAAATTGAAAAACAACAACAACAAGAAGCAGTTCCTTCCTTCCAGGAGCTTACATTCTAAATGGTGCAGGCGACAAATACAAAATACCTACTAAGCGCCAAGCACTACGCTAAACCCTCCACAAGTATTATCTCCTTGGGCAAGACACTAACAGCCTGGGGGGACCTAGAAAGGCTCCTCCAGGAGGTGGAGCCTGGGCTTGATATTTAAGGAAGATGCACTAGCTTTCACTCCCTCACCGCGAAGCTGTGATTTCACCAATCAATAGTACTTTTTGCCTGACACCTGGGCCAGCCAGTTTTCATCGCAGACTCAGTGGCCCAATGACACATAAACTCTAAAAGTGCAAACTCTTGATTTTACTGCAGCCAGAGATTAGACACATGATGCGTGATAGCGTTTGGGGCACAGCTGGTGAGGAAAAGGGGTGGGAGAGGGATTGAACTGAAACAAAACAAAACGAAATAAAGTCCCTCCGTTGCCCTAATCTCTCACTATTACTGAAATGGAGAGCAAGGCAGGGATTGCTGCAGCTATAAATCAGCTTCGTATTTGGAATAATCTACTGCATTTTTCAAGGGTTGTTCTCTCCATTTGGCATTCTCGTAACTGCTGGCTTGGCACAAAGTTGGCTATCCATCTCTCCCATCCGCCTTCGCTCCCTTCCTTTTCCTTCCTAATATTTTATACATCCAACAGTTTGAATTCCGAGGGCATTCCGCCTTGTAAATGCTCGGAAGATTCATCTTTATGGACGAAGAGCCAAGCACTGGAGAGATCCAGCTTCTGAGAAGATGAAAAGCCGCTCGATGCTGCGTATTAGGCCGGGAGCAGAGTGCTTCCGCCGCAGGGTTTTACCACACAGGGGATAACCACATCCCCAGGGAGGAGAGGAGGCGAGCCAAAGCGAGCAGGGCTCGTCCCTTCACCTCATTTCCTGAGAAGATGCTCCCAACTGCGCTTCCTGGATCTTGCCAGAATCCTGCGGAACCCATTAGGATACTGATGGCAGGCTTTGAGCAATCAGCCTGGGCGGGGCGTGTGTGGGGAGGGGCAGGGAAGGAAGGGGAGCTTTTATTCTACCCCGTTGGCCATTTCTGCCCAACATTGGCCCTGTGGAAGGGGAATTGGGTCGAATGGCTAAAGACCACTCTTGAGGGGGATGGGCCACGCCCAAGTTAACGGGAAATAAAAACCAGCCTTGCAGTTTCATTTGCTTTAAAGCAGAGCACTGGGTAATAAATGTCCGTTGCAAATGTGCTGAGCAAACACCTCGGCATTCATCAATATGCGGGAGCTGTTTATTGCCTCATAAACTTGGAAGCAAGTGATATTGTCTCTTAAATCAATGGCTGTATGGACATCCTTGGCACCGCCAGAGAACAGTACATCCAAGAAGGCACGTTGGTCCTGAAATTAATGGCTGAAGCAGTGACAGAAAGGTGCTTAGTCACTGCTGGAAGGATTTGGAGCCGCTCCAAAGGACGGACAGTAACCTTAGTATGGATCTGTGTCAAGATGATGGGGACATTGGTGCGGCCCAGGGCCTCCACTTCAGGCCAGAGCTTGGAGGAGAGCAAATTCTTAAACTACCTGGGTTGCTTTCATCTCCAGTGTGGTGCTTAAGAAGAGGTGCACAGGAACCCGGTCTAGAAAAGGAGAAGGGCTCTCAGAGACCATCTAGGACCCTCATTTGACAAGTGAGGAAAGTGAGGCTCAGGGAAATTATGTGACTTGCTAGGGTTGTACAGGCATCAGTGGTCAGAGGCAGGATTCAAACTCATGTACATTGATTCACCAGCCAGCCATTTGTCCACTGTATTAGGCTGCTAACTTGATTGCTTGGTGAATGTCAGAGTATGAAGCTACCTAACCATGAGGCCACCTGAGAGTACAGGAGAGGAAAGAACAGTGGACTTGGAAGGCCAATTCCGGTCCTGTCAGTTACTGATGACAGGACCTTGGGCAAGTCATTTAAGACTTCAGTTTCCTCAAATGTGAAATGTGGGGATTAAACTGGATTATTTCTTAATAACCTTCCTTGTTCTAATATTCTGTGATTGTGGAGAAAGGGGAAAGAGGTCACATATTTGAGAGGAAGACCCAGCTTATAGCAGGAGAAAAATGAGCAGAATGAGAGTTTGGGGTATGACTCTGAAACTCCACAGAAATGGATTCATCAAGATACAGGACTCAACAAGCCCTGTACCAACTGGTTTCTCAAACAAAAGCCAACTGTTGTTCAGTCATTTTCAGTCATGTCTGACTCTTTGTGACCATATTTGAGATTTTCTTGGAAAAGATACTGGAGTGGTTTGCCTTTTCCTTCTCCAGCTCATTTTTACAGAAGAGGAAATTGAGGCAAACAGGGTAAAGTGACTTGCCCAGGGTCACACAACTAGTAAGTGTCTGAAGCTGGATTTGAACTCAGGTCTTCTTGATTTCAGATCCAGCACCTTATCCACTACACCACCTAGCAACCCAGAACTGGCCCCCTCTACAAAAACGTGAGAGAAGCTAGCCCAGGGTAGAGCTGGAACTTGGCAACCCAGTGAGGCCATACTCTTCCTTCTCTGCCCCCAAGGAAGGTGTAGGTGAATGCCTAAATGTCCTTGGGGGACGATCAGACCCTGATAAAAGCAGCTAGTTAATAGAGGATATAATATTGGCCTTGAGAGTCAGGAAAACCTGATTCAAATCGTACCTCAGACACTGGCTATGTTACCTTGAGCAAGTCACTTAATCTCTATTTACCTCGGTTTCCTCATCTATAAAAATAAAGATAATAATGGCCCCTACCTCACAGGGTTGTAACGAGGATCTAATAGATAATATATGTAAAGCACTTTGCGAAATATAAATGTAAGCTATTATCATTATTTTTACCTAGATAATAACTCTGGCCAAGCACAACATGTCCCAAGATGTATAATGCAGGCTCAGTTCAGACACATGCCTAGAATTAATGTGCTTTCTCCCTCCCTCCCTCCAACCTCTAACAGCTGATAAGAGTTCTGGTTATTTCATAGTCGCGCTTTTTTTTGTAGATGGATAGATGTCTCTTAAGACCCTTAAAAGCACTAGGATGTGTGCCGAGCTGAAAAGGATTCATCTAAGCAGTGGTTAGCAGTAGGATTTGACTGAGGGCCAAATCTAGGTGTGTGGCTTGGTTTAGATAGCCTCTGACAAATTTGCATGTGGTTTACATGTAATTAGTATACACCACCATAAACTATTCTAGCCAGACACTAACAATTTTCAAGTTCAAATTTTATCACTCCTAGTCCTTCTCACCTTCATTTACTCAGATGTCCTGTACCTGAAATATTCAGTGGATGGTGAACAGAAATACATAACACAAAGCCTGGTAAAGGGATAAAAGGAATCCTGGATCAGAAAATTCTGTGAAATGCACTATCAACTTTTGTTGTTTAATCCTTTTCAGTCATGTCCCTCTCTTCCTGACCCCATTTGGGGTTTTCATGGCAAAGATCACGGAGGCTTGCCATTTCCTTCTACTATTCATTTTATGGATGAAAAAAACTAAGGCAAACAGAGTTAAGTGATTTACCCAGGGTCACACAGCTAGTAAGTGTCTGAGGCTAGATTTGAACTCATGAAGATGAATCTTCCTGACTGCAGGCTCAGTGCTGTGTCCACTATGGCTCCACCTAGCTGCCCAATACTGTCATCTAAAATTATGCTATTCCAGAGGTTTTGCTTGACTGTTTTTTAGGGAAAGTATTTTGTAGAGTGGTTTGTTTGGGTGTTTATGGGAATGTGTTGTGTTGAAACAAAATACCCAAAAGGTATTTCCTGACAAAATTTATCAATAATTTTTTAAGAAGAAGAAATTTCTATCAAGTGCCATCCCATTTTATAGACAGAGGTCTAGAAAGAGAAATAGCTTGTTGTTAAGTAAAGAAGTCCTTGGATTCTATCTCATACTTTATCCAGTAGTCTCAGCTGGCTTTCTGTGTCCTGTATTTCATAAGCATATTTTTCTTACTTCATAAAGGGGATATTTTTTAAAAAAGTATTTCCTATAGTGGCCTAATTTGAAGTTTTACATTGAAATTATTCAATTTCTTTGAGAACACACTAAGCATCTGAACTATGGGTAGAAAATGCCCTTTTTATATGCTTCAGTAAGTCCAAAACAGCTTAAAGGATTTTCTTCGAGGTTTCCAAAAAATAATTCATTTTTGAACCAAGGGGGAAAAAAATGACAAATTCCCCTACACAAGCAATGCTTTAAGGGAGTAATAGCTTATTTTCCTGTAGAAATGAGAGGCTTTATGGGAATGACAACCAAAATTGTAAAGGTGGCTTCCTCAGGACCAGATGTAGATGTCAAGGGTGCTTTCCTCATGCATACTGTCTAGAGATGTAGAACACTAGTCAGAGGTAATGTGGTGCAGGTGAAAGGACACTGGCTCTGAACTAAGACGATTGGGGTTCAAACCTCACCTAAGATGCTTGTGACCTGGGTGACCTTGGGCAAGTCACTTAACTCTCTAAATTTCACATTCCTCATCTGTAAAAAGGGATTTTGACAGAGTAGTCCCTGAGCTACTTTCTTTTTTTTTTTTTTAACTTTTATTTATTTTAGTTTACATCATTCATTTCCACAAGATTTTGAGTTACAAATTTTCTCCCCATCTTTCCCCAACCCCCCCTCAAAACAGCCATCCC
>CM053586.1:71939344-71982440 GCA_028646515.1 Pseudochirops corinnae | reverse complement strand
AGCCTGGCGCCACAGGCTCCACGTGACCACATTCAGCCTATTAGGGAACAGAGTATACTTTCAAATATCCAAGGGTCCTCAGAGTCACGTAGCCACTTTAACAAAGGGCCTAGGGGCAGGGAAGATCTTTAGATTCCCATAACACTATCCCAGAGGTCAATTGGAAGGAGACGGGGGAGGCATTTCTGGCTTTTTGGAGAGGCTGGTCCTATGAGTTCATGAGTGAGGAGAATTCTGGGGAGGAAAGATTCTTCATTAATACAGATCAGCACTGTCCCTGCATCTTAGAGGTGCCTGGGTGGTACTGAAAAGGGCTCTGTGTGTGTGTGTGGTTCAGTGGTGGGGAAGGATATAGTTTGAATAACAAACCTTAAGAAAGATGCAGTTCCAGCTCACATAATTGAGTGAGTGTAAAGTTTTCCATTTATGAAGCAGTGGAATCTAAAGGCAGCTAGGTGGTATAGTGGATAGAACACTGGGCTCAGAATCAGGAAGACTCATCACCATGAGTTCAAATCTGGTTTCACAAACTTAGCAGCTGTGTGACCCTGGGAAAGTCATTTTACCCTGTTTACTTCAGCTTCCTCATCTGTAAAATGAGCTGGAGAAGGAAATGCCAAACCATTCCAGTAGCTTTGCCAAGAAAATCCCCAAAATGGGGCAACAGAGAGTCAGACAAGACTGAACAACAACATAGTCTAAAGAAGCAAACACGTAAGTGGGATTTAGGAGACATGAGTTCTAGTCCTAGTAACAAGTCATAGACTTTCTGGGCATTTAGTTTCCTCCTCTGTAAAACTAGGGAATTAGACTAGATGATCTCTAATACTATTTTCAACTTTACTAGTTATTGATCTGTGATAGCCATGGTGGGGTTAGGAGAGGCAAGGTGTGCATAGGGAAAGAATTCAAAACTGGGAACAGAGGTTTTCATCAAAATTTATAATTTTGAATTCAACAAACATTTATTGATTACCTACTGTGTCCAAGGCACTGATCTACATTCTGACTTTGTTTTGGCTGTTGTTGAGTTTTTTTCAGTCCCATTTAATACTTTGTGACCCCA
Organism: Pseudochirops corinnae; assembly: GCA_028646515.1. NCBI lineage: Eukaryota > Metazoa > Chordata > Mammalia > Diprotodontia > Pseudocheiridae > Pseudochirops > Pseudochirops corinnae. The sequence goes on along the minus strand of CM053586.1, from coordinate 71,981,374 downwards.
TTCAGGGTTTTCTTGGAAAAGATACTGGAATGGTTTGCCATTTCCTTCTCCTGCTCATTTTACAGGTGAGGAAACTGAGGCAAACAGGGTTGAATGACTTGCCCAGGGTCACAGAGCTAGTAAGTGTCTGAGGCCAGATTTGAACACAGGTCTTCCTGACTCCAGACCTGGCACACTATCTATTGTGCCTCCTCACTGCCAAGTTCTTACTATATGAAGACAAAAACAGAAGTGTTCCTATCCTATTTACATTCTGACGAGAGGGACAGAAACCCCATATTTAAGATCCTAAGATTTAGAGCCGAAAGAGATTTGGAGACCATCCAAGAGATCTAACTTTATCATTTTATAGATAAAGAAGGAAGATCTATAGTGGAAGTGACTTACCCAAGGTCACATGGGCAAGTGGAAGAGAAAGGATTCAGTCTCTGGTCAACTCTGACTCCAAAGTCAATGTTCTTTCTGTTATACCTTACTGTTCCTAAAGGAACAGCCTTTCACCAAGCACTGGAATATTACAGGCACTCCTTTGAAGTTTCAAAGAAGTAGCTTTAGGACAAATAAAAGAAAATGTTACTTTACACAGCAGGGAGTTAATTGAAGCAACACTCCCATCACATGGTACAGGTTCCACAAGGACTTAAGTAAATCCATGGGTCCATAGGGAAACAATAGGTTCTCCAAGGAAACTAGAAGTGTTTTGTCGAGAGTCCTAACCTTCTGTGAGCAAAATGGGGGAGGGAGAGAGTATGCCAATACTCAATCTAGACATATGAGCAGCCCCTCTTCTTTTTTGTTCATATCTTTTTCCAGATAACAACTTTTACTTATCTTCTCCTATGCTGGTTATCTATGGCGGCTTTTTCATACCTACCATCCATGTGCTTCTCCATTGGGATACTCATTTTCGCTTCTCCGGAGATTATGGTGCTTCCTATCATAGTCATATAACAACACTGGTAGAATAAAATATTAAAATGATGGCCCTTTGTTGAAGTTTGGGGTCATTAAAAGAGCTTTGCAATTTCCTGGAGGCAATCCAGCTTAATTCTGGACCCAATATGGTATCTATTTGCAATGTCTGCTCCAGTTACATATACTGATGGGTAAGCTCTATGGGTTATCCATCCAACTTTATGTCATTATCTGGGCAATAGACATTCATCTTCCACTTGGTCTTTCTTCTTTTCTTTTCTTTTTTTTTTTTTTGGAGGGGGAGAGGTAGGGCAATTGGGGTTAAGTGACTTGCCCAAGGTCACATGGCAAGTTTTTGTGTTGAGTGTCTGAGGTCGCATTTGAACTCAGGTCCTTCTGACTCCAGGGCAGGTGCTCTATTCACTGTGCCACCTAGCCGCCCCTGGTCTTTCTTATATGAATGGTTGGGTCAAACTCTTTTGACTTGTTATGCATCTCTTCTAGGAGACTCCACAATGTTAGGAAGTGTAATCAGCAAAATGTCATCCATAAACTAAAGCTTGTAGAGCGTCTCACAATCCAAAGTGATTCTTTGCTCAAGTTGGGCTCTGTGCTAGACCTCCTCCACCACAATAGCAAGCACCTTTAGCAAGCATATTTATAGATTTTTGACCTTATCTGATATTTATGCTCAATGCCTCACTGAAAAGGGTTATTTTTATTTTTACATCTTTCAAGGAATTTTGAATAATTTTGATGAATGGATAGGAGATATTTTTTGTTGGAAGGTGGCCTTTGAGACAGTATTTTTCTGTACCCAAAAAAATGAGTTTTCATAATTAACAAGTAATAACCAGATTGGAATCTTGTATTTTCTACCTATTTTAGTCAGGGAGAAAAGCCCTATTATATCCCCAGTTGCCTGTTGCAGATAGAACACTAGAGGAACCATGAACCATGATAGGATCCAGTATGGCAATTGTAAGGAAGAATAGGACAGAATTTTTTTAAAAGTCACCAGTAACCTTATTTAGAAGTTGAATCAAGAGATTAAAGGTATAAAATAGAATCTTTGGTCTAGAACTTTTGGAACATTAATACAGACCTTCGGGGCCCCAGACCTCTTTCTAAAATGAAGGGTAGCAAGGTAGCACCATGGATAGAGCACTGGTTCTGGAGTCAGGAGGACTTGAGTTCAAATCCAGCCTCAGACATTTGACACTCGGTAGCTGTGTGAGCACAAGAGTCACTTAGCCCCCATTGCCTCACAAAAAAAACAACAACCCCCCAAAAATAAATTTTTGAAAATGAAGGGAGAAACTGGAAGATAGAAATTTTCCTTTGTTATATCACTATAACAAACTTTTCAGATAAATCATCTATACAATAACCCAGCTGAATTTTAAAACCTCACAGTTGCAAAGGACATCAGAGGCCAGCTAACTGGCCTTTTACTTGAATAGTAAACTTTTACTTTTAAGTTTACTTTTCCTTGAATAGGAATCCCCACTTACTACACACATCCTTGACAGATGGTCATCCTTTGGACACTTGAAGACCTTTAGTAATGGCTAACCAATTACAGTCAAATCAGTCCATTTCACAAGGAAGACATTCTAATTATTATTAAATACCAGGGCCCCCAGAAAATCTATTTCAGGTACAAGGTATTCTTTGGGTCTGAATATCCTCAAAATCATAGCTCATTAGCCTGAGGAAACTCCAAGCCATTTAATAAAAAAGAATAATAAAAAGAGTAGCCACAAAACATTTGTCCCATAAACCTATTTGCTCCATGTTCTCTCACAGTTAAAACAGCATCACCAGAAAGGATAGACACATGTAGGCATCATGCAGAAGTACATGCCGTGAGAGCCTGAGTCATAGCTAGTGATTTGGGCATATGTATGAAGGGATATACATGCATAGAGAACATAAAGAAGCAATGAGTAGCAACACAGTGCTCTGGCACCACAAGGGCATAAGTTGGGTGAAATCCTTGTACTGCTTTCTCTGGGCCTGTTCCCTGCTGGGTATCATGCCACACCTCTACTATCCCATAACAGGTGCTGCATCTCTGCTGCTCTCTACCTTTCTTCAATGGGCTTCTTTGCTCTTTCCTGGGTTCATCACTCCACTGGTCTCATGACAGGTGCTGAGAATTGTTCCCTGTTACCAGCTTCTGGGTTTCATCTCTTCAAGGTTACTCCTTTTGGGGTCTTCTCAGCTTTACTTTGTAGGGTGTAGTAACCAAAAAGCCTCTCCCTGATCAGGGAAAGTTGTTAGTTGTTTAGTCATAAGAGTCACCATTTACAGCTAACAGAAGCCAAGCACAGTGTCCCCCAGGATAATATCTAGTCTTATTCCTAGTTCTCCTCTTTTAGATGAAGAAATAACAGCATATAATCCCTGTTCTACAGGATAGCCTGTCAAATTCCTCTCCTTTGCCCCCTACCTACCTCATCTTCTCCAATTGATCCTCCAGTGGTATGTCAAATAAAGGAATGAATTAATAAACACTTACTGTGTACATTGCATTAGGCTAAGTGATGGGCATATAGTAGAAAAACAAGACAGTTCCTGCTCACAAAGAGTTTTTATTTTAATGGAAGACACAAGACACATGGAAGGTTTCAGCTGCCAAGTCAGATAGAAAGGTCCTATGGGCCTTAGAGTGCTACAGCAAAGCAAATGGTAATGACTCTTCTTTAATGTCATTTCTGCTGATAGAATCAGGGCAGCTAGATGATGCGGTGGACAGAGTATTGGACCTAAAGTCAAGAGGACTCATCTCCCTGAGTTCAAAGCTGGACGCAGACATTTACTAATTCTCTGACCCTGGGCAAATCATTTAACCCTGTTTGCCTCAGTTTCCTCATCTGTAAAATGAGCTGGAGAAGGAAATGACAGACCACTCCAGTATCTCTGCCATGAAAATCCCAAATGGAGTCACAGAGTCAAATACAACTGAAAAATGACTGAACAACAAAAGCTGATAAAATCATAGCTGTGTATGATGTTGAACTATTTGCAAGTGCCAAGAATACTGATGATGAGGACTTTCTGGGGAGAGGGGGAAGGTCTTTAATAGGTGAGACTCTATCACTCCCAAAAACAGCTACCAGGTCACATCTCCACCTGGGTTGCTTATAGGAGTATACTGAAGTCAGCTCATACTAACTCAAGAGAGCCAATTGTTAAATTTTCAGTGTGAGCATTTACACCTTAGAAATAGGCAAACACTACAAAGTCGGGTTTGATTTATTATTTTGCTGAGTGTCTAGACTTAACAAAGCAATGAATGTTAAATATTTCAGACGAAACTTAAAAGTGCCTGTCTGTGTATAATTTACCAGCACACCACTGGTTGCTTCCTAAGACCATGGCTACAGGGGCTGAACTAGAAGGTGGTCTGAGCAGCTCAGTTATGCCCAAGACTCTTGGGTTCAGGGTCCTAGTACAAATTCCCTATAACTTCGCCATCCTAGGCACCCTCCCTTGGATATTCTATGTGTGGCAACAAGAACTAGAGTGATATAAGATGTATATGGTAAAAGCTGTTCATGTCCTAACTATACACTAGATTAGAAGCTTCAGGAGGGCAGGGACAGTGATCTAAACTTTGTATCTTCTCTAGGACCCAGGGAAGCATGGCACAATGGTAGTTAAATGTTTGTTGAATGGTTAAGATGGTCTGATGGTTTAGGGTGGGCAAGAGGTGCACAGAAGACTTGTGCTTTGATTCAAGAGCACGCTAATATGAAAGTTAGACAGGGAGACTGAGAGCAGTTTCATAGGAATCGAAATTTCCTCCTTAAAAATGACTGACAAAGTCTTCTACTCACAGCTTTTTTGCACTGGGATGCTTGAGACAGTATTTAAAATATATACAACACCTCCACTTCTTTCACACGCTCTGTGGTTTCATGTCAGCACTTTAAAAATAAGTTCCCTTAGGTTGGCTTTGATTCCTTTTTACATAAAACTGAAAGTTTATAAGAACCCTCCCCCCTCCTTTTCCCACACTTCAATACCCCTACTGCCCCACCTTGGATTTTAAAGGTAAATTGAGTTTTTCTCGGATTCTTTGCATTTTCTCCTGTTTCAATTTTGACCACACAGGTCACCATGAGCTGTGACTCACTGGATTATCAGGACCACTAAGCCTGAGAATTACTAAGGCCCTGCGGGAAGGAGAGGCCCACCGTGTTGCAAGGTATCTGCATGAGACAAATCCCATAGAAGAAGAAATGGATATTGGAGCTGTGTGGTGTCCTTGGGCCACCACCTTGTGACTTGTATATATTATATGTATTTCATCTAGCAAGAAATGCTTGAGATCCTCCAAGTATCCAAAATTATTGCTGATGGCAGAATTACTAAAGGGTTATAATCAAATAAATCACAAGGCAGTGTGAGGTCATGGGAAACTCACCAGACTAGGAATCAGAGAGACTTGAGTTTGAGTCGTGGCTATTCCACTAATTGACTGTGACCTTGGATGAGTCAGTTCACCCTTACAGGTCCTAATTTACTCACCCCAGATTGGTCTAGATCAGAGGTATCAAACATGTAGTTCACAACATTCCCACTGCCCAAATCAGACTTGGAAATACCTGACAAAATGAATAAAAATATGATAAAACATAGGCGATGTTAATATGTGGTTTTCTGAGTCAATATGTGGGTCCACAGGGACTTTATGTACAGTTTAGTAGCCCTTGTTTCTATTTGGGCTTGATATTGTTGATCTAGGTGACCTCCAAGGGCAAAGTGGCTGCTAGGAATTTCTGTGCTTGGAAAATGGAAGAAGAGACATGATGGAGTTTGAAGGGGTAGAGTTCATCTAGAGTGGTGTTATTTGTCCTTCATTTTTATTCTATTTATTTATTTTTGGATGAGGGAAAGCAGGGCAATTGGGGTTAAGTGACTTACCCAAGGTCACACAGCTAGTAAGTGTCCGAGTCTGGATTTGAACTCAAGTCCTCCTGACTCCAGTGCCAGTGCTCTATTTATTGCACCACCTAGCTGCCCCTTGTCCTTCATTTTTAAAGAGGATCAGTGATATCATGGGGTGATGTCTTGACTTATACTTGAATTGGATTTAAGTGAGGCAGAGTTGCTCAAAGTCATCAGCCTCACTCTCTCTTCCTGAGTCATTGAAGTACTGTCACTACAAGACAAAAGTCAGGACAACTGACAATGATCTGGGATGACCTTGTTGTCTTTGATATTTGACTAAGCTCTAGGCATTCCACAGAGCCTGCCTCAGCCACCTTCATGGCCGTTGGAACAAATTGTTCTCATCGGCCTGTTCTGCCAGAATAACTCTTCACATGCTTGGGGTAGCTATCTTCCCTAACTCACCAACAGGTTTAAGGTCTGTCAGTTACCCTCAACTGGGTTTAATCCATCTGCCAAGACAGTTTGCCAGGGTGTGGCCACTGCACATGCTATAGCTTCTTGAAGCCGCAGGTGAGATTTGGGTGAAAGTGCACACTAAAGATGGATGAGCAACCTTGAAAAGGGCTCAGCAAGCCCTCACACCAGAGGTGCTAGTCCTCCTGAACACTCCTTACACCCCACATCTAAGATATAGCTACCAGGGAAGGAAAGATATTCTGAGAGACTGTTAGTTTTTGTAATGTTGAAGGAATGGCTCAGGTTTAGGTCCAAGGTATTGTAGAAGAAGCATGCCTCAGGACGAGGTTATTGTTCTGGAAGGTGGAGCTCAGTGAGGAGGAATTCAGCTGGGATGTGGCCATTGAGGATAAGAAGGAAGGAAGCACCCCAGAAAATATACTATCAGTATGCTCTAAATTTCTGGTGTGCTGTGGTAACACCCAAATCACTCTGACCCGGTTACTACTCTGCTTTAAGTTTCCTTCCCATGGTTGAATCTAACTTCCCTTTGCAGTGTAGCCTTCTCAAATTACTTGGGTCATTTGAAAATTGAATTTTAAAAAATTATAGTGTGCTTAGCCTCCAACTATAGAGATTTTTACAAAAATCACAGTATGTAGAGTTAGAAAGGACTTAGTTAAAGCTCATCTATTCCATCCTGTCCCAGAAAGGAATACCCCTCCTATAACAAACTTAGGACAAATGTTAGTGGTCATTCAGCTCTACTTGAAGACCTCTAATGAATCAACCTATTCCACATTCGGACCTGTGGTGGGAGCAATTATCCCAAGGTCCTAGCCAACAAAGGCCAGGCTAACTTTTCCTTAAAAGGGATTGAAACTGTCCTCGACTTACATGAACTCATGCAAAGCGAAATGAGCAGAACCAGGAGAACATTGCACACAGTAACAGCAGTACTGTATGATGATCAAGGGTGAATGATTTAGCTCTTCTCAGCAATACAATGATTCAAGACAGTTCCAAAGAACTCTTGATGGAAAATGCTATCAGACAAAGAACTGATAGAGTCTGAACACAGATCAAAGCATACTATTTTCACTCTCTTTATCTTTTTCTTGTTTTTTTTTTTCCTTTGGGTCTGTTTCTTCTTTCAGAACATGACTAATATGAAAATATATTTTACATGATTGTACATACATGACCTATTTTAAATTCTTACCTTTTTAAGGAGGGGGGAAGGGTGAAAGGGAGAAAATTCAGAGCTCAAAATTCTTTTAAAAATAAATGTTAAAAATTGTTTTTTTGAGAAGGCTAGGTGGCGCAGTGAATACAGCACTGGCCCTGGAGTCAGGAAGACCTGAGTTCAAATTCCGCCTCAGACACGTAACACTTACTAGCTGTGTGACCTTGGACAAGTCACTTAACCCCAATTGCCCTGCATTCCCCCCTTTAAAAAGAAAAAAAAATTATCTTTTCATATAATTGGAAAAGATAAAATATTATTTACAAAAAAGAAGAAGAAAAAAAAAAGAAACTATCCTCAAGACTTAATTGGCTCAGGGGAATAAGCTCTGAGTTTAAAGTACAAGTTGTTTCCAGGTCTTCCCATAGGTTTCTGATCAGCAGATAAACATAACCACATTAGCATTAGAGAGGCTCAACCAAGAAATCCAAGTTTCATTGTTCCTAAAAACTCTTCTGCTAAGGCCAAGTAAACTGTTGTTATTGGTGTTAACTATCAGATTTAGGGATGCATTTCGTTGCATTCTGATCTTGAATCTGAACTACCAGACCAGCCTTAGTCAGGCCTGGCCTCTTAATTACATGACATCTCTAATTGTTAGGAAATCATTTTTCCTGATGTTAACCCTAAATCTGCCTCTTTGCAACTTCCCCTCAGGGCCTCCATTTCTACCTTCTGGGCCCAAACAAAACAAGTCAAGACCCTCTTCCATGCTCAGCCCTCCAAATACTTACAGCAGGTTCAGCAAGTCTACCCTGAGTCTTCTTTTCTCCAGAGTAAATATCAGATCCTTCCTTTTGTATCGTGAAACCGAGGCCCTTCATCAGCCTGCATGGTCTCCTGTGGATGCTCTCCATCTTAACAATTTCCTTCTCCAAAAGCAGTGCACAGAATCAAGTTTAGATCTCCATCTGTGGTCTGACCAGGGTTGTGGGACATTTCCTTTTACCTAAAATCTATGCCCCACTTAATGCAGTGCAAGATCTCATTTACTTTTTCGGCCTGCCAATCATACTGCCGACTTATGTTGAACCTGGGGTCCATTTAAAACTCCAGTACTTTTTCAGACAAACTTCTGTCTTATTAATATTGCTCTAAGGCTGCATTTGTCCTCATCCGATGCTAAAACCATCCCAGTGTTCAACATACTTGCATGCTCCTTGAGGGCAGGGACTACATCTTGCTTTTTCTTTCCATCCCTAGTCCTTCACACTGTGCCTGGAACATCATAAGCATTTGGTTAATGTTTGTTGACTGGTGTCAAGACTTCTTTAGATACTGACTCTGTCATCTGCTATCTTAGGGATCCCATGCTTTTGTGTCATTTGTAGGACTATTCAACCATAGTCAGATGCCTCATCGTGGCATGAAGATAACCTTGGATTCTGGAAGGCTCCTGATTTCCTTGAAGACACAAAGCCTTCCCTTGGTTCCCCCAGCTGCTAATTTCCTCTGACTACCCCCAAAGTTGCCTGGTATCTGCTTTGCACGTGTTCCATATATATCTATTTATGTGTATATGTTCTATCCCATTAGAATGTAAGATCCTTGAGGGCAAGGACTGTTTTGCTTTTGTTTTTGCATCCTTGATGCCTGTCACATAATAGATGGTTTAATAAACGGTCATTGACTGATTAAAAAGTACTTTAAAAAAAAAACAACTTCAGTAGGCCCCAAAAGCTGGAATAACGCTTTTGGGTTTAGTCAAAACAACTTAGCTAAGCACTAGAAAATTCACCCCCAGAAGGTTGATCATTGTGTGATTTTTTAAAATTTTGTTTTATTTTTTGGCAATAACAACTGTGGTCAAACCACACAGGCCTGTTTGCAGTTCCTCAGACAGGAAACTCCATCTTCTACCCCTATGCCTTTCACTGACTGAGTTCCCTCCCTGGAATGCTCTCCCACCTAACCTCCACCTTTTCCTTGGCTTCCTTGAAGGTTTAGTTGAAATCTCATTTTCTGCAGGAGGCCTTTCCAGGTCCTCCCAGCAGCTAGGGCCTGGCCCTCTCAGATAACCTTCTAACTACCCTGTATTTATTGTCTGTGTGTCCCCAGTAATTTACATATTGTCTCCCCCATTTCAACATATGCTCTGTGACAGCAGGGATTTTTTTTGTCTTCCTTTTGTATCCTTAGTCTTTAGCAGAGTACCTGGAATATCATAAGCACTTAATGTTTGTTGACTGATGCACTATCTACTAAAAGAAATGATTATTAATAAGAGATCCAGAAGTTTTTTTGGTGTTTTTTTTAAACCTTTCTATTTCCTCATTCAAATACCAGCCTTTAAAGGACATTTCTGACCTTGCCCAAGGAATTCACCCCACTCAGATCATCTTATCCAGGTGAAATTCTTACCATAATTCCACTATTTTTCTACTGAAGTAAGACTGGGTGGAGAACAAGTCCCATTGTCTAGTTTGCCTTGGGGGGAGTGGTATGAGTAGAGATGAGTCTCTTTGACCAAGAGTGACAGGATCAGAGTCATGATGACCCAGTCCTTCATTAGAATAGGTCCTCTTCTCATTATAATATTCATCCTCTCATTAACTGTTGACCAATCAGAGTTGATTTTTACCTGTCAGCAACACCTACTCTTCCAAGGGTATTTAAATGTTGGGAGAGGGAGTAGCCCAAGGTTCATCCTTGACTTTTGAGAGGACCATTGACCTCATTTTATTGATTATTTGCTAGTCATAATTAATTAATTGGTTATTAATCACCCAGAAATTATGTCTCTCAGATTTTTCATTCATCACACTACTAAGGTGTAGAGATCTTGTAATCTCTATATCTTTATAAGGAACACCTCCTTGGAAAGAGGTATTGAGGCTTAGGATCTAATTCAGAAGTGTTTAAGCACTTCTATTTTCCCCTTCACAAGTGGACTTTTTGTTGCAGAAAAATCTATTAGCATATTTACATGGGCTTTTGAGAAGGAACCTTTTTTTGTGTGTGAGGCAATGGGGTTAAATGACTTGCCTGGGGCATGTGGTAGGGAGATCCATCCTGCCCTACTGGAAAGTCAGAGGGGGTGGGGGGAGGACATAGGAGAGAATAGATTGGGGGAGGGGTTATACAATGGGATGGCGTTTTGGGGCGGTGGGTAGGGGAAAGATGGGGAGAAAATTTGTAACACAAAATTTCGTGGAAATGAATGATGTAAACTATAATAAATAAAAGTTTTAATTTAAAAAAAATGACTTGCCTGGGGTCATATGGCTAATAAGTGTCTAAGACTAAACTTGAACTCTGGTCCTCCTGACTCCAGTTTTGGTGCTCTATCCACTGCACCATCTACCTACCACGTGGGCTACCACATCTTCTAGTGGGGACCATCATCATGTCTGCAAAATTTTTTTCTAAAAAAAATGGAGAAATAGAGCATGGATATCCAAACAAGGGATTCTCGGGAAGATATTCTTTAAGGATCAAATTATAAGTTCCCTCCAACAATGCCAATCACCACCCACACATACCTGTGGTTTTCAAAAACCACCCCTAAATCTTTTGAGGGATCCAGAGTTCCCAGGGAGAACAATGTACTGTGTTGCAATCCCATCCAAATTCAGTATTTGGCTTTGATGCTCTGCCCTGATTCTTCAGGGCCCTCTTCCCCTCTTGAACTAGATCTACTCCCAGCCCCGGACAGCTCCAGTCATCAATGAGGATGGAAGGTTCTCACAGTCTTAGTTCATGGCCAGCGACATGGCAGAGGATTGAGTACTTCCCAAAGGGTTTAGGTCTTGAAGACACTTTAAAGATTCTTTATTTCCTGTCTGTTTCTACCTATAGAAAGAGGCAACAAATATTTTGGCCCTGAAATCATTCCTGGAACATTCAGAGAAAGTGCTAAGGGGGGACAGGGGGAGGCAGGGCAGTCCTTCAGAGAGGGACATCTGGCTTCTCTGCCCTCACCCTGCAGCAATTTTCCTCCAGCATGGAAGAAAACAGAGACCTGGGCCAAGGGCAACAGCATGGGCTTGGAACATGCTGAGATTTTTTTCCCTTGGGGAGAGAATGCAAAATACTTTCCTTTCCGAAGGAATTAAAAGTAACTCATCAGTTTGTCTTTCAGGATTAATAAATCACTCTATCCCCTTGGGAGGAGGGGAAAAGGGAGGGAGGAAGAGAGCTCCATTTACTTGGTCCCATTTTAGCCTTATACATGAGTCACATGGTGGAGTGGTGAGGGAGCCAGTCCTGGAGTCATGAAAGCTCAGTTTCAAGTGTTGCCTCTGATACATGTTGGTTGTGGAATCCTGGACAAATCCCTTAATGTCCCAGTGCTCTAGAAAGCTGGGTAAGATTAGAGTTGCAGAAAAAGTACCAATTAACTTTGGCTGAGAAAGTTTTCTCATCTGAGAGTTTTCTATCTTGTTAAGCTCTCAGGTCCCTCTCTATCATTTATATACTGACCTTCGTAACCAACTGACTCCTTCCAATGTGGAGTCTTAGAGATCCTCTAAGCCAGGGGTGAGGGACCTGTGGCCTCGAGGCCACATGGGGCCCCCTAGGTCCTCAGGTGTGAAGGGCTACTGGTTCCCCACTCCTGAGCCATTTTTTCAGGCATTTTCAATTGTGTCCCATTATTCAAGACCACATTCAGATTTCCTTGGCAAAGATACCAGAGTGGTTTGCCATTTCCTTCTCCAGATCATTTGACAGATGAGGAAACCAAGGCAAACAGGGTACAGAGACTTGCCCAGGATCACACAGCTAGTAAATGTCTATGGCTGGATTTAAACTCAGGTCTTCCTGACTCCAGACCCAGCACTCTATCCACCATGACATCTAGCTGCCCTCATCTAGGCCAGAAGTTATTCAGTCTTTTTTTGTGTCATGGACCACTTTGGCAGTCTGATAAAGCCTACAGACCTTTTTTCAGAATAATGTTTTAAAATGCATAGCAAAAAATATATATATAGAATTACAAAGGAAATCAGTTAAGTTGAAATACAATTATTAAAATACTTTTTTAAAACAAGTTTACCTACCCCAGGCTAAGAACCCTTGATCTAGGCCAGCTCTCTCATTTCACAAAAGAGGAAAGTAGGGCCCATAGAGGTTATATAAATTGCCCAAGGACACATAGTTTAGCAAGCAGAAGAAGAGCAGCCAAACCCTGGCTCTCTGACTCCAAAATGAGCATCCTCTCCACTCTATCACGCTGCAAACTTAACAGCTCACCCAGCTACAACAAGGTCTGCCATACAAGATCAAAACCTGTCTGGCCTGTAGAAAAAAGTTGAACACAAGGATTTGGGGTAAAGTCACTCATTCCAGTTATATATGAACCACCCATCATTCAACTAATCATGCCCTGGAACTGTTTTAACGATAATAACATTATTCATTCACCGGCAATTAATTGAATGTTATTTTTTACTTTGACCCAGACAAATCTCCCAGCCAGATAAACTGGTATTTTATGTTTAAAGCAATTATAGTGGGTAATTATAGAGCTGGTTGTCATTAGAAAGGTGATGTTCTAGGAATAGTCCCAGGGGATTCTGAGCACATTGTCCCAGAATGCCTAATTGGGAGTGAAACGGGTGCTTTTTATAACTGCCCCGTTCATGAAGCCACTTAGCTTTTGGAAAACGAACCACGTGCGCTCCGGATGTCATCAGTGATTTCTGGAGACGTTTGGAGGAGACAACTTCTACTATTTGAGACTACTTAATTGTTGTCATGGATTGCCCTGGTTCTTTTTCATCGTCTGATCTAAAACAAATGAGTAAAGGGAGACTTGTCTTTGATTTGGGACAGTAGACCAGTCCCATCTGTGTGTCACAGGGGCAAAAGGCTCAAGGCAGCATGCTTGAGTGCAATGAGCCTTGGACTAGGAGTCAGGAGGCCTGGGTTCTGATTTTGTCTCTGTCTTGTGACCTTGATTAAGCCCTTATCCTGTCTCTGGGCCTGAGATTACTCATCTATAAAATGAGAAGGTTGGAACAGTTGATTTCACAACTTTAAGATGCTATAATTCTGCATAGTGAAATGAACAGAGCCAGGAGAATGTTGTACGTAGTAACAGCAGTATTGTTCAATGAAGAACCGTGAATGCTTTAGCTATTGTCAGCAATACAATGATCCAAGACAATCCCAAAGGATTAATGATGGAGCATGCTATCTGCCTCCAAAGAACTGAAATTGCTTGAGTACAGACCAAAGCATGCTATTTTTCACTTTCTTCCTTTCATTTTTTCTTTTATTCAAGTCTTCTTATACAAAATGACTAATATAAAAGTGTTTTACATAATTGCACATGTATAACCTATATCTGATTGCTTACTGTATTTGGGAGCAGAGAGGAAAGAGAAGGAAGGATAGAATTTGTAACTCAAAACTTTAAATAAAAATGTTTTTAAAAATTCTGTAACTCTATGGAATTCAAACTACAGGTGCCTTTACTAAAAGATGGCATTATTATAATTATTTTAAAATTAATTAATAACATACAATGCATATATGTAATCACAAATATATTTAGTAATAATAATGCCATCTTGTATATCAATATATAATTCCATATTATATACATTTATGTAGATATCTATGTATGTGTATGTATAGATGTATGAATATATGTGTTACACACACATATGTCAAGAAAAAGAAAACTAAAGCTAAAAAAGCTTTCCTCACAACCACACCATGAGGTAGATAGTGCTAGTGTTGTCTCAATTGATTGCAAGCTCCTTGAAGGCAGGGACTATCTTTTGCCCTTTTTTATATCCCCAGTGCTTAGCATAGTGCTTAGCACATAGGGCTTATTAACTGTCTATTGATTAATTTAAAATTGTTCTTTTTGTTTATTTTTGGTCTGGATTTGAGATTTTAATCAATATAAGAAACTCCTGGTATGAAAACTCTCTATGCTATTGCAGATTAGCAATTCCTTTGTAACATCTTCTTAGAAAGTTACTTAGTGATAGGAACACAATTATAAAACACTTTTCACACACAAAAATGTCAGACCTGAGCAACTGGAAAAACATGAATTGCTCATGGGTAGAGCAAGCCAATGTAATAAAAATGACAATTCTACCTAAATTAATTTACTTATTCAGTCTCATACTAAACTACCAAAAATTATTTTATAGAACTAGAAAAAATTATAACAAAATTTATCTGGAAGAACAAAAAGTTAAGAATATCAAGGGAATCAATGAAAAAAAAATGTGAAGAAAGCTGGCCTAGACATAACAGATTTCAAACTGTTTAGTAAAGTTTTAATCATCAAAACAATCTAGTAGTAAGAAATAGTGATGGATCAGTGGAATAGATTAATAAATAATAATAAATAAATAGATTAATAAACAGTAACAGATGACTATAATAACCTAATGTTTGATAAAGGCAAATATCCTAGCATTGGGGACAAGAATTCACTAACAAAAACTGTAGGGGAATCCGGAAAGCAGTTTGGCAGAAACCAGGTATAGACCAACATCTCACATCATAAGCCAAAATGATGTCAAAATGAGTACATAATTTAGATATAAAGAATGATACCATAAGCAAGTTCAGAAGCAAGGAATAGTTTACCTGCCAGATCTATGGATAAGGGAAAAATTTATGACCAAATAAGAGGTCTTGTGGGATGTAAGGATACATAATTTTGATTACATTAAATTAAAAAGGAGCTGCACAAACAAAATCAATGCAGCCAAGATTAGAAGGAAAGCAGAAAACTGGGAGAGAATTTTACATCAAGTATCTCTGATCAAGGCCTCATTTCTTAAATCTCTAGAAAGCTGAGTTGAATATATAAGAGCCAAGAGTCATTCTTCAACTGAAAAATGGTCAGAGGATATGAGGAGGCAGTTTTCAGACAAAGAAAGCTATCTATATTCATATAAAAATGCTCTAACTCGCTACTGATTAGAAAAACTCAAATTAAAACAACTCTGAGGTACCACCTCACACCTATCATATTGGTTAATATGACAGAAAAGGAAAATTACAAATGGTGAGGGGGATGAAGGAAAATTGGACCACCAAAACATTGTTGGTGGAGATGTGAACTGAGGCAAATATTCTGGAGAGAAATTTGCAACTATGTCCAAAGGGCTATAAAAATGTGCATACCTTTTGAACCAGCAATGTCACTACTAGGTCTGTATTCCAAAGAGATAGAAACTAAAAAATCTGGAAAGGTCCTATAGATACAAAAATATTTATAGCAGCTCTTTTTGTGGTGGCAAAGAATTGGAAATTGAGGGGATGCTCATATTGGGGAATGACTTGAACAAGTTGTGGTATGTGATTGTGATGGAACGCTACTGTGCTATAAGAAATGAGAAGCAGGATGTTTTCAGAAAAACCTGGAAAGACCTACATGAACTGATGCAAAGCAAAGTGAGCAGAACCAGGAGAACATCGTATACAGTAACAGTAGTATTGTACAATGATCAACTGTGAATGACTTAGCTATTCTCAGGAACACGATGATACAAGACAATTCTGAAGAACTTATGATAAAAATGCTATCCATCACCAGAGAAAAAACTGATGGAGACTGAATGAAGATTAAAGCATCCTTTTTAACTTTCTTCATTTTTCTTGGTTTTTTTGTTTATGTTTTCTTTCACAGCATGACTAATGTGGAAATATTTTGCATGATTACATATATATGCGTGTTTGTGTGTATGTACATGTGTATATAACATATACATATATATGTATATGTATATATATGTGTGTGTGTCTGTATAACCTGTATCAAATTGCATGCTTTCTTAATGAGGAGAGAGAAGAAAGAGGGAGGGCGAGAATTTGGAACTCAGAATTTTTAAAAATACAAAAAGATCGTTTTTTATGTGTATATATATATATATATATGCAAATATATACATACATATACATACACATGTATATATATGTATATTTGTGTGTGTGCATACACATACACATATACATTTATATGAAAGTTGCCTACTGCCCTGAAAGTTTAATGACTTAATGCCCAGGATCATGTAGCCAGTATGCTTCTGATGTAGAGCTTGAACATGGGCATTTGCAAATTAAAGGATTTGGACAAGACCATCCTTTCCACATTTTAAATTTTATAGTTCTGTGAAATATCATGTAGTAGATAAAGCCCTGAATTTGGAGACAGAGGACCTGATTTTGAATCCCATCTCTGCTACTGTTTCCTGTATGACCCTAGGCAAGTCATTTTACTTTGATGGGCCTCAGTTTCTTGATAAGATTGGACTAGAGGACCACTAAGGTCATGTCCACCTCTAAGTCTATTCTCCTCATGACTCCAAGGCAAACCCTCTAATCAAAACCCCATTCTACCAATTTATCTTTATTTTACATATGTGGAAACTGATTTTAAGGAAACCCAGCCCCCCCCCCCAAATACTCAAACACATTCAATTAGTAAAAGAGATTATAAGAAGTGAAGAAATTTCTACTTCTACTTTTCCCACCTCCTCTTTTTCGATTTGTAGAAGGGATAAAAAAATCATATTAATATTATTTGTTTTTGCATCACTGATATTTCTCCCCATATGCCTCTTCCCTTCCTCTTTCTTCCATAGAGCTGTTCCTCTAGTAATGGTTAGTATTTACAGCACTTTAAAGTTTGCAAAGCATTATATTATGTTATTTCATTTGGTTCCTGGATACATAGTCAGTCATTTGCTCCTCAATGCTCTAATACTTTCAGATATGGAAAATACCAGAAAGACTTTGTCATTATACAGTTTTACCTCTAACTCAGTCCTGTGTCACAGACCTGGAGGACAGCATTTCAGCAAGGCTTCAAGCGTAATTATAACTAGCTGAGTAATAAAAAACATTAGCATAATGTTTTCACTCACATCAGTTTCTAACTGTAGTGTCACCAAGTCTCAATTATCTTTTCTAATGAGAGATTGAAATAATAGCTAGCAAAAATAACTGACACTCACAGATAATCCCAAAAACTCGCATTAAGTTCGTCAATAACTTCTATCTCCTGCCTAGCAAACCTTAGGGGACGGTTTGGTGGATTCTCATTTCATTTCCTCTCAATGCCTTTAGCCATCCTTGGAGGTGCTAATGAGGACAAAAATGCCCAACAGGCAGGCAACAGGAGATAGATGTCAAAGGCAGGGGAGAAGGGAGAAAAGGAAGAGAAAATTAGCAGTTGCATAGATGAAAGTGATATCTAAAATAAAGAGATTAGGCTAAACAGTCTCTTCAAGTCCTGTCTAGTGTTGATTCTATGATCTAGTAATGATTCTGTTGGCTAACTAGGTGGCACAGTGGACAGAGTGGTAGATCTGGAGTCAGGAAGACCCGAGTTCAAATCCAGCTTCAGACACATACTAGCTGGGTGACCCTGAGCAAGTCACTTAACCTGATTCATCTCAGTTTTCTCATCTGTGAAATGAGCTGGACTAGGAAATGGCAAACCACTTCAGTATCTTTGCCAAAAAAACAAAAACAAACAACAAACCAAAATGGGGTCATGAAGAGCTGGACATGACTGAAAAATTACCAAACAACAATGATTCTATGATCTATAACATTTTTCACAGGAAGGTAACACAGAAAATACGAGATATACAGGGAGAGCAAAAGAATGTTACCCATTCCAAGAACAATTACACCTATGCTTGAGGTTATGATTTATTTCCCTGGGTTAGCCATTCATTCTTTAAAAGGAACTAGAGATTTCTAATGGCCAATGATTGGTTAACCAAGCTGTGGTCCATGAATGGAAGGGAATAATACTGCAATTATAGGAAAAAATGAATATGAAGAATACAGAAAAGCATAAGAAGAATTCTATTATAATTGAGTTGCTTTCAGTCATGTCTCACTCTTTGTGACCCCTATTCGGTGTTTTCTTGGCAAAGATACTAGAGTACTTTGCCATTTCCTTCTCTAGCTCATTTTACAGATAAGGAAACTGAGGCAAACAGGATTAAGTGACTTTCCCAGGGTCACACGGCCTGTAAGTATCTGAGGAAGGATTTGAATTCAGGTCTTCCTGACTCCAGGTCTTGCACTCTATCCACTGTGCCACCTAGCTGCCCTAATTAGAAGAATTCAATAATCTTTTGCAGCATGAAATATGGAACACTGCATATAAAGTTGGAACTGGTGTCTGTATTGGTTAATTTTGCTAAACTGTTTTATTTTCTTTCTTTTTTTAATTCTCTGCTAGAAGGAACTGGGTTGCCCAGTGGGCAAAAGCATTGCATTTTGAGTCAAGAAGACCTGATTTAAAATCCTGCCTCATACACTTAAGGAGCTGTGCGACCCTGGGCAAATCACTTAAACTTGCTTATTCCCAATTTCCTCATCTGCAAAACAGAGATAATAACAGAACCTACTGTAAGTATCTATGGAGATAGCATAGTATGGTGCTTTGTGAACTTTAAAACACTATATAAATGCCAACGATTTTTATAAGAAAGGTTCTATGTGAGGAGGAAGGGAAGATGGTTATATGGAGAAATTTAGGTAATTTAAAAACAAATGTTACAGAACTCTAGATCTTGTGGAAGTGAATGTTGAAAACTAAAAATTAATTAATAAAAAGGGGAAAAATACACGCATATTAAAAAAACAAATGTTATTAATGTGATTTTTAAATCCCTTTTACAAGCTAAAAAAAAAAAGCAGGGAGGTGGAAGTAGAGGTGTCCTTTAAAGTTAAAGTCACCAAATCTCAGACTTGGAAGAACCTTTAGAGGTCAGCTAGTCTAAGGCCTACCTGAAGAGGTATTTTCTCTACAACACACATGACAATCACCCTGCCTCTACTCAAATGCCTTCACAGGTTAGGAACGGACACCTTAGTGGATCACCCCTTCTAATGGTCAGGGATTTCTCCCTTATTCTGAGCTTGTCAAGCTGCCTGTATAGATTTTTATAACCAGTGATGCCACACCAGGGACCAGAGGATATTTGGTCATTTAAAAAAGAGTCTGTCTGCTGATAGGAAGGGTATATTCGGATGCCAATGGAAGGAGGGCGGACAGACTTGTCCCCAGGCTTCTATTCCAATAAACTTTATTTCCATGACAAGGCACGCACGAGGGTTGCCAATGTCAACATGAAAGGCTCTGGTGTTTACCACTGTGACAGCCTGCTGTTCAGACACAGCCTGGTTCTGTTTTGCACATATTAGTTTTGGACAGAGGTTGCTGTGAAAATTTTTCTTCAGATTTCTTGTGGGGGAGATTTAGCATCTGGCAACATGGTGTCCGGCTGTGAGGAGTTTTCTAACAAGCAAGGGCTAGTGGTTGTCATTGCTCATTCGGCAGAGATACCCTTCAGAGAGAAGGGCTAAAAGGACATCTGCTGGGTGAGCTAAAGGGAGCTTCTTTCTGGGAAAGCCAAGCATCAAGGAGGCTCTAGCATACCTCAACTCTTGGTCCGGGAGAGGCCACTGAGGTCCTTACAAGGGGGCTGGCACAAAGGCAAGCAGAAGTAATGCCTTGCGTTTTCATTTGGGAAGGGAGTGAATGGAGGAGGTCATCTTAAGGGGACAAAAAATAGCACGAGTGTTCCTTTGGTGGTATCCATGCTGGCTGCTCATTGGCTGCAGCTAATTTGGTATTCTGAATATTCAGTGAACTGATCTAATGCTTTAATAAAATTAGGAACTGAGGTGAAAGGACGATGCGCAGAGGAGGATTTTCCTCCCCAGTCATTTTCTGTTGAAGGCAGTGACCTCTACTTTTAATGACCTGAAAGACACTTTGCCATCATCTGGGCAACTGGAGAGGGAATCCCAGGGTAAGGCCAGAGTCTGACAAGACTCTGAATGTGCTGGGGTGAATGCTTGGGTGAATATTGCCTTGCCTCCTTGCTGACCCCCAATTTTCCCGTTGTACCAGTGCCCAACCCAGCCAGTTGCATTCCATTGGGGAGGAAAGGAGGGGAAAGAGAGACGGTCACACTTTCCAGACAGGAGTGGCACAGGAAAATAGTCCCTTGTGAAACTCCACTGGCACACTGGATGAATTCTAGGGTCAAGGTCAACATTCAGGTTTTCTCCTGGGAAAGGAGACAGGAAGTGACCTCTAGATGTTAGAAGCAAAATAGAAATCCTCTATCAAACTTAGGATGGGCTTTGCCTTTCCAAAGATTTCCAACAAATGTTGGTGCCCAAACCATCTTGGCCTCCTAGGGTAATTTGGGACCAACTTTACTGGAATGATAACCCCCAGCCTCAGGAAAGGCAGGGCTGATGCCTGTAATGCACGAAACTTGCAAAGGCCCAGAACTTATGCTTAGGTATTCGACATTCAGGTGTTTTCTAAATACAATAGTCACTGACAACAGGTTAGAGACTCTTTAGGAAGAAAACGGTCTAATTTAGTGGTGTTCCCAAGGAAGATATAAACAAACTGCCCAGATACCCGAGGTCCACAGGAAATGTCCACTTTCCAGAGGGCACGTTAACAATTTGAAACAATGGACTTTCTTCATGTTTTACTTCTGGGCTAGGTAGGTCTCCCACAATGGGAAGAAAATCTCCTTGGCTTCTTCCTTCTCCCATCATCTTTACATCACTGCCTGAGGAGTCTTTCTAAAGCACGCTCATGATTCTGTTGACCTTTAAGTGACACATGAGGCCCTTTACAATCTGCCTCCAACCTCTCACACTCCCCTTTACATAGTATAGCCAAGTTTGACTACTCCTTATTCTCCATTTTGCCCTGCCTTCTCCCCTCTCCTAATGTTTGCTCTTATTGTTTCTCCCTCCCCCATGGATGTCTCCATCTATTGAAGATGTTTCCAAGCCCAGCTCAATCAATCAATGAACAATCATTTGTCAAGGGCCTGTTATGTGCCAGACTCTGTATTGGTGTTGTAGATACAAGTACAAAGAATGAAGCAATCACTATTCACAAAGAGCTTACATTCTCATGGAAGAAACCAAACCACCACCATCTCTATGAAGGCTTCCCTGACCTCTACCACCTTTCTATAGTGGTGATTCTTCCCTTTTCAAGTTTCTGTAGACCTTTCTTTGCATTTCACCCTTCCTTGAGCCATGTTGTTTCAGTCCATTGGATTGTAAGCTCCTTAAGAGCAAGGTTAGCTCTAGATCTAGCTTCATTTTCCCAGCACAACTCTATGCCTTGTGCAGAGCAGGTACTGCATAAATATTTGTTAAGACATTTGTTGTGGAATTGAGAGAAGTGGCCAAAAAAGCCCAGCTCATACTTTGTCTGCCTATTTATTGTGAGGGGGCATATGGGGTATTCAGAGAGGATGAACATCTCTGATGTAAGGGCTGTTAAGCCCTTGTTAGGGCTGCTCATCCATCTTTGGTGTCCACCTGTCACCTAGCTTTTACCAGACTGAGGATAACTGATAGACTTCAAAACTGTTGGTGAGTTAGGGGGATGTCCCACATCCCAAACATGTCCCAGACATGTAACAAATTTCTCCAGTGGAATGGACTAATGAGGACAATTTGTTCTGACAGTCATGAAGGCAGCTGAAGCAGGTGCTGTGGAGCACTTAGAGCTTAGTCAGACGTGGAGAATGCAAAGGTCATTCAGAGCATCCCAGGCCAGCACCAATTGTCCTGACTTTTGTCCTGCCACTGGACTTTGATGACTCTGGAAGAAAGAGTGAAGCTGATGACTTTGTACAACTCTAACTCACTTAAATCCAATTCACTCACAAGTCAAGACATCTCCCTGTGATGTCATTGAACCCCTTTAAAAATGAAGGATGAGCAATGATAACAATGATTGTGAGAGAATGATTGTGAGGAAGCATCTTTCCTTCAGTTTGCATCATGAGATGTTCGAGGTTGGTGGACAGACTCTCTTTGCTGTTCCTGAAAAATACTCCCCTGATGAACATTTGGTGCATGGTCCATCCAGTTACAGGACTGCATTGAATGGTTCATAAGATCTTAATTTTAGAGCTAGAAAGGTCCTTAGAGGTCATTTAATCCAATCACTTCATATTACGAATGTAGAATGTGAGGTCCAAAGAAGAAAAGTGGGGTAGAAGATCTGTCTGACATACGGTGGTTTGAATAAAATCTAGATAACCAGAAATCTTAGAGCTCAACACATTTAAAACTGAACTCAATATCTTTTTATCTAAACCTTCCCCCCTTGTGAACTTTTCTGTTACCACTGAGGGTACCAATATCCTTTGTTCCTTATCACCCTAGAAGTAGCTAGGTGGCGTTGTGGATAGAGTGCTGAACCAGGAGACTGGAATTCTAATCAAATTAGATACTTATTAGCTGTTGACAAATCACTTAACCTCTGTTTGCCTCAGTTTAACTGTAAAATATGGATATAACAGGGGCAGCTAGGTGGCGCAGAGCACCGGTCCTGGAGTCAGGAGGACCTGAGTTCAAATCCGGCCTCAGACACTTAACATTTACTAGCTGTGTGACCTTGGGCAAGTCACTTAACCCCAATTGCCCTGCTTTTCCCCCTCCAAAAAGCAAATAAATATTCACTTAACCCCAATTGCCCTACAAAAAGAAAGAAAAAAAAAATCAAAAAGCAAATAAATAAATAAATATGCATATAACAACATATACTTCACAGGATTGCTGTGAGGGTCAAATGAGTTGATATTTGTAAAGTGCTACAAATAGCAGGTCCTTAATACATGCATATTAATTTTTTTTTCCTGTGGAGTTCCCAGGTAGACCAGTCAAGAAGATTTGATCCTCCCGTGGGATACAGAAACCAAAAGTCTTGGAGAGATGAAAATTAGTCTTTGGCTCAGTAGGGATTAAGCCTGCCCCAAAAGGGATGAGGACTAGAGCTGGCACCCATGGCATTTCAGAGAGCATCTAGAAACAATAGAGTAGGTCTAGGGGATAAGATAGATAAAAACAACAATGAATGGCCTTAGAAGCAGTAAAAATGGCACCAACTCTGAGGGAATTATCCAAGGTACTAGACTATCCTCTCCCTTAACTCACGTAGGAGCCCCATCCGGGCTTGACTTACTGTTTTTACATGATTTGAATTTCCCATCCTGACTTCTTGACTTCTCCTACCTCTGATATCAGTTATGCTCCCCGCAATCCCTATTCACTCCTATGTCAACCATTTGCCCTGCTTCGTGCTGAAACTGAGTTGGACTAACAGGCCCCAGCTAGGCTTCTGACATAGCATTGAAATCCCTTAAGAACCCAGTATGATTTTATCATTCATGAATCTCTCTAAAGCCTCCTCAGAAGCTATTTGTGTCTCAGCCTGCCTTACCTCTTAATGGAATGAATTCACCTAGCCTTAACATGGCTCTGTCTAGTTTCAAGTGCCATTCTCTGGTTTGGCAGGGCTTGGTGAACAAATCCTGTTTATTGTACCTAGACTTGTTCACCTAGAAGGTACCTAGAGGCGGTTAGGTGGCATGATGGATAGAGCATGAGTCAGAATCAGGAAGACCTCAGTTCAAATCTAGCCTCAAAGGCTTACTAGCTGTGTGACACTGGGCAAGTCACTTAACTGTGACTTAACTGTTTACTTCAGTTTCCTTATCTATAAAATGAGAATAATAAGAGCCGGGTATTTTGGGCAGCTAAGTGGTAAAGTGCATAGAGCACCAGCCCTGGAGTCAGGAGGACCTGAGTTCAAATCCAGCCTCAGATACTTAACACTTACTAGCCGTGTGACCTTGGGCAAGTCACTTAACCCCAATTGCCCTACCTCCAAAAAAAAAAGAAAAAGAGCACCTACTTTGCAAGGTTGTTGTAAGGATCAAGTGAGATATTTGTAAAACCTTCAGCGGAGGACCCAGAACATTTTATTGTTGTTGTTCAGTTAATTCAGTCGTGTCTGACTCTTCATGACCACATCTGGGGTTTTCTTGGCAAAGATACCAGGGTGATTTGCAATTTCCTTCTCCAGCTCATTTTACAGATGAGGAAATAGAGGCAAACAGAGTTAATGACTGGCCCAGAGTCATACAGCTAGTGAGTGTCTGAGGCTAGATTTGAACTCAGGAAGATGAGTCTTTCTAACTCCAGGCCCCAGTGTTCTATTCAATGTACCACCCAGCTCCCCTACAACCCCGTAACTCAGAGCACAACAGGCTCTTAATAAATGCTTGCTTTCTTCCTTCACCACCTACTAATGTTAGTCCTATCTCTTCTCAGCTTTTATCTTTCCAGCTGAAGTACTAATTTTTTTTAATGTTTTAGTCGTTTTGTAGATGGAAATGCTCTTTGTTCCCTAAATAATCGTATTTGCCCTTCTCTTGACTCATTGACTTGGATAGGCTTGTCCTGAAATACGGTAGCCACAGTTGAACATACTATTCTACATTCAGATGAGGTATGGTTCATGAAAGAATTATCTGATGGAGCTCTCAATAAAGGGAATCCCCTAACCAATGTAAATCAGTACCTGCTCTGTAAATTGGTGTCTTAGACACTTACTTGGGGCACAGAGATGATAAGTGACTTGCCCAGGGTCTCAAAACCAGTATGTGTCTTGAAGCCAAGCTTTCCTGATCCTTCCATCATGTTTCCTTTACAGTTTAAAAAAAAATACAAAAAAACACTTCTTTCTGATTCTACTGCCCTGTAGCCTTTATGGTTAAAAAAAAAAAGAAAGAATAAAATGCTGCCCATTCCCCCTCCCAAAAAGACAAAAAAAATTTAAAAAAACAACTTGGGGGAAGCTAGGTGGTGCAGTGAAGAGAGCACTTGCCCCGGAGTCAGGAGGACCTGAATACAAATCTGGCATCAGACACTTAACACACTTACTAGCTGTGTGACCTTGGGCAAGTCATTTAACCCCAATCACCTTGCTTTTCCCCTTATCTCCCCCAAAATGCTGTCTACATCCAGAAAAAGAACTATGGAGTCTGAATGCAGATTGAAACATATTATTTTCTTTCTCTCTTTTTTTCTTTTTTTCTTCTATCTCATGGTTTCTCCCATTTATTCTAATTCTTCTTTACAACAAGACTAATGTGAAAATAAGTTCCAGATGAATATATATAGAGAGAGAGCTTATATCAAATCATGTACTGTCTTGGGGTGGGGGAGGGAAGAGATGGGGAGAAATTTGGAACTCAAAATCTTATGGAAGTGAATGTTGAAAACTAAAAATTAATTCATTATTTTTTTAAAAAAGAATACGATAAATCACTTCAATAATCATTTATCAAATACCTATAATATGAAAGATAATGAGAATACAAAGAAGAAAAGCAAAACAGTCCCTCTCCTCAAAGAGTTTACATTCCACTTCCAGTACTGCTTCTCCTTAGTAAATGAGGCTAAATTTAGACCTTTCTCTGACAGTTGACTTTCAGTAGGTGACTCAGTCACAGCCTGCATTTTGAATACAGTATGGGCAGAGGGGGGGAAAGACCTTCACTTTCAAAGCAGCTAGCATTAGAGGAAGAATTGGCTCCTCATTCAGAGTTAAGAGACTATTATGACCTCCCATGTTACTCCTGGTTCATTTATAATCAGCTTTTTCATTATCTTGCAGTGAAGCCAGCCCAGAATCACATTAATTGCCTATAACTACAGTCGGATAGTTCATTTATTCTATTAATTTGGAGTATCCAAAATGGTTTAACCTCTACTTTTGTTTAAAATGCTTTTCTTTGGCTTTGTAACCTCTGGTGTAGCTAGAGGTAAATAGCCACAAACACGCACATGGGTTCACACATGCAAATACAAATAAATACGCATGCACGCGCGCGCACACACACACACACACACACAGAGTGGATGGAATGGTGAATGGAATTGAGACGTGCCTATAAGGACCCTCCTTCTCAGGTGTACTCTCTACCAACCAGGCGTCCAAAATTCTACCCAGCCTTTGTTCTTGTAGAATAAGCATTACTTTGTTCCAGGTATCTTTGTTGGACAGGTGCCCCTTCCAAAAGGTACTGATTGAACCCTAAGTCAGGAAACCAAGGTTCTAGATCAGGCTCAGTCATTAAAAGTAACAGCAGGACTCTGGGCAAATCATTGAACTTATCTGACCTTTGGACTCCCCATCGATGAAATGGGGACAGTATACCTTTCTAACCTTTCCCATATGGCCCTTTGAAGTTCAAATGAGATAGTATATGGGAAAGTCCTTTGAAAATTGTAAAGTATTATATGGATGTAAGATATTAATAATAATGATGATGATTGTGATAAGAAAACTTTTCTTCCTTGAAAAGAGAGATCTTGGGGTCACATGGCAATTCAAAGTGGGTGTTATTGCAGAGGAGAAAAGAATACTTAAAGGATGTTGGAAGGAAAACCAGAGATTCTCTGTACCAGAACATATCCACACACAAAAATAACTCAATTAAGTGAAAATGTATAAGCCCCTCCCCATTTGTATGAGGCAGTGTGGCACTGTGACTAGAGAGCTAGCTAGCCTTGGAGTCAGAAAGATGTGGGTTCAAGTTCCAACTCTGACACTGGCTATGTGAACTTGGGCAAGTCTTAAACTCTCAGTACTCCTAGACAACTGTCTAAAGCTATAAGATACCAAACAGTTACAGGTCTGCATGGTAGGGGAAATTTTCTTACCATGAGCTACCTACCATCAAAGAGAAAAGACACTTACTTGGGGCACATAGGTGATAAGTGACTTGCCCAGAGTCTCATAACCAGTATGTGTCGTGAAGCCAAGCTTTCCTGATCCTTCCATCATGTTTTCTTTACAGTTTAAAAAAAAAAAATACAATAACCCACTTCTTTCTGATTCTACTGCCCTGTAGCCTTAATGGTTAAAAAAAAGTATAAGGTGAAAGGTAGTGTAGTCTAGTGGATAGACTCAGAAAGACCTAATTTCAAGTCTTGCCTCTGACCATGACACTATTGAGTGCCTGCCCCCAGACACTCTCTACTGCATTGGTAAAAGGCATTTCCATACCAGGTGTTCCCTATGCCAACAAAATCACAAATTGAGAATTTTTTTTAAGTTACAAAGTATTGTACTTGATTCTGGGGTGACAAAGAGATATAATACAGACTCTTCTCTGGGACTCGTAAAAGGTGAAGGGGATGAGGAATTTAACACATACACAGGGAGTATAATACAAGGTAGAACAAGGGTAGAGACAAAAGAAGGCTATATAGACAAATTTGAACAAGAAGAGGATGCTTTCAGTTTGGTAGATCAGGGAAGGCTTCCCATCTGAGCTGAGCTTTGGAGGAAGAGAAGGATTTTAACTCTCTCCTCATGCTTTTCTGAGCTTGGGAATCTTCATAACCTGTAGAGTAAACATGTTTCATTGGTCTCCTCTGAGCCTCGTAATGGAAAAATCTTCCCATGCATAGGAATTTCAAGCCAAGCAAATTAATTACAGCCCAAGGCCAAGGGCCCTTGTCTTGCTTGCAATGCGAAGCTGTGGTATTGGCCTAGAGGAGGCTGCATGCATTTTGGCAACAAGTGCCAAAGAAGAACCCCAGTGGTACCTCGGAGGCTAAGGAAGGGTGGAGTAAGTGAGAAGAGGAGAAACAAGGCTCTGAATGGTAATCCACACAATATAGGCCAAGCTCCCATTTCATGAGGCACAGGGAGGATCATGTGTCTGAATAAATAAGTGGCTTACCCAGGTTGTAGGAAGTAAAGTAGTTTCTAATTTCATCTACAAAAAGAAAAACAAAGCATTTCAGTTGCATTGGCTGATTGCCAAAGCCACATGGTGTTTCTTTGTTAAAATCGCCATGTGTCTCTTCGTTCTTTTTATATCATTTTTTGCTGCATGGAAGAAGAAAGTTCAAACATCCCACCAACTCTTTCACAATTGGACAGTAATGGGTAGAGGTTTGGGGAGGAGGTTAACATTTGTGTGTTTCATTTTTAATGATGAGGCTGAGGACTGGAAGAAGCATTTTACATTTCCCCATCCCTTAGAAGAGAGGTAACAGAGAAAAAGCATTTCTAGAGTAGATAGGTGGAGTAGGGAGAAGTGAAATGGAATAAGAAAAGACTATGCCAAACCTTCTAGAAGAAAAATCTTAGGTACACTTTGGAGGATATGAGAAGGATAAAGTAAATTGGAAAGTAAGAAACATTAAGGTCATCAGATCTTCTGGGGGAAAAAAAAGTCACATAATAATGGCTTGGCCAGAAAGGGAAGGTATTAGAAATTCACAGGGAAATAGGATCACAGATTTAGCGCTAAAGGGGATTTTTGAGGCCATGGAGTCTAACTCGATTTATAGATAAGAAAACTAGGCTGAGAAAGTTTAAATCACTTGTTCAGGAGGGAGGAGAAAAGCATTTATATGGTGCCTACTATGGGCCGGGTACTAAGCTAGGTGCTTTTTTTAAACCATTATTAACTCGTTTGTTCCTTAACTCAACCTGCAAGGTAGGTGCTATGATTATCACCATTTTACATATAAGGAAACCGAGGCAGACAAAGGTTAAATGCATTGTCCAGGGTCACACAGCTAGTAAGTGTCTGAAGAAGGATTTGTATGAAAGACTTTTTGAATCCAAACCTAGCCCTCTTATCCACTGCATTGCCAGAAAGACTGCTCTGTTCTGAAAGAAAAGAAACATAACTTGGCTCAGAGCCCCAAATGTGGACAAGGTACAATAATATACTCCATATAAGGTCTTGGGGGGGAAGAGTTCCTTATCATAACTCTTACTTGTACCAAGTCAGGTTCCACCAGAGCAAAGTCAGCTAGCTGCATTCCTACCTCAGGGTTCTAAAGGTGCCTCTAAGGGTCTGGGGTATCCCTAAAACTATTTGGCTCAGATCTCTGCTCTAGTGTGTTTCCCCCGATACCAATTGCCAGTTATCGCCTTAATATCATATAACCAGTGCCAGTTAATAACTCCTCAATTTCACATTGATTAGTGCCTAGAAAAATTTAGTCAATTAACATCGATTAACTTGGAATATTGTCAGAGAAAATATAGCAAGAGTAGAAATACTAAAACATGGGGGCACATTCCATCCTGTATCATTTCAGTCCCTCCTGATTTTCCCTCCAGGCCTCACTCCTCTGGACTCTATCATGCCATGCGCTGAGCATCCATCCCCCATTTTTAGCTTCTTTTTATGTGTTGTCTTCCCCCATTAGATGTCTTCCCCCCTTGGAAACAGGCATGGTCTTCTTTTCCATTTCTTTATTTCTCCAGTACTTAAATAATGCTTACCATGTAGTAGGCACTTAATAAATGTTTGTTCATTGACTGACTAGGGAGAGAAGACTCCCACCCCTCCCACCCCACCAAGTTCTCTTTTGAATGTAGCATACTTGATGGACAAAGTCACTCCCTTACTTGCTTGCAGCATCTCATGTGCCAAGGTGATTCACTGCTGCATAGGATCAAGAAAGTTTTTCCCAAGGGTTGTTGTGCTGGTGCCTCACTGAGCTTGACTACTGAGAAATACTGGTGTTGGTGCCAGTTCATAGACCTTTTGAGATCTCACAAGGTCATACATGGCCTAGTCTGTTCCATATCCAAAGCTTGTTTGCCAAGAGCATACAAGAACAAGAAAGAGAAAGCACAAAGAGTCAAAAAAGGTACCACATTCCCACCACCCATGAGGAGGTCAGCACATAGTCACTGCTGCCACCACCATTACTGCCTCTCTCCCCACCCAGAAGTTTACAACACTCCTTGTTTCAATCATTGCCAGGAAAGGGAGGGAGGTTAAATTATTGGAGACATTAGTATGCATACTAATTTCTGGCTTAGCATTCAACCAAAAAAGCCCCCCTTTGACAAGTTGTAAGAAGACAGAAAAAAGTCATGGAATACTTCTGCATGCTCTGAAGTGCACATGGGGGATTGCCTCAGGCAGAACACTCCAAGAATGCTCATAGGCTTCCACTGGAGGCTTCCACTGGCTAGTTCTATGTTACAAGCAGTACCTGCCACTTGGGAGTCAGGTGGGGAAAAGGAGGAGCAGCTAGTAGTGAACAAAGAAGTATTAGAAATGAGATATTTTGTGTACAGAAGAAAGTTTCTTGACTCTTGGTGTATCAAAAATTATAGAAATGGAAAGAACTTCTTATGTGCCATGTTAATGGTAATCTGGGAACAGCAATAGACCAAAGCTCAAGAGATTTATCAAAGAAGTCCTAGCAGAGTAGTTCAGTAATGGAAACAGAGAGAATAGTCTTTTTTTCTCCTTAAAAAAAACACCTTATTTTAATTGATTGCTTTTATTTTATCACCTTCACTTTCAAATATGTCTTTTCTCTCTCCTCCCCAGAAAGTCATCCCTTGTACCAAAAATTTTAAAAGAGAAAAAAGTTAAACAAAAATAGTCAACATATCACATATATTGATCAGTATTATTGTCATTCAGTTGTTTTCTGTCATGTCCAGCTCTTTATGACCACATTTGGGAGTTTTCTTGGCAAAAGGTACCACAGTGGTTTGCCATTTCCCTCTCCAGCTCATTTTACAGATAAGGAAACTGAGGCAAACAGGGTTAAGTGACTTGCCCAGTATCACACAGCTAGCAAGTGTCTGAGGCAGGATTTGAACTCAGGAAGATGAGTCTTCCTGACTCTAGGGCTGGCACTCCATCCACTGTGCCACCTAGTTGCCCCCATTGGTCAGTATAGTCAATACAAAATAGTCTTTACAAGAGGTGTAAAGAAATACAAAACCTTCAAGAATGGAATTCTAATAACATAGTCGGGTTTGATTAAATTAGGAGGAAACAAGAAATGCATCTAAAGAGTTTGGTCTTGAGTTCCAGGCCACATCACCAATTGCCTATTTGACATCCCCAACTTGATATCCAATGGGTATGTCAAATTCAAACATTCCAGAATGAGATACATTACCTTCACCCTTTGCAACCCATGTCTCCTCCAAACTGCTCTTTTTCTGATGGTGGTATCACTCTGCTTTCAAGGTACTGTGTCCTCAGGGTCAGCCTTTACTCTTCCATTTTCCCATCAGCCAATCAGTTGACAAGACTTGCTGATTGCACCTGATTCTCGTTCCTTCTCTTCACTCACACAGCCACCACCTTAGTTCAGGTCTTCATCACCTCTTCCTTGGATTGTTGCAACAGCCCTCTAATTGGACTCCTAACTTCTAGTTTCTTCCCTCTCCATTCACATAGCTGCCAAAACAATCTTTCTTAAGCACAATCTGGATCATATTATTCATTGCTCAAGAACCTTCAATGACTTCTTGTTGCCTCTAAGATAAAATGCAAACCCCTCAGTTTGGCGTCTATTACCCTTCACAGTATGGCTCCAGCCTGCTTTTCCAGGTTTATTTCACATTACTCCTTTTCAAATACTCTTGTTCAAATACTCAAAAACTTCCCTGTCAGTTAAATGCCTCAAAGTTGAAGGGACTGCCTCATAGAATAGTAAGTCCCCTGTGACTGTTCTAATCCATAAGATGAGGCTAGATGTCTCATTGTTAGGTGATATGGTAGATGGGATTTATGGATGACCTCCAAGATTCCTTCTAACTCCGTAAATGATTTTATGAGGGTCTATAAAATTTAAAGGCATAGATAATAGTCTGTCTTTTGTATTTAGAACCTAGCCCAGTGCCTGATACACAGTAGGTGCTTAATAAAAAGTGTACTAAATGAGGGAGCTAGACGGTGTAGTGGTTAGAGCACTGACCTTGGAGTGAGGAAACCCTGAATTCAAATCCAGCCTCAGACACTTACTAGCTGCATCACCTTGGGCGAGTTCAAATCCAGCCTCAGACACTTACTAGCTGCATCACCCTGGGCAAGTCACTGAACCTTGATTGCCTCCAAAAAAATACAAGTGTTCATTGATCGACACTTAAGTCACCTTCTTCTTTTTAAGTTTCATTGATGAGTTTTGTTTTTACATTACATTTACAGATTATCCCCACTTGGCAAAAGTAGAAGTTAAGTAAAGCTGATGATGTGACCACATCTGAAAGTGCACATATTTCACTTTGTGTAGTATGTAGTATCCCCTCCTACCACTCCATTTTTTTAATTAACAGAAATCTACTTTGTA
Organism: Pseudochirops corinnae; assembly: GCA_028646515.1. Lineage (NCBI taxonomy): Eukaryota > Metazoa > Chordata > Mammalia > Diprotodontia > Pseudocheiridae > Pseudochirops > Pseudochirops corinnae. Next base: position 71,948,925 of record CM053586.1, on the reverse strand, counting down.
TTCCTCTTACCCATCACCTCATTGGAAAAGAAAGACAAAGGAAAACAAATTTCTTGTAAAAATATGCATAACCAAGCAAAACAAATATTCCCTTGGTGGCTATAGAATATGAAAATATGTATGTCTCATTCTGCACTCTCGTCTCTTAAAGTAACAAAACAACATTTGGTGGAAAAAAGAAAAATGTCATTTGGCGGTGCAGAAATTTAAGTCTAGAATTCTAGTCAGGGCTGGTTTCACAAGTATACAAAGTAGACAATCACCCGCACAGCATATTTGAAGAATAGCAGTGGCCCTGCCCCAAAATACCTCCCAAATTCACCTCGAAATCCCTGATATTCACTCTTGGAGGTTCATTCTTTCGTACCCTTTGTCTTCCAGAGTACCCTGTCAAAAATTCATCAGAGTGAGTGTGAATAACAATCGTTTCTGTTTTGGCCACAAGCCTGAGAGTCTTCCCTTCCACGTCTATTCTTTTGTGAAGGCAAACTAGACTGTCTTTTGCCTCAATTCTTACCTAGCCTTTAACTACCGAATGGGTGTTGCCTCAGACAAACTGGGACTGGGAAAGATCTCCCGCTGCATCTCAGAGGCCATTGCCAGTCATTCTGACCTATGTCTTAACATTGGATACAAATGATTGTGGAAGATAGAGTGAGACTGATGACCTTGGCCAGCCTTGCCTCATTTAAATCCAATTCACTTACATGTCAAGACATCACCTTCCTGATGTCATTGTTCCTCTTGGAGAATGAAAGATGAACAACAAAAATGGTCAAAAATTCAAGTACCTCCCTTTCCCGTAATACCTTTTGTCTTTTTCAGTTATCACCATAGGGGATCAGTTGACAGTCAGCTGAGAACATATCATCAGAGGGATGGAATATAGGATGGGAAGACCCCAAGCAGGAGGGGAAAGAAAGCTAAAAGGACCCAAAGACAAATTTCACCTACCTTACAATTCTGCTTAGGGCTGTTTCCGACTATATTTAATGTATTTAAATGATTCTTAAGCAATTACTGCAATAATACATTTTGTGTATGTTTTAAAAGTTTTTCTTGTTATCACTCTCAACCCATTGCTTACAATAAGAACCCATTAGTCAACAGTAAAATCAAACATCAAATATACCCCAACACTGCAAACCTTGAAACATGTATATCTTTTTTTTTTTTCTTGTTTGGGTCCCCAGTGCCCATGGAACTGCATTATTTATTCATTTATTTTTAACATTCTTTTTTTTAATTTTGAGTTCCAAATTCTCTCTCTCTCTCTCTTTCTCTCTCTCTCTGTCTCTGTCTCTCTCCCTCCCTCCCTCCCTCTCTCTCTCTCTGTCTCTATCTCTCTGTCTCTGTCTCTCTCTGTCTCTCTCTCTGTCTCTCCCTCCCTCCCTCTCTCTCTCTCTGTCTCTTTCTCTCTGTCTCTCTCTCTCTGTCTCTCTCTGTCTCTGTCTCTATCTCTTTGTCTCTGTCTCTGTCTCCCTCCCTCCCTCTCTCTCTCTCTCTCTCTCTGTCTCTCTGTCTCTGTCTCTGTCTCTGTCTCTATCTCTCTGTCTCTGTCTCCCTCCCTCTCTCTCTCTCTGTCTCTCTCTCTCCCCTCTGCCACTCATTGAGAAGTGAAGTAATATGATATCCATTATACCTGTGCAAAACATATTTCCATATTAGCCAGAAACATGTACATCTTAATCAGAGAGAGAGAGAGAGAAATAAAAGTGGCACTGGGACATCTTCTGAACTCCCTTTGCTTCCTGTCACACGTTCCCATATTTCCTTGGATGTTTCATTTTGTTATCTTCATGAAATCATGCTACTCCAACACAGGAACAGAACACAGTTTACTCAGTTGTTTTCCAGCCATTGGACATATAAAGAATTTCCGGTTTGTTTTTACTGTTACAAATAAAGTAGCTGCAAATACTTGGATACACACAGACCTTCTGGTCTTTTTCATGATACGTTTAGAATAAACCCAGAATCAAAGGGAGTCTGTTCTGTGATTCCTGTGGGATACTGCCAAATTACCCCCCAAAAAAGCTTGTCCCAGCTGCATCAGACACTAGATTACAGATTCTACATTATATTATTACACTGTATCAGTAACAATACCTAATAATAGTATAACACAGTACCCGTAATGTATGTCTGATGTGACTAAGTTGCTTAGTGAATTGAATCCAAGACTTGGAGTTAGTGAAGGCCTGAGTTCAAATGCTGCCTAAGACACACCTACTAACTGACTTGGGAAACATTAAATTCTTCTCCCCATCATCCTTCAGAAACTTTAGGAATCTACAAATGCCCCCAGGTGCAAACAGACATTCAGTTTCCAAAGACCAAAGACAAAGTAGCAGACTTTCTTTGCCTTTGTTTGCCACCTTGAAGATTCATGTATGAGGTTTTTTGTTGTTGTTGTTATTATTATTATTATTATTATTATTGCTGGGGAGAAATGCAGGGTAATTGGGGTTAAGTAACTTGCCCAAGGTCACATGGCTAGTAAGCGTTGAGTGCCTGAGGCTGGATTTGAACTTGGGTCCTTCTGATTCCAGGGCTGGTGCTCTATTCACTTTGCCACCTAGCCACCCTTTATGTATGTATGTGTTTTTGTCACTCTGTTCTCTGCATTTTGGGGCTGGTGATGACAGGAAAAGAATCCCTGGGGCCAGTCTTAGAGTTATAAAATACATGGACCTTTCTCTCTTGTGTCAGAGAAAGAAGACTAAGGATGTAGTATATGGGATGATGGGCTCATAAATTTAGAACAGGAAGAGAACCAAGAAGTCACTGAGGTCAACTCCCTTAATTTACAGGTCAGGAAACTGCATCTGGGAGAGGTTCAGGGACATGTATGTGCAAGGTCATACAGGTAGCGTGGGGAGCTGGGATACATTGGTGTTGAGAGAATGATCAGAAAATCACACTGTTTGAAGACTTTCTTTATTTCCTTCCCCGATACAGCAGAGAATATCTGTGCTCCTTTATGTGTCAATATAGATTTATTTTTATGTCTTCTACTTAAATTTATGGAGGAAGGGAAAAAACCACTATGCAAATTACAAAATGATGATAACAAACCGAGAAGCACATGACCGACTAGAAAGAAAGGGATGGTTTCCCAAAAGTAATGGGATTTTCTACTTCAAAGTGCTTTTTAAATGACGCACTAAAACTCCTTTGAGAGTGAGAGGGGAAGAAACCTCAAGGCCAGGTGACTGAGAAACTCAGGACCCGCAAGTCTGAGTGATGGGTTGCTGGGGTCACTGTGGCAACAGTTCTTTGGCAGAGCCAAACTGGAGTCTAGGGGATTCTGAGTCTCCCCTCTGTCCTTACCCATCATTTCCCCCTCGAAAATGCTCTTTCTTTCAGGAAGCCAAGGTTAATTACAATTGGGACTTTTACTGCAGAAGCAAATATTGAGTACTGGGTGAATGTGTGTGTGTGTGTGTGTGTGTGTGTGTGTGTGTGGTGTGCTCTCTTATTGCAACAAATAACAATGATTAACTGCAGAGAGGAAATATGGAGATGGATAAATGGTTATATAGCACCTCACGGTTTACAAAGCACTTTATGCATTCAGTCTCACTTCATCCTCATAACAATCCTGTGAGGGAAGTGCTATTACTATCCCTCTTTTACAAAAGAGAAACCTGAGGATGATGCGCTATCACTGGTTTAGGGGTATCAGCAAATCAGGGATTTACCTAGCCAATCCATAATGTGTCAGGGTTCTTTCCAATTCTGTAGTGACCTTGGCTCCAATAGAGGTGAAAGGAATGCATGATAGTCCTTACAGAATTTATTTTGAAAAGGTTTGCTGTCTGCACTGTGTTTCATTCATTGGAAATAGAGCTAGATCTGAAGTCATAGATTGTTCTGTTGTGTCCAGCTCTTTGTGACCCCTTTTTGTGTTTTCTTGTGACAGATACTTCTTTCTCCAGCTCATCTTACAGATGAGGAAACAGGATTAGGTGACTTGCCCAGGTTCACACTGTTAGTGTCTGAGGAAGGATTTGAACTCAGGTCTTCCTGACTCCAAGTCATCTATCCACTGTGCCACCTAGCTGCTTTGAAGTGATAGGATCAAGATTCAAATCCCAGCCTTACTACTAGCTACCTATCTGACCTTGGTTGAGGTCTTTGAGCCTCAGTTTTTCAATGTGGCAAATGAGGTGAATGAATTAGACCAAGGATGGGGTGGCCTTGAGGCCACACATAGCCTTCTAAGTCCCTGGGTATGGCCTTCTGACTGAGTCCAAGTTTTATGGAACAAATCCTTTTATTAAGGGGATTTATTCTATGAAGCTCGAATTCAGTCAAAGGGCCACACCTGAGGACCTAGAGGGTCACATGTGGCCTCAAGGCTGCAGGTTCCCTGCCCCTGGACTAGATGGACCTTTAAGCTCCCCTCCAGTTCTAAATCTGCAACCCTCCACCCTTCTTCACAAGTTTTCCTACACCTACAATGCCTTCACCCCATGTCAGCCTAGTAAAATCTTTTCCATCATTCAAGACCCAATTTAGATGCTCTCCTTTCCATGAAGTCTTCTCTGATCTCCCCACACACACACAGCAAGAAATTATTTTTCCTAATGTGTTTAATAGGACTGTATGTGTAGAGCCTATATCAGATTGTGTACCATCTTGGGGAGGGAGGGAGGAAGGGGGGTGAAAATTTAAAACTCATGGAAGTGAAATGTTGAAAACAAAAATAAATAAATTCATAAAAATAAATAAATAAAATTATTTTTCCTTCTTTAGACCTTGTATAACATTTTGTCTGTGCTTCTTTTGTGCTGATAATATTCCATCTCGTAGTAATTTGCTATTAACTTTAAAATTAATTTTCAATCTTCATTGGATCTTTCCCACATTTCCAATATCCTATCCAATCAAGTAAACTCTTATTAAGCACCTACTATGTGCCGGGAACTGTGTTGAGTACTGGGGATACAATTAAACTTAAAAAAAAAAGTCTCTGCCCTCAAGGAGTTTATAGTCTACTAGTGAGAGAGGAGACAACAGCCCAGTGGAGTCAGGAAAGGAATATCTTGTTCTGTGGAGTTAAAACCAGGAAGAACAGAAGAGTGGAGTGAGCCCAAAAGCCTTTATAGGCAGCCATTGGGATCAGTTTGGTACTCCACCCTCCAACCCTCCCATCAAAGAGTAGAAGAGTCTGAGGGAGGTGGCATCAGTCAAAGCTTAAGTTAGCAGCATGGTGATGAAATTTGAGGTGATGAGTTTAACCTGGGAGGGGCATCGTGCGGAGTTGAAACCAGGCAGGGCAGCAGATGCAGAGTGGAGAATCTGAATAACTCTTTGCTTTGCTCCAGAGTTGAAAGCCACTCCTTGCTGAGACGATGTGTACCAGATGTGCTGAGCTGGGGCTAGGTTATCTGTAGTTCGAACTGGCAAAGCTACAGCAACCTTTCATGTGTTGTGAACTCCATGAGAATGGGAACTGTGTCTTATTTATCTCTGACGATCCCTTCCCCTCTCCCCAAAACCCAGCACAGAGCTCTGCATTAATAAATATTAAATTCAAAAATTCAATTCGTTTTTCTCCTTCCCACCTGCCCCTGTTAGTGCAGAGCAAATCTAAACCAAAGATTGTCTGCTTCCCACCATCTGTGAAAGTGAAAAGCCTTGTCTGGGAGCTGCTTTAGGACAGCAGGGATAAAGAAAAGATTTCTGACTTTGGAATCAGGAGACGGTGGTGCAAATCTTACCTTTACCACTGTGTGCCTTTGAACAAGTTGATCTGATCTTTCTGAGCCTCATTGGCCAAATGAGTATTTTTAAAATAGTTTATTGTTTTTATTTTTTGAGCAAAAAGTATTTGAAAATTAATTTGTCTCCACACATTGAGCAAATTAGAACAACCTGGGACAGCTAGGTGGTGCAGTGAATAGAGCCCTGGCCCTGGAGTCAGGAGGACCTGAGTTCAAATGTGACCTCAGACATATAACACTTACTAGCCATGTGACCTTGGGCAAGTCACTTAACCCCAATTGCCCTGCCCTCCCCCCTCCAAAAAGCACACACAAAAAAATATTGTTTGAAGGATAGATTTCATCAGATTGTCAAAAGGGTCAAGGACACAAAAAAAGGTTAAGAACTCCCCCCCCCAACTAGAGGATCCCTAACGACCTTTTATACTCTAAATCTATGTTCATTCCCAGAATTGCATCTGGACCATTTGAGTGAAACCATAGTGACCAAGGTATTCACAACAGTCTCTTGTCTCCCCAACTCCATGTGCACAGTATGCCCCACCACTTCTTATAGAGAGTACTCCAAGTTAGGTTTTAGGCAGCACTATTCTCAGTTGTTGACTAATGAAGCCTAAGCTATACTCAAGCCTGAGAGGCCCAAATGATGAACTTTTAAAAGGAAAGAAAAGAAAAACAATCAGCCCCACCATCTTCTGAAAGGCATACCAGGAAATAGTTGGAGATCTGCGGCCATGCTTTTTGCTCTCCCCTGTTTCTTATACTTAGGTTGACCTCTGCTGGGTAAACGTTGAATCACAGTGGATTTTATTGAAGTTAATGTGATTTTGGGTTTTTTTGTTTGTTTGTTTTAGTTGCTATTAGGCTCGTTACTATATGGTATGGAAAATTTAGCTTGCTTTATCAGGAGAAATGAAAGAAGCTATTGTGATGAGAGCATAATGATGGCATTTTTAGTTGTCTCCTTGAGGAGGGCAGGTTTTAGACACATGGAAAACAATTTTGAAAGATTTCAGAATTCTTATCAATGCAATGAAAAATCATGAATCCAGAGCACTGAAGATGAAACCCACCTACTGCCTATGGTGTTCATGACATGAAAAGATTAAGAACCCTGAGACTAGAGATATCTAAAGTTCCCCCTGAAGTCACTGTGGTGACTGACTTACAAAGGTGAAGCACTTAAAATGAAGAATGAAACATAGCATTTTTAGACATGACCAACATGGGGCTATGTTTTGCTGGCTTATACAATTTATTATGAGAGTTTTTTCTTTTTATTATTAAATTGGGGACATAGTGGGATAAAAATTATAAATGTGTATAGAGATTAACTAATTGCTTAATTGAAAATGAGTGAGTTGGGCTGGATGATCTCAAAGGTCCCTTCCAACTCTGAGTCTGTGAACTTAGAACCATGAGAAAATTGGGGCATGAAATAATCTGGGGTGAATCTGGGGTGAGAGGACCTGAGTTTAAATCCTGGTTCTGCTACCTACTACCTTTGTGGTCTGGAGCAAGCCAATTGAGCTCTCTGTGGATTAGTTTCATCACCAGCAAAATGAGGAGGTTGAACTAGATGACTTTTGAGGTCCTTTCCAGCTCTAGACCTGTGATAACTCAACAAGCCCTACTAGGTGCTAGGTACTAGGTACATAAATAGAAACACAAAAGTCCGTGCCTTCAAGGAACTTATGTTCAACTGGGAGAAAATAACAGTTATACACAATAAATACAAAATACTTTAAAACTAAACACAACCAGTTTTGATGGTGGCAGGGAAAAGCACTGATAACTGGGAGAGTCAGGGAGGTGAAGGAGAAGAGGGGGAGCATTTTAGATTCATGATCCTTTAATTTATATTATCTCCATATATACAGTATTAAAATAGTTAAATAGGAAGACAAGAATAACTTGAAATTCAATGTGTTCTGAGACTGGATAACCTCCAAAGGACAGAAGGGACAGATTCAACACAGTGTTAAACTTTGGATCAAGAAAACCTGAGTTTTCATTGGAGTAGAATCTAGGCTGACCTGTACCCAATATATAGGCTGTCCTTTTCCCTCCAAATACAGAATGATTATACTTGTATGTGTTCATTATATTAAATGCTTGTCCATGATGTGAGACAACCTAAACATATGCCATATTCAAGCTCTATTCTGAGATTACACAGTAGACTACAGCACCCATTTTGGCTTCTCTGCCATATGTCATTAAATTCATTATTGGGAAATCTCATCATCTTGAAAGATCTAATCAGCCCTGTTACTCATACCTCATCAATACCCCCTGCTCCTGTGATTAGAGAGCCGAGCTATAAACTCCTCCATCTGGGAGAACAGAACGGACATTTCCTCATTTCCCACCCAGGAGCACTCATTTTGGACTTTTCTTTGAGTTTTCTGGAAGCACTTATTTTCTACTTTTTTTGACTTCTCCACCATGTTCTTGTGCCTGGTGACTTCCTTCTCCTCCCGCTCTTTTCTCTTGTGTGTTGTCTTCCTTCCCCCTCCCCCCACTTTTCAGGGCAGCTACGTGGTACATTTGATAAAGCACCAGGCTTGGAGTCAGAAAGATCTGAGTTCATATTTGGTCTCACACGTACTGGCTGTGTGATCCTGGGCAAGTCATTTAACCCTATTTGCCTCAGTTTTCTCATCTGTGAAATAGGCTAGAGAAGGAAATGGCAAACCACTCCAGTATTTTTGCCAAGAAAATTACATGTACCAAAGTCCATGGGGTCATCTAGAGTTGGGCTCAACTGAACGGCAACAATATTGTCTTCCCTCCCATTGCAAAAACTTTGAGGAAAAGAACTGTCTTTTTAATTTGTGTTCTCAATTCTTAAAAGGCATAGTACCTGCTGGCATATAGGAGGTGCTTAATTAATGTTGATTGACTGACTAATTAGATAGGGACATAAGGAGCCAAATAGAGTTATGAGTTTTCGCATCCTCAGACCTCATACAGGTAAGTGGAATATAGACCACAGTTTACAGAGGAAATAACTTTGTGATGAGATCAAGTACCCATTAAAGTGCTGAAATATTCATCTTGGCCAAACAAATGGTTTTGCACAGAACTACCAAAGGCAGCCAATTTTCTTCAGTTAGACTGGGCAGAGAGACCTTTAGTGCCCAAGTGAGAGTAATGTATTTGATTAGTTATAATCTTATTCAACCCAGTATACGTATACACCCTAAAGAAAAGGCTAGTGAAAGTGAACTGAGATGAAGTTCAGTGTCTGTGTGTATAATCTGTTGAACACTTGAGATTTTTCAGATGGAAAATTCAGGATTATATTTCACTCCATCGAGGCTATCATTGGAGGATTCCCAGGGCTAAGATAGGAGAACCTTCCAATGTCAATTAAAATGTTTCTAAACATTGTATAAAATACCCCAGTGCTATATGGAACCTGGGAAACCAGCCCAGTCCCTTATTTAATTTTTGGTTTAGTGACTGTTTTCTCACCAGATGGCATTTGTCTAACTCATTCCTTCCACAGAGACTGTGGAGAGTGCAGGGACAAAGCCCCATTGCTAGTGCTGAACTTTGAATTGACCTTTGGGCTTTTGTTGGTCAGCAATACCTGATTCATATTTACATAGAAATAAGTGGTTTCTCTTTCCTTATTGCCTTTACAGAAAAAGGTTGAGTGGCACAACTCTGACCTTACATCTTGAATCTGCCATGATGAATGGTGCAAAAAATAACTACCTGAATATACATACATATTTGTGTGTGGTACACATTATATACATGTGCATATAACATATGCATATACACGTTTAATAAGAAAGACATAAATGTCCAGGAATAAATTAGGCTTTGACTCATTTG
>CM053586.1:71919437-71938844 GCA_028646515.1 Pseudochirops corinnae | reverse complement strand
CTCTCAATTATATTGGCCTCTTGTATAATAGGAAGATTCTCATTATAGTAAAATTCTTAAAAACACACGTAACCTTCCATTGAAACACGAGCTGCATTTTTTTCTACAATGAAATTTCATTAAAATGTTACATAGAAGATGCCACTTTTAAATGCACAGTCATTAAGGTTCAACTACATAAACATATTTTAAGAAATACGAACCAGCAAGATTGGAATAGACCAAAGGCCAACGAAGTATTTACTTCTGTGCATGCAATCAGTCTGATAAGTCCCAGGGTAATGGATAAATCCAGGATATATGAGGTGTTAGAGCCAACTCCAAAAGGCTTCAGAAAGCTGATTGTTAAATGTTCAGTGTGAGCATTTACATTTTGGAAATCAACCTATGTTACAAATCAAGGTTTGATTTATTATTTCCTGATTGTCTAGACTTAAGAAAGTCTAGAGAGAAAGTTAAGCTAAATGGTGCAATGGATAGAGCACTGGGCCTGAAGTCAGACTCATCTTCCTGAATTTATATCTGGCCTCAGACACTTACTAGCTGTGTGACCTTGGGCAAGTCACTTAACTGTTTGCCTCAGATTCTCATCTGTAATAGGAGTTAGAGAAGTAAATGACAAACTATGCCAGTACTTTTGCCTCCTCAAATGGGGTCATGAAGAGTTGGACACAACTGAGATGACTGAACAACAAGAACAGAGAGAATGTTAGAAAGGAAGTATAGGAGAAAATGCTAATAATGTAGGTTAAACTTAAAAGTGTGTCCTGGGTACATCTTTTTGATCCCAGAGAAGTGAGTGTTAAACATTTATCAAGATGCCGCTAGATTGATCTTCTAATTCATTGATTCAATTATTCATCCATGCAACAAAGATTTACTGTGGGCTTCCTATGGGCAGAGCACTGTGATGGGCTTTTAGGGAGGGGTTAGGAGACTTTGACAAGACATGGTCTCTGACTTCCTCAGTACAAGGTTTTCAGACTTCGGAGCCAGTGCCCTTACCGTTGCTCCACATGTGACCCTTATCCTCTGATAGGACTAGCTACAGAGTTGGTGACAAGTATGAGTTTAGTCTGATTCTGAGAAACTGATTCTTAAGTTTTTTTTTACTGACCCAGATGCTTGGCCAGAACTTGTGGTCATCTCTACCCCTAGCTCGTACTTGATGTAACAAGTACGAAGTTTACACCACCATCCCACATCATTGCTGAGGTCAGTCCTTACAAGACCTTGAAAGTTGGGGCCTCTGATCCCTTAGTTCTTTCCCAATTTAATGGCTGGCAAACTCTTTTCATGTCTTCCTGCTCCCCTTCTTCCTATCATTCAAAATATCCATGCAGTGAGGTAAAAATCCTCCCTGCCCACTAACCTCTCTCTGCATTCTCATTCCTAACCACCTCATTCCCACCTCTTCAGTCCTTATTTTCCTTTCTTCTCCTTCTCTATTGTGCCTCCCAGAGCTACTGATTTATTGATAACAAATTTACTTGATCCAATTTGACCCACTCACTCTTTAGGGTTAGGTTATTTAGTTCCAATTAATTTTTAATCTATGCTTCAAAGGCCCTTTAGTAAATGCAAATTTTATTGCCTTGTGGTCAGGAAAAGGTGCATTTAATATTTATGCTTTTCTGTATTTATCTGTGAGATATTTATGCCCTAATATATGGGCAATTTTTGTAAAGGTATCTTGCATAACTAAGAAATAGGTATACTTTTTTCTATTCCCATTTAATATTCTCTAGAGGTCTATCATATCCAATCTTTTTGAAATTTTTGTTCATCTCTTTAACTTTCTTCTACTTTACTTCATGGTTAGATTTATCTAGGTTTCTCTCATTAAATATATATTTATGTGTTTGTGTGTATATATATACATAACAGACATATATGAATATGAATATACATTGAATGAATATACATTCATACACAGTGTTCATTAAGCAATTGTCTCATGTATTCTTCTCTAGCTTCTACCCTTACACTCATTCTTGGGGATTTCAATATACATGCTGATGTCCCCTCAAACATCCTGGCTTCCAAGTTCATCAACCTGGTCAACTTCAATGATACAGTCTGTACCAATGAGAGGTGATAATAGCCTGAATGTAGTGGTGATCAAATGAGCTAGGGAAGAGGGTAGATTTGAGAGAAGCTCTGGAGGTACAATCAATAAAACTGTCAACTGATTTGATATGGAGGGAAAATAAGGTTGAGTCAAATATGACTCCAAGGAATGTGGAGTAACTAGAAGGATGGTCATGAAACAGTAAGTTTAGATTGTCTAACCCAACCATCTCTTTGGTATCTGCCCTATCACAGCTTCTTTAGGCCCCTGGATGACTCAGGATCATGTTCAAGTTGATTTAATCCAATTTTAAGCCACCTAAGGCTATACTATTCGAATTGGTAAATGCTCCAGCATCAACACATATCAACCAATTTGTCTAGCAGGCCACAAACTCCAGACCACGTTTCATATCATATCCAACTGTTCACTCCAATCATCTTGCTACGGACTCTGCTGCTTAGTACATATTACCTCCCACCCCAATTTTTATCTCTTACTACACATCATTGTCTTTGGAAAGGCCAAGTAATTGACTCCCCTACACATTCATCAATCATGTGACTTTATAAGCCAAAATATCCTTCCCTAGCCATTGTTCCTTTATATGCATTGTCCACCCATACTGGAATTTAAACTCCTGGAAGGCAAGAACGGTCTTTCTTTTGTACTCCTATCCCCAACACTTAGCACAGTGCTTGGCACATAAGTACTTAATAAATGCTTCTATAACAACCAGATAAAAAGATAATGAGTTCCACTTTGGACAGATTGAGCTTGAAATGCTGGTAGAATATCCAGGTAGAGATGGAGATTTAGAACAGGAGTTTAAAAGAGAGATGAAGTTTAAACATGAAGATTCAGGAGTCATCCCTGCAGAGATAACAACTGTACCCACGGCTATAATGTTGTAATGTTGTTGTGTATTGTCATTATTTCTATTTATGATATTTCCCTGATAGGTTGTAAATACTCCAAAGTCAGTGACTGTGTCTTATACATCATATCCCCAGTAACATTTAACACCATCCTGTTTATCAAGTAGGTGCTCAATAAATACTGGATTGGACATGTAATAACCTATATCAGATTGTTTACTGTCAGGAGGGTGGGTGGGGAAGGGAAGGAGGGAGGAAGATAAAGAATTTAGAACTCAAAATTAAAAAAAAAGGGGGTGCTAAATATTTTAACATGTAATTGGGGAAAAAATTAATAACCAAAAATGATAAATACTGGATTGGAAGGAGGCATCTTGGTACAGGAGAAAGAGTGCTGAACTTCAAGACATAGAATCAGAATCTTGTTTGAATCCAGACTTTGCTGCATGCTACCTGTGTGACCCTGGGCATATTACTTAACCTCTCTTGTTCTGATTTTCTCATGAAGTTGTACTAGATGACCTCTGTCATCCCTTCCAGCTCTAGATCTATGACCTTATGAATGAATGAAACACACCATAGTACTGAGAAGATGCATCATGCAAAGACAATATCAGAAAATTTAAAAATTCATTTATTTATTTTATGACCATTTAAAATCTATTTTTCCTACTGCCACTCCCAATTGAGATAATGATAATAATAATTAATAATAATATTAACTCCTATCATAAACGTGTATAGTCCAGAAAAACCAATTCCCATAGTAGCCATGTTGGAAAATGTATGTCTTGGCATTTTATGTTCATCTCTCTGACAGGAGGTAAGTAGCATTTTCACCTTTAGTCTTTTAGACTCATGGTTCATCATTGCTTTGATTAGATTTCTAAGGTCTTTCGGTTGATTTTCTCTGTAATGTTGTTATCGCCATGTAAATTGTTTTCCTAGTTAAGCTCACTTCACTCTGCATTAGTTCACAGAGATCTCAGTTTCCTCTGAAATTGTCCATTTCATCATTTCTTATAGCACAAAAATATTCTCTTATATTCATAAACCACAATATGTTTAGCTATTCCTAATGAGAGGACACCCCTTGGTTTCCAATTTGGGGTTATTATGAAAAGAACTACTCAAAATACTTTTGTATAGAGGTCCTTTATCTCTTTCTCTGATCTCTTTGGGTGGTATAGATCTATAAAGGCATGGCTAGGTCAACTTAGTAACTTTGGGGGCATAATTCCAAATTGTTTTCCAGACTTGGAAGACTATAAGAAAGAAATGTTATCACTTGGTGCATGGACAAGGCTCTAAAGAGTACTTGCCAATTTATTTTTCAATCTTGTAAATACAGTTACCTCTGATTTTTAATATGAGATGCTGAGAGATAGAACTGAGACATGTCTACCTATTTAAATAATTCCAGAAGCACATGAATGGAAAACTTCTACTAGCATTTAAATGACACATTTCCTTGTCAGGAACTCCATTATTAGAGGTAGAAATAATATAGGAGACATGGAGCTGCATTCCAGGATGTCAGATAAGGGGAGATTGCAGGAAGGAAATATCAAATACCAACTAAAATGACAACAATGCCAGAAACATAGAACTGGAGGGCTTAAGGCAAAGACAGAGCTTGGATTAAGTATAGGAGAAGCATAGGGAAGGTGAAAGAGGGACAGCCTGTATCCTTGCAGGGAAAGGGGGAGCCAAATCATGTCAACCTGCATTTATTAAGTGCCTCTTATAGGCTAGGCATTGTACTAAGCGCTGAGGAAATAAAGAAAGGTAAAAACAGTACCTGCCCTCAAAGACTTTACAATCTAATGGGGTAGACAGTATGAAAACAACTACGTATACATAAGACATATGTAGGATAAGGGCTTACCAGAAACTGTGCCAAGGCAAGGTAGACTCTAGGTACTACTCTACTCCCAGCAGCAATAGCAATGATAACTACCATTCATATGGTGTTTTATAGATATTTATATGATTTGTATAATACATATTTTTACATTATAATTATATTTGATGATATATAAAATATATGTGGTTATATTTTATGTATTTATATTATATATTTGTTATCTATAAATATATATTTAAATATTAATATATTTAATATATTTATTTATACAGATTTTTATAGATATTAATTTCATTTGATTCTACAACAGTCTTGTGAAGAGGGTACTACTATTATCCCTGTTTTACAAATGAGGAAATTGAGGCTGGTTAAGGTTAAGTGACTTGCCCAGGATAGCTAGTAAGAGCCTGAGATAGGATTTGAACTCAGGTCTTCCTGACTTCCCCTCTACTGCTCTATCCACTGTACTGCCTAACAACAAAAGAAGAGATTTCTAAACTTCTTAGGTGTGCCTAGCCTCCTAAGAATCCTAGAGATTTCCATTTTCCCTGGAATTGGTTGCATCTTTCAGTGGGTCACGGTCAAACTGATGCCATGTCTTTGAAGATTTTCTGCCCTCTTTGGATGTACATGGTTTGTTTTTTATAATTATGTACTGAACTTAAGACTTTGATTTATTATATGATTTGGCAATTTATATATATTTTTTTATTTTATTTTTATATTTTATTTTATATATATATTTATTTTATATATTTTTATTTATATATATATTTATATTTTATTTTATATATAAAATTCAGTAACTGAGTTGTACATAACAACTGCTTGATAATTTTTGATTGATTATAAGCTTGCATGTGGTTTAGGGGATCCAAAGGTCCCCAGAGAAGGAGGAAGAGAAATGCCAATGAGAATAGCAACAAAACAACAATGGTGATGACAACAAAAACTTTTAAACCTTTCAGCTGAAGGACCTGAAAACCTGACAAGGAATGAAAACTACTTTCCTTCATCCTACAGGGTTATGTAAGAAAGTCCTGTTTCAAAGAGGGCAAAGCAGAAAACATGGCCAACGATGGAAGCTGGAGAACAAAGGCAGTGACAGTACTGACATCTGTTGAAAATGAACCCATTAAATGGATGAAAAGACTGAGATGACAGGCAGGAAGACTTAGGGGGAAAAGTTGGTAGCAAAACCTCTTTGAACACATTGCACTGAAAGATCACTGTTCAATGCATTCTCGTTCTGACAAAAAAGGCGAAATGCAAGGTAGATCTGTTTGCCAGAGTATTAACATGATGGAAATACAATAATAATAGCTAGCATTTATAGAGCCTTAAGGGTTGCAAAGCACTTTATAAATATTGTCTCATTTGTTCCTCACAACCCCAGGAGGTAGGTGCTATTTATATATGTTATATATGTGTGTGTGTCTGTGTGTGTGTGTGTGTGTGTGTATTCCCATTTTTCAGATGAAGAAAGTGAGGCAGAGGTTAAGTGGCTTGCCCAGGGTCATATGGCTAGAAAGTATATGGAGGCAGAATTTGAACTCAGGTCTCCTTGAATCCAAGTCCAGCACTCTATCTACTCTATCACTTAGTTACCTGGGTTGGTACTCACGGTTATCCCTGGAGCATGATTTTCACATGTGTCATTGTGCATTATAGGGAACCACACACAAAGGATTCAGATCATTGCCAGGGTCTCTGGATTTCTGAGGCAGAATGCTACAGGGAGGGTCAGGAGATTCCCACCCTCCCCCCGACTTGCCCTATACAACACCTCATTTGAGCATCCAAGAAAATGATGAGAAATCACCATGAGCTAAAGGAATATTAGGGGACTGGTTCTTTTTCTCTCAACACAGACGTTTGGGATTATTCTCCTAAACCTTGGTTGTAAATTAACTAAAGCAACTGAAAGAAAATGCCTTTAAAAATCCCAAACTTCACATCTTGATTCATTGAGTCTTCAATGTCTTTTGGAAGACGAGAAATATAGCTTCCAGGAGTAAGGAGGTGATGGGTCCCATTGTATCCTGCCCTGGTCATACCACAACTGGAGCATTGTGTTCAATTCTGAGCACTATATTTTGGAAAGGATGTGGATAACCTGCAATGTGTTCAGAGGAAGGAAATCAGACTGGTGAAGAGCTTGAAGTTTTCATTACATAAATATAACTCGGGCACATTGATTCTTATTGTCTGAAGGTCAGGTAGGTTAGTTATCACTCCTCTCTCAGGGTACCCTGGTACCCTCAAAGGGGATTAGAATGTCTAGTCTCTCCACAAATAGCTCCAGCCCCCATTAATGGTGTTCAATTGTAAGAATATGTTCCTTGTACCTCAGTTCCATTTAATCACTAACAATCAGACTAGCTTTTACCAAAAAAAAATTTACTTCAAGAAGTATAATCACAAATATGCAAACTTATTTCCCCAATATATGGGATTTAATCTTCTGTGTCCATCTCTGGAGAAGGGGAGAGGATTAGATTCATAGCTTAATTTAGTTCTTATAGAGCATACAGTTCCAGTTTCAAGGCCAAAACCTCCTGAGGCTGGAGTCCCAGGCACCCTGGCTCCTCCAGGCTCCCCTGCCAAGCTAGCTGGCTGCAACTCCCTGCTGGAAACCTGGCTCCAGGGTCTCCATGGCCCAAATTCCCAGGTCATTGGGGAATTGCTGCCAGTTCCTGAAAGTGAGGACAAACAACACAGATCAGAGACCTCAAACCCATTTCTTGGAGATGAGGTAAGAGATAGAGCAAGAGAAGGTATTTCCCTCTCCTGGTTCAGTTTATAGCATTTACTCCATAGGTAAATTGTGATCTTCACTCTCTGGAAACAGCAGGAAAGAATGTGAAGAAAGAGCCTAAAGGAAAAAGAGAGTAGGGAAAAAAAAAACACCCTAGAAACTGTCTCAGTCTGTCCAGTTTTAAAGACATAGCCTTTCTAGGCACTCAGCCAACAAAGGAGGCTGCTCCTATCCGTGTAGTAAGGGACATAAGAAGACTCCATGTTAGGCAATCCAAGCATTGCCCATGTGAGTCCAGGACTGGTGTAAAGAATCAGGGGTGGTTCAGCCTGGAGAAAAGAAGACTCCAGGGAATGTGATAGCTGCTGTTAAGCATTTTAAGGGCTTAGCTTGAAAAGACCAAGGTCAAACACTGCATCCTGGGCCATCTCTAGATGTCCTGATCTATATCTGGCCACTGGACCCAGATGGCTCCAGAGGCGAAAGTGAGGCTGGTGACTTTACACAGTCCCTCCTCACTTAAATCCAATTCACTTGCATGTCATGGCATAAACTATCTGATATCATCGTCCTCTTCAAGAACCAAGGACAAAACAGCAAGCATTTTAAGGGCTACTGTATGCAAGGGGGATTCAACCTGTTATGTTTAGCCCCAGAGAACGGAACTAGGAGCAATGGATGAAAAGTTACAAAGAGACAAATTTATGTTTTATGTGAAGAAAAACTTAACAGAGCACTCCCTAATTGCAGTGGGTTGCCTTGGGAGGTCCTGGGAGCCCTTACTGGGAAGGCTCAAGCAGAGGCTGGGTGACCACTTGTCAAACAGGTTGTAATGGAATCTCTTTTCGGGTATGAGTCGGACTAAATGGCCAAAATTCCTTGAAACACTTAATGTTCTGTAGTTGTATGAGAAAGAAAGGATGGAGCACAGACCAGGCCTGTGTTGGATGGAAACACAGCCTTTCTCTGATGATATTGGGGGAAAGTGCCTTCAAGCTCGGGGAGAAGTGAGAGGAATGAAGAAGGAAGCCTTGTGGGTTAGGATCCAGCACGTTTTACAGGCTAAAAGGTACAGTTGATAAGCTTGGTCCAGGCTTGTCTGAGGATTAAATAAGATCGTGCACGTGAAAGTGCTTTGGCCTGTTTAAGCACCATACAAACAGAAAGCAATCTTATTTTTACTCCCAAAATCATGGTTGCCCTTCTGTTCCCTCTGACAGACAAGAACCATTGGCTGGACACACCCTGATTATCACACTTTCTAGCAGTTAGGGAGAAGGGCTAACTTTTCTTCTTCGTAGATGTTTTGGGGCATGGGATTAACTATTTTAGAAAAAAAGACAGTGATGGTTGCATTACTTTCTGCCCTGCTTAGAGCTGCAAGTGGTGTTGTTCAGTCACTTCAGTCATATCTGACTCTTCGTGACCTCATTTAAGGTTTTCTTGGCAAAGAAAGAAAGGTTTTCCATTTCCTTCTCTAATAGATTAAGGTAAACAGAAGTCAAGTGACACACCCAGGGTCACACAACACTGCTAGTAGGTGTCTGAGGTTGGATATGAACTTGGGTCTTCCTGACTCTAGGCCTGGCCCTCTATCCCTGTGCTACTTAGAGTTGTCACTACGACAATGTAAATAAGGCTTCATTTCAGGGTGCAATATTCAGAGGTTACTGACAATACTTGCATTCCTTTGCTGACAGAGAAACAACAGTACTTAACCACTAGTCAGAAATAAATATTTTTGGACTGTGCCTGTGATTTCACTGCTATTGGGGAACTCTCTCTACTAATGTAGACCAGCATCTAAAGAGCCAGCGTGCCAAAGTGGATGGAGAGCTTGTCTGGGGAGTCAAGAAGGCCTGGCTGTAAGTCCCATCTTTAACGAAAACTGGCTCTGGGCAAGTACCATAAATTTGCCTTGTGTCACTCTCAAACATAACAAGAACAACATATTAAAGTATTAAGCTACCTAATGGTGTTCTGAGAGGAGTTCCTCTTCCCACTCCCTACTCATCTACCACCCCACTCTACCCCACTTCTCAACTGAGGACTCACTTCATGACACTTGCCCTGTGTGGGGTTTATGGTACTTACCCCAGATACAAAAATTCCTAGTGACAGCTCTGGCACTGGTTGGACTGATTTTGAATTCCAGGTGCCACATTTTATTTTATTTTGCAGGCAGTTGGGGTTAAGTGACTTGGCCAGGGTCACATAATAAGGGTCTGAGGCTTGATTTTAACTCAGGTCCTCCTGACTTTAGGGCAAGTGATGTATCCGGTGCCATCTAGTTGCCTTCAGGTGTCACATTTTAAAAGAGACTTTAACACATGAAGCATATTCAGAAAAGGGTGAGTCAGGATGGCAGAGGATTTGTTCTCATGTTCTACGAAAAATGTTTAGAAGAATGGGGAGAGGTTTAGTCAGGAGAAGAGAAGATTTAGGAGACACATATTAGCTATCTCAGGTATTTGAAAGGGAAAGGGTTCGTTCTACGTAACCTCTGAGAGATGAATTACGAGTGATGGGAGGATGTTGCAGGAAGCCATAATTCAGCTCAATTTAAGGAAGTGCTCACAATATGAGTTGTCTCCAAACAGGAGATGTCTGGTAAAGCTGTGTCGTCCCTATTGCCAGAGACTCAGTAATGGCCTGTTTCATCATCTCCAGGGGGGAAATTTAAGGTTGAAACTGACTAAGACATAAGTCAGAAATGAGAACTAGTTGCAATCCTTAGGATTCCTAGAACAATCCTGGAGAGAATGCAGAGGGTGTGACTGTTTTTTGGAGAAAAAGCGGTGACTTGGTTCTGTGTCTAACACAAAATGACATGTGGCTTCTGGGGTTAGGCTGACATCTCGGTGAGGGAGGGAAGTGAAATATAGCCTGGGGGTGAAAGGGTGAAGATGGCAAGGGAGACCACTGGTTGTCATGATGGAAGCAGGCACTTACAATCATCAATAACCCCTAGCCTTCCTTCCCTGTGGAGAGGCAGATTTTACCATCACTCTCTGCTCTCAAGGCACTGAGTGCTTTCTTGCCCCAGTGAGACACTAGCCTTGATCATGTCTCTCTAGGGAAGGTCTACAGGAGAAAGAGCTATGAAGAAATATATAGCTGAGGGGGAGGATGGCTTTCAAAAACAGGAGAGGACAGGAGTAACAGCAAGCTACAGCCAGATAGCAAACTGGGGTGGAAAACTCAAAGGAAAACACATGAAGGAGGCAGAAGGAAGAGACTCTGGGGATAATAAGAGTGTCACAAACAAGGAAGAAACATCAAAACTAGCTCTGCTTCATTAAGCTGTCTAATTTGAAGTAACATGTTCAGAAAATACGTGCACCAAGCCACCTAATGGATTTTACAAATTTGTATGGGGCACCAAGAACACAAATGTGTACGCTCTCTCTCTTTTTGTCTCTCCTTCTATCACTTTCTCTTTGTTTCTGTCTTTCTGGTTGTATCTCTGTGTCCAGTTTAGTCTCTCTCTCTCCTCTTTCTCTCTTACTGAGATGACAATGGATGGAAACAAGGAAATCATCCTTGTTAGAAACTACCATCTTAAATTACATCTTTTCTTGGAGGAGGAAGAGGTCTCAGCTTCATTTACCTACAGATTTGATTTGATTATTGACCTGAAGAATAAATCCTCCTTAGCCTCAGTCCTCCAGAACATTATAGGCTCTTGGGATTGTATAGATTTTACACAGACATAATGCTGGTCATCTTCGTTGCTATCATGAGATGGTGATTTGAAAATGTGGAGCAACTGATAATGAAGTTAAGATACACACTGCAACCAGCCACAATGGTCCTTGGTCTATCACATTTTCAGCCTAAATCACACACTTGAGAGAGTAGTTTTTAATTTCCACATTTGGAGCCTAAACACGTATTAAAG
Organism: Pseudochirops corinnae; assembly: GCA_028646515.1. NCBI lineage: Eukaryota > Metazoa > Chordata > Mammalia > Diprotodontia > Pseudocheiridae > Pseudochirops > Pseudochirops corinnae. The sequence goes on along the minus strand of CM053586.1, from coordinate 71,927,369 downwards.
CACCACAGATTGATACTGGGAGGCACGATATTAACCTGCTGGCCTTAACTTTTCTAATAAACCCAGCTGCCTTGCTGCAGATGTAACCTAGGAAAACCAGCTGACCTGGGGGTTCGTCATGCTAGGTAATTAATGTGTGCTGGCCCCCAGCTCAAATTAATTTAATGATGAAATAAAATGCAAGAAATAATGCCTAAGCTCACATCAAAGACACAAATTGGGTGTATTAGGCTGTATTATCTGACTTCTTTCTAGAGTACATTATGTTCACAGTAAAGTGGATGCTGTGCTGGTTTCTGTCTGGATTTTTCATTCAGCAGCTGTGTGACCAAAAGCAAATGTGCCCCTTCATGCCCTCTTTTATCACACTCTTCCAGTTCAGCTCCCAGGTTTGCTTTAAATGAAACCTTAATCCTCATTACCTATCAACAAAATGAAAATTTCCACACCTCGGAGAGTAGTTGCCTCAATTTTCAGCTACTATTTCTAATGCTGGACTTGCTAATGAAGCTAGAGATGCACTCACCTAGTGTGACTGGACCAGTGACACTCTGCTAAGCCTGGGAGAGTGATTTTTACACTACTGCTATAGTATAAAGTGGTTTCAGAAGCTAAGTTTGAATCCTTGCTCTGTTCCTTACTACCTAGGTGACCCTGGGCATTTCTCTCTGGACCTCAGTTTCTCCATCTGTAATGACAATGTTGGGCTAGGCATGCATCTAAAATTCCTTCCAGTTCTAAAAATAGCTCATAGAAAGTACTGTCCCTGAGAGTCTAGAGACCTTTCTGCTATGTGGAAAAAGTATTGGCCTGGGATAACTATATGTAAGAAACAGAAGATAACCATAAAATTGCTATTTTTTAATAAAAGTAGTTAGCAAAAATAACAATGTTATTTTCCCTGTTCAAGATCATGGACCCTCTGAAAATCTACTTACAGACCCCTTGGCAGACAGTGGACCCCAGGTTGTCATATAAAGTATCTGCAATGACATACAAATACTAGTTGAGACATTCAGAGTTCAAAAAAGACAAAATTCCCCAAAAGGAAATAATAAAACCAACTATAAATCCAATGGCCTCAGGCTACTTTATATAAATATATTAAAAGTATGGTTCATATGAAATATGCACTAGGAATCCTAGTGCAATGAGACAAATTTGATCTCACCGATTTCATTGAGACTTGGGATGAGAGTCATGACTAGAATATGGCTTAGGAAATTTTTTTTAAGCCAAATTCTATAAAAATGAGGAGAATAACATCTTATATCAAAAATATATACTCATGTGAGGAAATCCAGAAACTAGAATGAGGAAACCTCTCTAGAGTAGAGAGCATCTGAGTGAAGCTCAATGGAGGTAGAAAACTACACAATGAACAGAGATTACTACAGACTACCTGATCAGAAAGAAGAAAGTGATTAAGTTCAGTAAACAAATTTCAAGGCTGGCACAAAGGCATTACATAGTAGTGATGGGCACTTCAATTAACCAGACGTACAGGAGCTCTCCCTCTGCCCCAAGCAGAGCCCCTAATAATTTATTGATTTGTCTTAATAATTTTATACTTCAAAAGATGAGAAAACCAACAAGAGGAATTTATATTCGGGATTTGACTCTCACTAGCAAGGAGGAACTGGTTGCCAAGGGGGAAATGGTGGGAACCTTGTTGGGAAGAACTCCATTTGCCTGAAAAAGATCTGGTAGGTTTTAGTGGATTGGAAGTTTGAAAAGAATCAATTGTGTGATTTAGTAGCCAAAAAATTTAGTGTGATCTTGGACTGCATTTGAGAGGCCTTTCCAGTTATAAAAAGGCAACAGTCAAGCATTTAAATTAATTAATTAGTTCACATTTATTAATAAATATTTGTCATATTGCTACTATGTATTTATATGTATTGCTGGAGATACAAAGACAAAAATGTAAAGTTCCTCCCTTCGAGTAGTTTATACTCTATCAGGGAAACATGTATACATATTAGTATATACAAAAAGTACAAAGTAAATACAAGGTAATTTCAGGGAAACTAGCATGGGGAAATGGAGGAAATCAGGTAAAGTCTCATGTTTTTAAATGAGCTGAGCTTTAAAGAAAGCTAAGGATTCTGGGAGGCAGAGATGAAGATAGACAGTGTGCATTCAAAGGCAGAAAGGACAGCTTGTTCAAAAGCATGAAGACAGAAGATGGTTTGTAAAGTTGAGGAAAACCAACAAAGCTAAGTTTGTCTAGACTGTATAATGCATGAAGGGGGAAAAAGTCTGTAACAAGCCTATTACTCTGTTCTAATCAGATCCCCATCTAGAGTACTGTGTTCAGTTCTGGGCACCACAGATTACCAAAGACATCAGCAAGGTGGAGGGCATCCAGAGATGGACCATGAGGATGGTGAATAGCTTTGAGGCCATGCCATCTGAAGATCAGCTAAGGGAATAAAGCAGGTTTAACGTGGAGAGGATATTTAGGGGCAATATGATAGCCATCTTCAAGTTTTTTTTTAAGGCTGTCATGTGGAGAAAGAATTTAATTTATTCTGTTTGACGTCCCCAGGGGCAGAACCAGGAGAAATTACTGGAAATTATGAAGAGACAAATTTAGGTCTGATTTAAGGAAACTTTTTTAAACAATTAGAGCTATCCAAGAGTGGAAAGGGATGCTTTGAGGGGTGGGGGGAGGGTGGGTTTCATCTCATTAAAAGTCTTTCATTGGAGGCTAAATGACCATTTGCTGGGCATGTTATAATGGGGATTCCTTTGTAGGTCTAGGTTGAAGTGCATGGTAACTTGATGACCCTTCTGATTCTAGGAATTCTGTGATAAACTGTTTAAATATCAAATAATCAGTTTTGGTATTTAGGGGATGTACATGATCTTTGTATGAATGCTTATGGATTGAAACAAGTGAAGTCAAGAATCATTTATTAATCACCTACTAGCTATCAGTCACTGGGGATACAAACAAATAGTATATCTAATATTACTAGATGAAGCAAGCAAATTTTTTTTAAAGTTGTTAAATTCTTCTATATACATAACACTATGCTAGGCACTAAGGATACAAGCAACTCAATTACTGCCCTCAAGGAGCTTGAAATTTAGTTAGGGAAAAGCATGACGTTTCCAAGACAAAAGAGGCACTCACAGAGTATTTGGTTTGAGGGATGACTATTTATTTGCTTTTAAGTGAGCATAGCTCTATCATCATCACAGATTATGTAGTACTCAGCCAAAAAAGTATGTGTCCAGGGCTTTCTGTCTCATTTATAATAACTAATCTGCCATTTTGTCAAGGAATTATTGTCATATGTGAGATCACTTTTTCTAATGTTTTTCTCTGAATATATCTCAATCTTATCTGTGTCTTCTACCCAGAAAAATCCTCTGTGAACATTTAAAAACAATTATCAGTAGCTTTTTTTTCTTAACCTAAATGTGCCAAAAATGAGTTAGAAAAATTCATCTATATTGTTCACCTTGCATATCACTGCAAATCACTTCATAAATTCATGTTTCTTTTTTTTGCATTTTCATTATGTTTAAAACATTTAATTATTTCCCATCCTAATGGATCTTAGTAACTCAGATCAAAGGGTATACTTGTTACCACTACTTTCTCAATTCTTGTTTAATTCTCAACCCATTGCAATCTGACTTTTGACTTCATCACAACTAAAATTATTCTCTCCAAGATTATTCTTTTTAAAAATATTTTCCCCCAGTTACATGTAAAAACAATTTTAACATTTAAAAAATTTTTGAGTCCCAAATTGTGTCCCTCCTTCTTTCCCCTCTCCCTTCATTGAGAAAGCAAGCAATTTTATATAGGTTATACTTATGTGGTCATGCAAAACATATTTCCATATTAATCATATTGTGAAAGAAAACACAGATTAAAAAAAAAGCAAACAAACCAAGAAAAGTAAAGCTAGTGTAAAATACTTTGTATCAATCTGCATTCAAACAGTTTTTTTTCTGGAGATGGATAGTATTTTAGATCATAAGTCCTTCAGAATTGTCTGGGAGTAGCTAAATTATCTATGGGTGAACAACATACAATACTGCTGTTACTGTGTACACTCTTCTGGTTCTGCTCACTTCACTTTGTAACAATTCATATAAGTCTTCCCAGGTTTTACTAAAAGCATCCTGCTCATCATTTCTTATGGCACAATAGTATTCCATCACAATCATATATCACAACTTGTTCAGCCATTCCCCAATTAATGGGCATCCCCTCAATTTCCAATTTCAAGATTACTCTTTAAAAATGTTTTTAATTCAATTTTATTTTTAGTTTCAAATTCTCTCTTCCCATCCCCATCTGTTTAGAAGGTAAGAAAAACAAATCTCATTACAAATATGTGCAGTCATGCTAAACAAATTTCCAAATTAGTCATGTCAAAGAGAGAAAGAAAAAGAAAGAGAGAGAGAAGAAAATATGCTTTAATCTGCACTCTGAATCCATCAGCTATCTGGAGATGGATAGCATGTTTCATCATGAGTCTTTTGGAATTGTGGCTGCTCATTGTGTTGATCAGTCACTATGTTGACCACTGTCTTGCTTAATGGACTTCTTATCCCCCCTCCCTTACTCTTAATCTCTTTCCTTCCTACTTCCCTGTTGTATAAGATGGATTTCTGTCCTGAACTATGTGTTTATGCACATTCTTCCCCTCTAAAATGAGAATGAGGTTCAAGTGTTGCATGCTCCCCTACCACTGTCCACCCTATTGTATAAACTTTTCTTTGCATATCTCATTTATGTAAGTTAGTTTCCCCCAATTTTCTTCCCCCTTCTCCCCTCTTCCAGTGCATTCTTCTTCCTCACCCTTTCATTCCTCTTTTGAGATCATCCAAACATGATAGAATCATGGGCTAATTCGATTCTAATTAGATTTCCTTTAAAAGTCCTGGTGAAAAGGTTCTGAGGAGTTACATTTATCCTCTCCTCATATAAGACTATAAATACTTTAATCTTGTTTGTTTTGTTCCTTTTGGATTCTCACTGATGTTTTCCTTTTTATGTTTCTCTTGAGTCCTGTGTTTGGCAAATTTTTTATTCAACTATAGTCTTTTCATCAGGAATGCTTGAAAGCACTCTATTTTGTTAAATATCTATGTTTTCCCCTGTAGGAATTTTGCTGGGTAGGTTATTCTTGGCTGTAATCCTATATTTTTTGCCTTCTGGAATATCATATTCCAAGCTCTGTTTCTTTCCTTTGGCAGTTACCAAATCTTGTATGATAACTGTCACTTCATGGTATTTAAATTATTTCTTTCCAGGTGCTTATAGTATTTTCTCCTTAATCTGGGAGCTCAGGATTTTGGCTATAATATTCCTGGGAATTTTTATTTTGGGGTTCCTTGCAAGAGTGTCTGGTAGATTTTTTTTCTTTTAATTCTCTATTTTACCCTGTGGTTCTAAGATATCTGGGCAGTTTTCTGTTATAATTTCTTGAAATGTGATGTTAAGGAATGTGCTCTCTTTTTGGTAATGGCTTTTAGTTAGCCCAAAGATTCTTAAATTATCTTCTCAATGTATTTTCCAGGTTAGTTGTTTTTCCTATGAAATATTTCACATTTTTTTTCTCTCTTGACTTTATTTTTCTTGATATTTCATGGACTGATTAGCTTACTCTTTCAAGTAAGTACTTCTTTCTTCAGCTAGGTTTTGTACCCCTTTTACCAAGCTGTTAATTTTGATAGCTCTTTTGATAGCTTTCTGGCATAGCTCTCATTTCTTTCCCCTTTTCTACCCTTTACTTCTCAGATTTTGTTAATTTTTTGTTGTTGTTGCCCTTTTTTTATTTCTTTATCTCTTCTGGATTTGTGTCCAATCTGTATTTTCCTTTGAGACTTTGCTTGTAGATGTTTTCAAGTCATTATCTTCTTCTGTGTTCACGTCTTCAGCTTCCCTGAAATCACAGTAGCTGATGTTCTTTTTTATGTTTGCTCATTTTTCTAGCCTATTGACTGTAGACATTACGTTAGTGTTGGGTTCTGTTCACCTCCGGGGAAAGAGGGAGAAATGACTGGCCTAAATTTCCATCTTTTATGTCCTTCTGCTGCTTTCACAGTTCATTTTGAAGACCTGTAATTTTTGGTGCTTCCAAAGTGGTGTGATCTAGGGAGAAGTCTGTTCCCTGCCCCTCCTGATCTGAGCCTTGCAAGTTCCTGAGCCAGCTTTGGTTCTGTTGGCTTATGTGTAGCTGAGTTTCAGTACACTGTTACTGGACTCAGTCACTATTAGCCAGTCCACTAGAAGGTTCTGCAGGTCCAGAGCAACTGAACTGCTGGCTCCCCCTTTGGTCTGGAACACTCCTGTCCTGGTTATTCTACTTCAGGCTTACATGTTGGGCTAAAGACTAGACCTCAGTCATCATTCTGCTCCTGGGCTCGGAGTCACAGTTACATTTCCAGAACTTAGTACTCAACTAGGGTCCTGCTTGCTTGGGATTGATCATCTCTGCCCTTGATCTGTGACCAGAAACTGGGTAATGTGTGGTAAGAGCTACTCATTTCTGTACCTGATGCTAGTTCAGGTTTTTTAAGTTCTGGTGCCTCCTACAGCAACACTCTCTTGATCCCTTTTCTGACCTTGAGAATGGAAATGTGCCCTCTGCCCCTGCTGTTGCATCTTGTCACTGTTGCTGCATCATGCTCTTGGCCAGCCTTCACCCCAGTGTCAGAGAATCTCTATGTTTTTCTAAGCTGCCCTGGGCTGTAAAAAAAAAATGACTCACTATGACTTTTTTCTTAGCTTTCCTGATCAGAATTCAGTCTGGCACATTTTCTAGGTTGTTGTGGAGGAAACGTGCTGGGTGAGCTAGGCAAAAATGCTTCCTCTCCCTTTACTATCTTGACTGCCCCAAGATTAGTCTTGATAGTCATACCTAATGGCTTTTCTCAGTCCTCATTCTTCTTGTTGTTTCTGCAGCATGACATTATTGATCACCCTCTCATTCCTTCCAAACACTTTCCCTTCCCTGGCTTTCTGTGATCCTACTCTCTCCTGATTCTTCTTCTAGTGATCTGGTTATTCCTTCTCAGTCTTTACTGGATGATTATCCATGTACTGTCTCTTATGGTTCAGTGTAGCTCAAGACTCTGTCTTGGACTGTCTTCTCTTTTTTTTCCTCCCTCTCTCAGTGATCTCATCAGCAATTCTGAGTTCTGTGCAGATAACTTAAAGATCTATGTCTCTGCTCTAGTTTCTGTTAACTGTAGTTTAATATTACCTATTTGATTTTCTGCAAGCATTTTAAAAGGATACATTCTTCTCTCCCAGATCCTCCCTTATTCCTAATTTCCCTATTTCTGTTGAGGATATCAACATCCTTCCCATCACCCAGGTTGGAAACCTTGGTGTCATCTCGTCAAGAGCAGGACATATTTGATTTTTGTGCTTGTATTTTCAAATCTTAGCAAAGTAGCTGGCACAGAGCAAACACTGAATAAATGTGGATTTAATGAAGGTTTGTGATTAGGGCTGCCTATTTTAATCTGAGCACTCAAACACTGATTTGGACAGCCTTGGACATATGGAATTGTAACGATACTAGGATTTGAAGATCTTCCACGCCCCTTGAGCTTGCTGATGTAGCAGGAAGGGGTGGAGCAAGAGAACGCCGGAGCCAAGCTAATCTCAGTGCGGTGCGGACTGGAAGCGGCGTCAGAGGCAGTGGCTGCGGCTGCGAACTCCTTTTGCTTTGAGCGGGCCAGAATTTCTGCTGAGGACTCCTGCTGAGGACTGCCTGGAGCAGGAACTGCCAGGGGCCGGAGCTGCTGGGACCAAGCTGCCTGGACGCTGAGCAGTTGCGTGCGTGAGGAGAGGAGGATCGTTGCCTAAGGTAGCCTGTCCTGTTTGAAGGCTTGAGGATGTGGGTCTTTACTACTTTGGCCACATGTGCCAACTTCATCATGACTGGGTTG
>CM053586.1:71900069-71918937 GCA_028646515.1 Pseudochirops corinnae | reverse complement strand
CTTTAAGGCATTCTTCACGTTTACTGGAGGCCCCTGGTGGGGTGCTCTGGCTGCACTCTCCTCCTCCCTCTCTTTGCCATGATCCTTCTTTTCCCCAAAGAAGGAATCTAGGGTTTGGGAGCTGTTCTTACTTTGCTTCTTATGCTTATTCTTACTCATGGTTGATCAGCCTGTGATTTTTTTTTTAAATCTCTGTGGGGCTCTGCTTCCAGAAGGGAAAGCTCTATCCCAAATCGCTGGGGTCCTCCCAGCTGCTGTAGCTCTCAGGAAGGTGCTGGGTCCCTTTCCTACTTACTTCCGGCTCACTAGATAATGAAGACTCCAGTACTGAAAGCCCAAGACCGCGATCCCAGATCCAGGCTGCTCAACGCGAGAGCACTGGCCTCTGAACAATTGCTTAGTCCTCCTGCTGTCTGCAGGCCACGGGCGCAAAAGCTGCAATGCAGAGGCGGGTGCAAAACCTCTGCCTTTTGCTTTCCCTCCCTGGAGGCATTTTGGGGGATGCTTTTCTCCCCCAATTTCGCAAGTCCCAGTGACCTAGTTCTGAACACTGCTTGCAGGTGCCAGTAATCCGAGGCTCCGAGGCTCCTCCTGTCCAGCTGCCCCCGGGGCTCAGCCAGGGCTTCAGGCCAGGCTGGTTTTAGTTCGCAATGCTGATATGGTTCCTCATAGCCGAGCTGACTTTAGTGGAAGGTATATTTGTGTGCATTTTGGAGTTCTAGGATTAGTTTAGAGTCATATTTTATGGGTATTTTGGGGTGGCTATGTGAGAGCTGCAATATGTTGCTGCTGCTACGCTGCCATCTTGGCTCCGCCCCCAATTGTTATTTTTCTTAAGACTCATTGTTCAAAACCTATGTTTTAGAGGAGGGGTGAGTCAAAAACGCAGGAATTTGCCTGAGCTCTCCCAAATTCCTCTCCAAATAATTTTAAATAATAAGACAAATTCTCAAGTGGCAGAACCAACAAAAGGACAGGGTGAAACAATTTTCTAGCCCAAGACAACTTAGAAGGACTACAGGAGCTTTCCACGCTGCTCCAAAGAAGGTTCCATACAGCATTGTTCTTGGTTTCCATTGTAACTTTAAAGGGAAACTTTCACAATGTCTGAGGCCCTAGATGTCTTGCAGATGAAGGGGGAGGATGTGTTCAAATTCCTTGCTGCAGGAACCCATCTGAGTGGCACCAATTTAGACTTCCAGATGGAATTGTACATCTACAAAAGAGTGATGGCATCTACATCATTAATTTGAAGAGAACTTGGGAAAAACTTTTGCTGACAGCTCGTGCCATTGCCATTGAAAACCCAGCTGATGTTAGTGTCATCTCTTCCATGAACACTGGCCAGCAACCTGTTCTGAAATTTGCTGCTGCCACTGGTGCCACATCTATTGCTGGACATTTCACACTGGGCACCTTCACTAACCAGATTCAGGCAGCTTTCAGGGATCCTTGCCTCTTAGTAGTCACTCATCCTTGGGTAGATCACCAGCCTCTGACTGAAGCATCATATGGTAACCTCCCAACCACTGCACTATGCAACACAGACTCCCCACTTCACTGCGTGGACATTGCCATTCCATGTAACAACAAGGGAGTTCACTCCGTGGGTCTGATGTGGTGGATGCTGGCCTGTGAAGTCCTATGGATGCATGGTACCATCTCCTAGAAACACCCTTGGAGGTTATGCCTGATGTTTACTTCTATAGGGATCCAGAGGAGACTGAAAAGGAAGAGCAGGCTGCAGCTGAGAAGGCAGTGACAAGGGAGGAATTTCAGGGTGAATGGACTGCACCTGCCCCAGAATTTACTGCTACTCAAGCAGAGGTGGCTGATTGGTCTGAGGGAGTACAGGTCCCATCTGTGCCCATTCAACAGTTCCCTACTGAAGACTGGAGTACTCAACCAGCTACCTGAGGATTGGTCTGCTGCTCCTACTGCTCAGGCCACTGAGTGGGTAGGAACTACCACAGAATGGTCTTAAAACCCAGATGCTCTAATAGTGTTGGAAAAATGCTGATGGAAAATAAACACTGATTTCTTACAAAAAAAAAAGGACTACAGGAAAGGTCTGTCTCAGTAGGGTAAAGGGAGAGCATATTACAGCACTGGTGGTATCTGGGTGAGCCAGTGGGAGGTCTTTAGTCCCAGTACAGGTCATTAACTGAGGCCCAATGTTTTCAGCACAGCGTGTCAGCCAGGAGGCCTCTAGCCCCTGGCACAATAGGTGAGTGGCTAGGCCGGGCAGGCCCAGTGCAGATGAATGGCCAGGCCTGGCAGCCCAATGTAGCAGATGAGCTGCCAGGACTTGATGTCCCAAGACAGGAGGTGTGCCACCAGGCCTGGAGAGTCCAGTGCAGCAGGCCAGAGGACAGGCCCCTGACCCCCCACATAAGAAATTTGTAACAGTGATCTCTGAACCCCAGAAGCAGAGCTCAACTTTAAAAGTCATGAAATAGACTGGAAAATGAGCAAAAAACAAACAAAAAAAACCCTGACCATAGAAAACTACTATGGCAACAGGGAAGATCAAAACACAAACTTTTCTGAGGACAACAATGTCAAAACAGTTACATGCAAAACATCAAAGAGAAATATTAATTTGTCTTGGGCCCAAAAAGAACTCCTAGAAGAGTTCAAAAAAGGTTTTAAAGATCAAATAAGAGAAGTAGAAGAAAAATTTGGGGGGGGGGGGAAGAGAGTCATGCAAGAGAGTAAAGAAAAAAAGAATCAACAGCTTGGTAAAAGGAAATACAAAAAATGGAAAAAAAAAAGATGTATAAAAATTCACTGAAAAAAAACCAACTTCTTAAAAAAGTAGAATTGGCCAAATGAAAAGGAGAAGCAAAAATTCACTGAAGAAAACAACTCCTTAAAAAGCAGAATTAGCCAAATGGAAAAGAACATACAAAAGCTAACTGGAGAAAATAATTCCTTAAAAATCAGAAGTGTGCAAATGAAAGCCAATGACATCAAGAATCAATCAAACAAAATCAAAAGAATGAAAAAATAGAAGAAACTGTAAAATATCTTATTGGTAAAATAACTGACCTGGAAAATAGATCCAGGAGAGATAATTTAAGAATTATTGGGCTACCTGAAAGCCAGAACTCTCAGGTCAGGGGAAAAATCCAGAAAGAAACAATTCAAATATCAAGGAGCCACAGGTAGTATTACACAGGATTTGGCAGCTTCCACATTAAAGGATCAGAGGGCTTAGAATACTATATTCCAGAAGGCTAAAGAGCTTAGATTACAATCAAGAATCATCTACGCAGCAAAATTTGGCATAATCCTTCAGGGGGAAAAAATGGAAATTTAATGAAATAGAGGACTTTCAAATATTCCTGATGAAAAACTGAGAACTAAATGAAAAATCTGATTTTCAAATACAAGACTCAAGAGAAGCATAAAAAGGTAAATAGAGAAGAGAAAACATAAATTATTCAATAAGCCTAAACTGTTTAAGTCCCTACACAGGAAGGTGATTACTTGTATAACTCTTAAAAACTGTTATCACTGTTAGGGCAGTTACAAGGAGTATAAATAGACAGAGAGTGTGGGTATAAATTGACTTTGATGAGATGATATAAAAAAATTAAGGGGTGAGAAAGAGGATTGTACCGGAAGAAGAGGGAAGGGAGGGGCGGCTAGGTGGTACAGTCGATAGAGCACTGGCCCTGGAGTCAGGAGGACCTGAGTTCCAATCTGACCTCAGACACATAACACTTACTAGCTGTGTGACCTTGGGCAAGTCACTTAACCCCAATTGCCCTGCCCTACCCTCTCCGAAAAGGAAAAAAAAAAGAAGAGGGAAGGGAGAGGCAGAATAGGGTAAACTATCTCACATGAAAAAGCACAAAAGACCTATTATAGCAGAAGGAAAGAAGGGACAGCGGGGTAAGCATGGCTTGAATCTTATTCTCATCAGATTTGGCTCAAAGAGGAAATAACATACATTCTCAGTTGGGTACAGAAATTCATCTTACCCCATAAGGAAGTAGGAGAGGAGAGGGAAAAAGAAAGGGGAAGGTAGATTAAGGGAGGTGGTGGTCAGAAACAAAACACTGGTGAGGGGAGAATAGAGTGAAAGAAGAGAGCAAGTACAGGGATAAGATAGGATGGAGCAAAATACTCAGCTGGTAATTAATTATAACTGTGAATGTGAATGAAATTAACTGATCCATGTTATAGAAGTAGACTGCAGAGTGGATTAACAACCAGAATCCCATAATATGTTGTTTACAGGAAAACAGAGACATACACAGAGTAAAGGTAAGGGGCTAGAGCAGAATCTGTCATACTTCAGCTGAAGTTAAAAAAAAAAAAAGCAGGGATAGCAATCATGATCTCAGACAAAGCAAAAGCAAAAAATAGATCCAATTAAAAGAGGTATGGAAGGAAACTATATCTTGCTAAAAGGTATCATAGATAATGAAGTAATATCAATACCAAACATATATGTACCAAATGGTATAGAATCTAAATTTTCAAAGAAGTTAAGTGAGTTATAGAAGGAAATAGTAAAATTGTACTGGGGGGACCTGAACTTTCCCCTCTCAGAAATAGATAAATCTAACAAAAAAAAAATAACAATAAAGAAGTTAAGGGGATAAACAGAATTTTAGAAGTTAGATATGATAGACCTCTGAAGAAAACTGAATGGGAATAGAAAGGAATGTGTCTTCTTCTCAGTGGAACACAGCACCCACACAGTAACTGATCATGTATTAAAGCATAAAAATCTTCCAATCAAATGCAGAAAAGCAGAAATATTAAATACATCCTTTTCAGCTCGTGTGCAATAAAAAACACATTTAATAAAGGGCCATGGAAAGATAGGTTAAAAATTAATTAGGAACTAAATAATCTAATCTTAAAGAAAGAGTGGGTCTAAAGAACAAATCATAAAAATAAATTTTTTTAATCATTAAAGAGAATGACAACAATGAGACAAAACACCAAAATTTATGAGATGTAACTAAAGCAATACTTTGGGGGAAATTTATATTTCTAAATGTTATTTACATCAATAAAACAGAGAAAAGAGCATATCAATAAATTAGTCATGCAACTAAAAAAACTAGAAAAAGAACAAATTTTAAATCCTCAATTAAACACCAAATTGGACACCTTGAAAATCAAAGGAAAGGATAATTAAATTGAAAGTAAGAAAGCCATTGAACTAATAAATAAAGCTAGGAACTGGTTTTATGGGGGAAAAAAGCCCAACAATACAACAGATAAACCATTGGTTAATTTGATTAAAGAAAATCAAATTAACAATATCAAAAAACGAAAAGTGAATTTGCCACCAATCAAAAAGAAATTAAAACATTAGGAGCTGTGTTGCCAAATTATATGCCATTAAATCTGACAATCTAAGTGAAACAGATATTTACAAAAATATAAATTGCCCAGATGAAAAGAAGAGGAAATAGACTTAAATAACCCCATATTAGAAAAATAAATTGAACAAGCCACAATGAACTCCCTAAGAAAAAAATCTCCAGGGAAAGATAGATTCACAAGTGAATTCTACCAAACATTTAAAGAACAACTAATTCCAATACTATGTAAACTATCTGGGAAAATAGGTGAAGAAAGAGTCCCACTAAATTCCTTTTACACCATAAATATGATGCTGATACCTAAACTAGAAAGAGCCAAAACAGAAAGAAAACTATAGAGCAATTTCCCTAATGAATATTGATGCAAAAAATTTAAATAAAATACTAGCAAAGAGATTACAGCAATATATCACAAGGATCAAACAACAGTGACCAGGTGGGATTTACACCAGAAATGTAGGATTGGTTCAATATTAGGAAAACTATCAGTAATCAGTATAGCTGACCATATAAGTAACAAAACCAACAGAAATCATAAAATTATCTCAAAAGATGGAGGAAAAGTTTTTTTAAATAATACAACACCAATTCCTATTAAAAACATTAAAGAGCATAGGAATAAATGAAGCTTTTCTTAAATAATAAGCAGTATTTATTCAAAACCATCAGAAAGAATTATCTGTAAAGGTGATAAGCTAAAAACTTTCTCAATAAGATAGGGATAAAGCAAGGCTACCCATTATCACTACTATTATTCAATATTTACTAGAAGTGTTAGCTATAGCAATAAGAAAAAGAAATTAAAGAAATCAGAATGGGCAATGAGAAAACAAAACTATTACTATGGTTATATGATGTTATACTGTACAGATGATATGATGGTAATACTTTGAGAATCCTAAAGAATCAACTAAAAAAACTAGTTGAAATAACTTTGGCACAATTGCAGAATATAAAACAAACTCACATAAATTATTCGTATTTCTTTATACTACCAACAAAGTCCAGCAGCAAGAGATAGAAAAGGGAAGTGTAACTACTGTCAGACCTGGTTTCAAGCCACACCTCTGACAACTCCCTCTGTGAATTTGGACAAGTATCCTAAAATGAGACGTGACCTAGATAAGGTGTTTTTAACTTTTTGTGTTATGAACTAATTTGTTAGTCTGATGAACATGTTATAGACCCCTTCTCAGAAAGTATTTTTAAAAAATTGTAACTGAAGGAAAAACTAAATTTCACAGCTCACAATCTTAGAGACATCCTGGGCTCCTCACTGTCTCTCTCTCCCTCCCCCTGCAAACTCTTGCCAAGGCCTGTCAATTTTGTCTGTGCAACATCACTCCATTATGTCCCCTTCTCTTCTCTAACAATGACACTACTTTAGTGCAGACCCTCTTCACCTCAGACCTGGATTACTGCAATAGCCTGATTGTGGATCTGCCTGCCTCAAGTCTCTCCCCACTCCAATCCATCCTCCATAAGCCACTAAAGTGATTTTCCTGAAGAAGAGGTGAGACCATGTTACTCTTGCCCCCATTTGATATACTGTAGTGGCTCCCTATTACCTCTAGGGTCAAATACGAAATGCTCCATTTGATATTCAAAGGCCCTCATTGCTAGCCTCCTCCTACCTTTCCAGCCTTTACATCTTATCCCAAGACACAAACTCTCTGATTCAGTGACATTGGCCTCCTAGCTGTTCCATGAACAAGTCATTCCATCTCAGCTTGGGGCATTTTTTTTCTGGCTGTCTCCCATGCCTGGAACTCTCCTTGTTCTACTCTGACAACTGACCTCCCTGCCTTACTCAAATTCTAAATAAAATCCCACCTTCCCCAACTCCTCTTAATTTCAGTGCCCTCTATTAATTAATTCCTATCCTCTATATAGCTGGTTGACACACTGATGTTCAGCTTTCTAATCATGAGGCTCTCTACACTTACCTAGTCTGGACTTTGTCACTGGAGTTCTACTTGAAGTCTTTCTAACTTGGCACAATTTGCTAAACCTTGCCACTGCACTGACCAAACTTCAGAGATCTTGCAGATACCTCTATGCCATGATGAAGCATCAGAGGACATAAAGTCAACATCAACCATTTTGTTATAAGTCATTTCAGTTGTGTCTGACTCTTCATGATCCCGTTTGGGATTTTCTTGGCTAAGATAATGGAGTGGTTTGTCATTTCCTTCTCTAGCTAGTTTTGACAGATGAGGCAAAGAGAGTTAAGTGACTTGCTCAGGGTCACACAACTAGTGTCTGGGGTAGGATTTGAACTCAGGAAGGTGAGTCTCCCTGACTCCTAGCTCAGCATTCTATCCACCATACCACATAATTTGCCCAACTATAGATAGAAGAAATTAAATTGTTCTCCAAAGGGAAGTTAAACTCAATAGATTTTAATTTCCTTTGACTATATGACTTTAGGTTGGTTTGTTTATGTTTCTTCAAAAATTAGGTTGGTGATTGAGGGGCTTTACAAACTCAACCTAGTACCTGAGTCACCAACTTATTCAAAGTAATAGAAATGATTGTGTTACTTGGGATAAGGCTCACAATTCACTTGAGACTAATAAATGTTTTCAATTCAATTTCAACTATATTGACATATGGCAAGGTGGATATTTCTTATAACCACACCTTTGGCTCTGCTAGTATTTAGTGATGGACTACTACTTAGTTTATGTATGTGTATATACACATACTTGCCTATGTTACATATACTGTATCAGAGGCATATTAATGTCTATATAGTATACACATACACATGCCCACATATTGGGACAGTTATGTAGCATAGTGGAATGTTAGACTTTTGAGTCAGAAAGTTCCAAGTTCAAATCCTGGCTCAGAAACTTAATAGCTGTGTCCTTGGACAATTGGGGATAACAGCATTTATCTTGCAGGGTGGTGAGGATCAGATGAGGTAATATTGTAAAGTCCTTTGCAAACCTTAAAAGTGCTACATAAAATGCTATTGTTATGTATTATAAGGTTGTTTCCAAGGTCTGTTTTCCATTCCCAAGTTGTTTAAAGATCTTTCTCTATTTACCCTGAAAATAATCACAGGTCCACGGACAAATTTTTACGTGGCAGCAATAAATAACAAGAGTAAGTATTTTCCTTGAATAAATGCAGAGTTCTTGTAAACATCTCCCTCACATTCTCTCTGTTGCTTTGTATGCCAGCCCTTGTGGGCAAAGAAATTCTAAATTTGGAGTTTAACCCCTAACCAACATAAACAGAGTCCTTAGTAAAAAAAAAAGTCTCCTTAATGTTGGTTTAGATGTGTAAGGGAAATAACTTGCATTATCCATCCTTTTACAAAATTTCTAGTGCTCAGCCTCCATGAAATGGATTGCTTATGGAGAGATAATGTCTGCTCTGTTCCTTTTTAAGTCTGTGAAAAATGTCATCCTGGTTAATAGGGTGATTAAAACTCTTTATGCTCCAGGAGATAAATGTGATTATGTTTGTCATATACTACCCAAGATAAAGACAGCAAAGAAGGCAAACTTGAAATTTCATAACATTTCCCCTCTTCCATATCCAGGAACATTCAGAGCTCAATACACAGATGGTAATCCACATAAAAGAATGAGATTATCTGTTAAACATTTTTCCCTTCCATTAACCAACTTAACAATATGCTTTTGATATAAAAGGAACAGACAAATGACAAAATCTTCTGACATCTAAATTCTGACTATAAAAAAACACTATTTTATTAGATTGTAAGGTTTTCATATGTATTTTTTTAGCCTCTTAAAAACAAACAAACCTTGCAGTCAATATAGGGAAATAATTCTAGTTGTACATACATACCTTTCCAACTTATCTCATTACACCTCTGATTCATTACCATTCTCAGAATGTTCATAATCTGGAACTTTGTTTTTTAGCATCTTTCATATTTTTGTTCCCTGTTCTTGAAGGTTTTATTCGGTAATATCAATTAGGTCATATGGTTGATACTTGAAAAAAAAATTTGACAAAAATTTCCCAAGTTCCTAAGAAGTCAGGAATAACTTTTTAATAGAAAAAAATATCATTCTGTCATGTATTCTCATCTCTCCCCCTCTAAAAGAGTATAATAAAATCACAAAGCACAAAAATGTTAAATTTAGTCTAAAAAAGCTCTAAAACTCTTGCACAGGCATGGATTCAGAAGCAGCATGTGACAGTGGAAAGAAAGCTGGCCAGCAGAGCAGAAGGACTTGATTCCAAGTCATACCTCTACCATATACTGGCAATGTAAATCTAAAGAAGTCATTAAACCAGCTCACTCCACTGTTCATTTGCAGTTCTGAGTTTCACCTCCTAGAAGGAGATGCTGGGTACCCCCTAGCGTCCCCCATTTCCCTTTCCTGCTTCCTTTTGTGTGTTGCCTTCCCCCATTAGATAGTAAATTCCTTGCTGGTGGAGACTGTCTTCTTCTTACTTATTTAATAAATGTTCAATATTTAGAATGTTTATTCAATTCAATAAACATTTATTAAGTACCTATTGTTTGTTAGGCACTGTGAAAAAGGGACAAAAGACAATCCCAACTCTCAAGGAGCTTACAATCTAATGGCAGAAAACAACGTGCAAACAAATATAGGCAACACAAGCTATATACAGAATAAATAGGAAATAATTAATTGTGGGAAAGCACTGAAATTAAGGGGAGTTGGGGAAAGCTTCCTTTAGAAGTGGGACTTTATTTGGTACTTAAAGAAAATCAGGGAGGTCAGTAGTTGGAGCTAAGGAGGGAGAGTATTCCAGGCAGCAGTGATATCCAGAGAGAATGCCCCAAGCCCTCTTATTCATAGAATAGCCAGGAGGACAGCGTCACTAGATTGAAGAGAACATATTAGGGAGTAAAGCATAAGGAGACTGGAGAGACAGAAGTGGGCTAAGCTATGAAGGGCTTTGAATGCCAAGCAAAGTCTTTTGTATTTGATTCTTGAGGCAATAGGGAGCCACTAGAGTTTACTGAACAGGGGCAAGAGTAACATAATCTGACATGCTTCAGGGAAATCACTTTAGTGGCTGATGGAGGATAGACTGGAGTAGGGAGAGACTTGAGGCAGGCAGACCCACCATCAGGTTATTGTAATAATGTAGCTGTGGGGTGAGGAGTGCCTGTACTACAGTGGTGACTGTGGGAGAGGAGAGGAGGAAGCATAATAGACAGATTTTGCAAAGGGTGGGGGAGGGGCTGGAGATAGTGAGGAGCCCTAGATTGTGAGCCTGGTGGACTAACGAGGATGATGCTACCATTTGCAATAATAAAGGCTGTGGGGTATGCATGTAAGGGGAGAACATTAAGGGGAAAGACAGTGACTTGTCCTTTGAACATACTGAGTTTAAGATGTTTACTGGACATCCAGCTTGAGATGTCTGAAAGGCAGTTGGGGATTTGAGATTGGGGCAAGAAGGGGAGATTTGGGAATCTTGGGTATAAACCTCTCAGTGCCTCTAAGCAACTCTCTAGAACTATTGCATGAAGTGTAGAAGATCTACTGATGTTCACTGGCAAAGGAAATACCCTTCTGGAAAGTTCCCTATACTAGTAGTGTCAAACATATGACCTGAAGGCCACATACAGCTCACAATACAAGCAAGTATACCCAAAGCAAATTAAAATGTAATCGGGAAATATGTAAAAAAAACAAAACTGTAACAAAACATAGATAATGTTAGGATGTGGTTTTCTAGGTCAACATGTGGCCCCCAGGGATCCTTACGTATGGTTCATTAACCCCAGTTTGTATTTGCATTTGACATCATTGCCTTAAACCAATGAAATCACATCACCAATTTCTTTTTTAAATGGCACAGACTGGTTTAACATTGAAAGCACATCATCTGAGGCACATTTTATTTCTTTTTTCTCCCAAGTATACTGGGTTGACAAGCTCCATATCACACTTACAGTGTACATGGCCATCATATTCGATCTACCTAATAACTCGTTTTTAACGTCTTCAACAAAAGCATTAATAAAGTTCATCATGCAGAAGCATTCACAATATATACTGCTTCTATTCTGCCATTTATTTTGCCAATTAACACAAAAAGCATTCCAAGGTTTTCTGGGCTGGGTGTCTTCAACATTGAGAGGTAATGCATTTTACACAACTTGTGTAGCATCAAAAGAGGAACAACAGTGAGCTTTACAAAGAATAAAGGATATTCCCTGCATTCAACAGCTTACACTCTAAAAGTCTATTTCAAACCATGGGCACTAAAAAAATTAATCAATTATTAATTAATTCCAGCTCTACTCCCTTAGAAAACTGTGACTTCTTTCCCCTCCCCCAATCCCAGTCAGTGGAGTAATTCTGCATGCAAAGAAAAAGAATCTTCAATTCTGGCTACATACAGGTACTTTCTGTAGTGCATACTTCATTTTTTCTTACAGACCTAAATGCATGTTATTCCATGCATCAGGGTATGTAATCCTGATACACACATTAGAAATAAAAAATCACTGAATTATTTTTTTGACCTTTGTCTTCTTCAACCAAAGTTACAAACTTTTTCTCACCTAGGTTATTTAGTTTAAAATGAAAGGTGAGTGAGATGAACCTTGAGACTGTACATATGTGGTCTTATAAATTTCATTATAATTTCTTTTTAGTCTTAGATTTTTGTAATAAGCTCCATAAGAAACCCAGACACTGATTACATCTGTTTAATCACAATTCAGTAATTTGAATATGGCATCATGGTTTAGAGAAAAATACTAAATTATGCACTTGACATTTAATTTTTTATTTTTTATTAGAACTAAAAGGTTTCATAATAACAAATAAATTTCAAATGTACTTTATCAGACCTGATAGCTGACTAATTAGAGCTTAAGCAATCATAAAGAAACTTCAAAATTGCTTTTTCAACCAGATATAGTTTCTCTGGAAAATTTACATATTAAAAATATTTTTCTTTCTCTTTTAAAAACTTTTTAAGTCTTTGATAAATACAGTGATTGCAATTAGGCACTGTTCTCCATTCGTTTCTGTAAGAGACCACAGAGGAACAGAATTTTCTTAATGATGAATTCCTTAGAAATTTACTCACAGGAAATTCATTAGAATTATTAGACTAAATACTGAATGTAAGACTCAATACCACGTGAGTTTTTGGTTAAACATGGTGGGTGGGTGCAACATTATGCTATTTTCATTTTGAGGACTGAGGTAAAATTATAATCTAACAGATAGTGTTCAGGAATCTGGCATCAAACTATCTCACAAAAGTACATTTCATATCAATGACAGCATGACAAAGACATCAAATTATTCTCAAATTACATTAATGTCTTGCTGGTTTTTTATTTCCCTCAAAGCATAAAGACATGTAGAAATATGACAAACAGACTTTAAGTGGGGCACTGAATGAGTGAACAAAGGTCACAAAGCAAATGAAAAATCATTTCAAATAAATGATCTAATAGTACGACATGCACCAAGAGGTGAATGTTTGGGCAGCTCAGCTGGTTCTTAACGTGCCAGGTATAGCCAGATAATCACACAACAATGGAGATTCCTGGAATGAATTTAATTTAAAAGAATGAGCTACTATTATTATTTCATTATTAATTAGGGCCATGACAGTTAACTAGGATTTATTAAGCCTTTTCTATGTGTCAGGCACTATACTAAACTCTGGGGATACAAAGAAGACAAAAAACAGTCCCTACTCTCAAGGAGCTTATGTTTAAATTTTTTAAAGCTATTTTTAAAATTTTGAAAATGAACCACCTTTAATTTTTAGCTTGGTTTTCCAACCTGGTGGTAAGAAGCAACAAAGGTTTATAAAGACTCCTGTTTGAGTATTTAACATAAAACTTGGCTTCTCAAGTAAGAGACTGGCTTTTAAAGTTTACAGAAATATATCTAACTTTCTATACTAATATATCCTCCACAAAGGGAAACTATTTACTTACCTAGGACTAATGTTCTTTAAAACAAACCTCCAAACCTTGGAAAACATGTACCTCTCCCATTTGATTCCAAAATAAAGCAAATGCAGAATGACTTTGAGTTTTCATAAACTACAGTGAAGATGCTGACAGCCACAGAGTTCATGTTCCATCAATGATTTGTTCACTTTCCTGAGTAGAAATCAATTTGATCTTTTTCCTTTAAAGAGGAGGGTTATTTTGGCATTTCCAAGTTCCTTCCCTGTAACAATCACTTTGGAATTCTTTCATGCTCATCTCATTTGGATTTCAGTGCTTCCTCCCACTCGACAGATGACCCGGGGTTCTTGGGAATCACTGGAAATATTGATTGCATTTTACTCTGAAAGTCTTTCATCTAAAAGAAAAAAAAATCAGTCATCAAATGTTAAAAGAAGGGGTAAATATCCAAAGCTATTATAGACTGACACCTTTGCTGACTAGATAAAATTGCATTGCTCATGGGTAAAGACCAAAGAGTAACACCTGAATACAAATAAAATCTAGCATCAGATTCTGGTTCTTTTGAAAGAAAAATAGAATTCCTACTTTACACATTTCAAGTAAGTATTAATCTATGGACTTTAAAAACATATAAATCTCCCATATGATTATAACTAATAAGATGCCTCCAATTACTACAAAAAATGGCATTCATTATTGGCTTTCAATTTAAAAAGATAATGCTGGAAAGGTGTTGCTATGTATCTGAAAAATATGTATCCAAATCCTGTGGGGTTATATATAAGGATATACTTTATTTAAGAACTGGAATTACAAAGTAATGAAGCTTTTTTAAATCCTAAAACAAACAATTTATGCCTGTAAATGACTTTTCCCTTTAAATGAAGCCACCTTGGTAGGGTATACACTTATTTCAGTGATGTTTCTTTTGCTCAAAATATTCTGATAACACTTCCTTTGATAGTGTCTTTAAAGCCTCTGGGATATATTTTGTAGAATATCAAAGCTGGCTTTGATTTTTGTAAAAAGGCAAAAGTTATTTAGAGTCAAGTCTGATGAATAAGGTAAACGAACAACTAATTGATAACTTTTTTTGTTAAAACCAACACACTCTAAATCTAAAGTGATTTTTGGAATGTTTTTAGCAATGGAAGAATCATTAAGAAAAATTTACAATTTTCTAAGGTAATTATCTTGAATGACAAGACTAATGGAAGGTCTCAGAATCTCTGATACCTTCTCCGGCCCCCAAGCCCACCTTCTTCTGAAACTTTTTATTTCTGGATTTTTTATATCCTTCTAGTCTCCCAGGTTTACAAGTCTGGCACTATCCTTCATTGCTCACTCTCTCTAATCCCATATATCCACTAAGTTGCTAATACTTGTAGTTTATAATTCCACAACATCCTGCATCTGACTTCTCTCTAGTCACAGGATAACCAGCCTAGTTCCGTCCCTGATCTTCTCTCATCTACATTACTGCAACAGCTCAGTAACTCGTCTACCGGGCTTAGGTTTCCCCTCTCCAGCCCCTCACACAGTTACCAAAGTGATCTTCCTAAAGTACAGGTCTAAACATATCACTCCCTTGCTCAACAAGCTAAAAATGGTTCCCTATTGCCTCTAGGATAAAATTCCTGCTTGGCATTTAAAGCATGTCACAACTGGTCCCAAGCTGTCTCTCCAATTATTAAATATTATAGCCCTTCCCACAATGTGGTTCATTCAAACTGGCCTTCAACTTGTCCTTCATACATGATGACAGTGTCCCTGTGCACTGGCTGTCCCCTGGAACTAAAATGTACTCCTTCCTCATATTCATTCCTTAAAATTCCTTGGTGTTTTTTTCAAGACTAAATGTAGACACCATCTTCAAAATGAAGCCTTTCTTAATCTCCCTAGTTCTTAGTGCTCTCCTCCTTAAAACTTAACTTGCATTTATTTTGAATACACTTACATGCATATATGTTGTTTCTCCCATAGAACATATGCTCCTTGAGGGCAGTAAGTATTCCGTGTTTTCCTTTGTATCTCCACAGCCTAGCACTTACTATACAGCAGGTGTTAAATAAATGTTTGTTGACTGAAAACCTTCATTTGAATGTATAAATGTTGATGTATACTTTTCTTAAGCCCCCAAACCAGTCCTATGTTTAATTCTGTTCTTGTCTCCCAATCTTCACAGTTTACTCAGGGATATGAAAGTGAATACAAAAGGAACATATAAGTGCTCAACTCAGATTAGAGTTTCAGAAACTGAAAAACCTAGTAGAAGCAAACAAGGTCAAAGAAAGGGAATATTTAAAAGTAATAAAATCCCAATGAATACTTTCTTTAAAAAAAGAATTAGAAGGCATAGGACACGGCAAACAATGAATAACAATGAAACAGATTATATTTTTAACATACAGGAAAGAATTCATTTATCTGGGGCGGCTAGGTGGTGCAGTGAATAGAGCACGAGCCTTGGAGTGAGGAGGACCTGAGTTCAAATGCAGCCTCAGACACTTAGCATTTACTAGCCATGTGACCTTGAGCAAGTCACTTAACTCCAACTGCCTTGCCCTCCCCACTCCAAAAAGCAAAAAGAAAAAAAAAAAAGAACTCATTTATCATGTGGGAAATCATTCCAGAATTTGATGTCTGTGTACAGTCAGCTCCTTGGCTTGTTAAAACAAAAATATCAATCAATATAAAGCTAGAAGAATCAAAATGATTTTTTAAATGGCATAAAATTAAAATGATTTCAATAACTTACTTAAACAAATTAGTGACACTGGAAGCTGGGAAATAACTGGAGAAAAGGACATCAACACTGACTATAGCAATTTTATATAGAAATTTAACCGATTTAAATCAAACGCAATAACTAGAAAACACCTACAGGGCCTAAAAAGCAACTAGGTTTAGAAAAGACTTAACAAATGAGAAAGGCAGCAACCAAGGACAACATGGATTTATTGGATTTTATTAAATCCAAAACACTGGATTTTATTAAAAAAATAATATATTTGTAAAACCTTATGGGGAAAGATAGTGGAAGATTATGAATGGTGTCACCTTGTAAACAGTAAGAAATCAATGAAGGGAAAAACCAATATAAAGAAAGTTTGGTGAGAGATCCAACTAAGCAAAGTCATCTCAGGATAAAACTGGAAGGACGAAAGATGAAAAGATTTTTATAACAAACCCTTTTCACCATCAAAGAAAGTCCACCATCACCATCAAAAAACAATTCCAGATGTGCATATAAATGAGGTGGAAATGGCACTTAAGAGAAGATGGCAAGAACAGCTAGACAAGGTCAAATGCACACAAGAGATGTGGCCTGAAGAAACAATAATTTTGCAGGAGTTGAGAAATCAATTCTGAGGGTATCTGAAAGATGGAAAGATATCACAGGCATGGGGAAAATCTTGGTCCTTATTATTATCAAAAAGGTGATCAAGAGAACATCGATAACTACCCAACTTACATGCATGCTTTCCTAGCTAAACAAATGAAAACAACAGATATATGTCTTAAGAGAATCCTCAATGAGAATATTAATAGGCAGGCTTCTGCAAGTAATATTCCATAGCCAATTACATTTTTCCCATCATACAACTGACTGATGGCTACACAGAACAAAAGATTCCCCCATCCTCCTTGCTTATTACCTTATAACTATATTTAAAATTAATTCAAGAGGTTAAGCACTTCTTTAAAGGCTTCTGACCAATAAAATGCTGCCCATGCATATGTTAAAAATTATTTAAGTTTCTTTAAAAGACTTAATAACAAGAGATAACATAGTACAACAAATCTGGGACCATCAACATCAGGGGAGGCATGAAACAGGGAGATATGCTTGCCAAAGGTATTCACCATTTTCATGGAAGAGATGTGGCATATAGTACAAGTTGAAAAGAGATTCTGTATAGATGGTGAGGTCCTCCAGATATTCCAATCATAAGTAACATTATGTTGATTACATCAAGTTCCAGAATATCACAAAGCCTTCTGAAATTAATAATGACTCAAAAGTTTGGCCTATCTGCAAAAGGAAAAAAAAAAAAGAACGCCTACTGTCCAGTCTATGTTAACAACTGGAATCAGGAGGCAGCGAGGTGGTGCAGTGAGTAGAGCACCAGCCCTGGAGTTAGGAGAACTTGAGTTCAAATCCAGCCTCAGACACTTGACACACTTACTAGTTATGTGACCTTGGGCAAGTCACTTAACCCCAATTGCCCTGCAAAAAAAAAAAAAGAACTGGAATCAGAATTTTTTAAAATAGGGACAGCACAATGAACTGCCTTTGGGAAATTGCAAAAAAAATTTTAATGACCCCCAATTTCTCACTGAAAGAAAGGTCCAGCTTCTTAAGATCAATACCCTGTAATAGTCCTTCCAAACTGATAAACGGTCAAAGTATATGAACAGGTATTTTTAAGAAGAAGAAATCAAAGCTAACTATAGCTACATGAAAAAGTGCTCTAAAAAATCACTATTTATTAGAGAAATGCAAATTAAAACAACCACTTCATACCTATCATATTGACTAATATGAAAGAAAAGAAAAATGACAAATGGGGAAGGGATGTAGAAAAACTGGGACATTAATACACTGCTGGTAGAACTATGAACTGATCCAAACACGCTGGACAGAGATTCAGAACTATGCCCAAAGGGCTGTAACACTGTGCTTATACCCTTTGATCCAGCAATACCAATATCCATAAAATATGACTCTAAACAAATTTTAGAGCTACAGAACCCACAAAGTGACAGAGAGAAACAAATCTCCCTCTGAAGGCAGCTCAGCAGGCCAGCAGAAAGGGTCCATCACGGCATGCTAGGTGCTGGGAGCCGAACCCAGATGAACCCATCCCCATATGAGCCCCAGGGCAGCCCCGACCAGCAGCGGCTAGAGTGGACTTCTGAAGAGTAGATCACCAGCAGCTGTGGAGGTTTCCAGAAATATCAACCCATAAATGCCAAAGACAAAGTAAAAGGTCAGTGTAGAACTCTGGGATGGATGGAGGTGCAGTCCAGCCTCTGCCCCTGGAATGAGAAGCAGCAGAGGGGCCATTGGGCTGTGCAGCTGCCTTCATGTGGCTGCTTAAGAGCTCCTGGCCTGCAGATCAAAGGGGGGGCCAAGCGACCATTCAGAGGTTAATTGCTCTTGCTTTAACCTGCCTGGATCTGGATCGTGGTCTTGGCTGGTGGTCCTGAGGTGTGTGACCAGTGAGCCAGAGCTGGTGGGGGCTGTAGAGATGAGGCACCTCCACCCCCCAATAGCTCCAGCAGCTGCAAAATCCCCAGTAATTTGGGACAAAGCTCTCCCCTCTGGAAGCAGAGTTCTACTGTAGTAAAGAGTTGAAAAAGTCAAGTAATTGAGTGGCAACATGAGCAAAAGAAGCAAAGCAAGCACAGCCATCCAACTTTAGATTCCTTTTTTGGGAACAAAAAGGATCAAAACGTGGAACAGGAGGAAGACAACAAAGTCAGAACTCCTGCACCAAAAGCTTCCAAAAAAAATATGAACTGGTTACAGGTCATGGAGAAGCTCAAAAAGGATTTTGAAAATCAAGTAAGAGAAGTGGAGGAAAAATTGGGA
>CM053586.1:71887102-71899569 GCA_028646515.1 Pseudochirops corinnae | reverse complement strand
ATGAGAGGAGATGGGGAGAGATAGAATGGGGTAAATTATCTCATATAGAAGAGGCAAGGATAACTGTTACAATGGAGGGGAAGAACAGGAAGGCAAAAGGGAATGGGTCAACCTTACTCTCATTGAATTTGGCTTAGGGAGGGAACAACATACACACTAAATTGGATATCTTGCCCTACAGGAGAGTGGGAGGAAGGGAATGAGAGGGGGGATGATGGAGGGGACGGGAGGTTGGGGGTGAGGGTAGTTAGAAACTTTTGTAAAGTGACAGGGTCAAAGTAGAGAATAGAACAAGTGGGGAATGGGATAGGATGGAGGGAAATACAGTCAGTCTTTTACAATATATCCACCTTGGAAATGTTTTGCGTAACTATACATGTACAACCTATATTGAATTGCTTATCTTCCAAGTAAGGGTGAGTGATGAGGGAGGAAGGGAAAGAATCTGGAACTCAAAGTTTTAAAATCAAATGTTTTAAATATATATATATATATATATATATATATATATTTTACATGCAACTGGGAAATAAGATATACAGGCACTGGGATAGGGAGATCCATCTTGTCCTAACATAAAGCCAGAGGGGTGATGGGGGAGGATATAGGAGAGAACAAATTGGGGGAGGGGGTATATAGTGGGATTGCTATTTTGGGGTGGTAGGTAGGGGAAAGACAGGGAGAAAATCTGTAATTCAAAATCTTGTGGAAATCAATGATGTAAACCATAAAATAAACAAAAGTTGATTTTAAAAAAATAAAAGAAAAAGAAAAATATAACAATGGTTCATAAAGATTACCTGATTATAATATTTATCATAAATTAATCTTCTGTTGGAGAACTGACCTGTGCATTCACTGATATAGGGAAATATCAGTGATAAAATTCTTTCTACAAATGAGGAATGGCAACAGCCGTGCAGTTTGAAGTCTTAGAAAGCTGTCTAGGGGCACGGAGAGATTATTCAAGGTCATGTGGCCAGGGTAGGATTCAGGCTTGGGCTTTCCTTATTCCAAAGTCAGCTTTCTATGCTACCCTGACTCTGCATCATTTTAATTTATAGGGCGTTATTTGACCAGAAGTCATATATAATAATGAACCCTGTAGATTAACACTCAATATAATCACATATTCTATGTACCAACTTTCAGTGCCTTTTAAATTACAGAAAATATTTGTTGTTCAGTCATTTCAGTCATGTCTGTCTCTTCATGACTCCATTTAGGGTTTTCTTAGCAAGGATACTGGAGCAATTTTGCCATTTCCTTCCCTAGTTCTGAGGAAACCGAGACAGAGTTAAGTGACTTGCCTGGAGTTAAGAGTCTGAGGTCAGATTTGAACTCAGGAAGATGTGTCTCCCTGACTCTAGCCCAGCCCTCTATCCACTGATCCAACTAGCTTCTATAAAAAATATATTCATTTGAAAAGTCTGAATGGATGCCACTTTGTTTCAAGATGTTGAATAACAGAATCAAAATTTAAATGTAAACTGCATCTTAACTTGGCTATTTTCAAAGACATCCTCCTGATTACACAGGTTTGTTGTGTTTGTTATCTTCAACTCCTCATTTGAACTTGTTCCACATATTGAATCAGTTGCCACAACTTGATCTGGCTGTTCCCCAGTCCTGGAATACTCTCCCACCTTACCTCTACTTCAAAACTCAGCTCAAATGCCACCTTCTACACAACACCTTTCCTGAGGGTGTCTCACCCCACCTCTCTAGTGTCCTTCTGTTACCCTCCATTTATTTTGTATATGTGCTGTATACACTTATATGTGTGCATGTCGTCTCCCCCAGTAAAAGGCACAGACAATTTCAGATCTGCTTTTGCATCCCTCGGTGCCTGGCATATAGCAGATGCTTAATAAATGCTTACTGATTTTGAAACTTAAAAATTATACCAAATTCAGCCAAAGTAAATTCATTTTAACAATCTCATGGAACACATTAATATAAAATGTCAGGCAAATGAAAGACTTCATTTTATTCAGTCAACAATAAAGAGCATAAAATAGTGCTCTAACGTTGCAAACCAGAGTACCTGGTGTTCTGTTCCTAAATGATTCCACAGTGTGACATGTCACTGTATTGATGAGTAAGTCACTTCGATCAGCCCATCTTCTCCTTACAATATTTCTTTAATCATGGCATGGCAGAATATTTTTTTATCTTCACAATGAAATATTATGATAAGCTTCTCCATTCAGCATGGCAAAGTAAATGCTAATTTTCCAGGGAGTACCACTGACAAATGTCAGCTTGATGCAGTTTAACTGAGAACTGCTGTTGAGTTTACAATGCCGAAGCCAGAGCCTTTTGTTTCTGATTAGAAGTTAACATCTATGGTACTCCTGAGATGAAAGATATTTAAACATTCCATGTTAATTCATTTACATTATTACATTAGTATATATACTGATATAGGATATATAATCCTAGTTTTGTCTTTTCCAAGTTGCCCCTACCAGCCTTCTTTTTATCTAATGATGCCCTCTTGAGAATCTTTACTCCCTTCCAAATCCCTACCATTTCACATGCAGAAAGCTTAGAATCTATACTAAAGGCAATTGATTTAGAAATAAAAGCTAATTTGTAATGTCTTGAGAAATACAATCCTTGAAAGTAATCATTCAAACTGCCAATTTTTGTTATAGTGAGTAACATTACGGCACAATTCAAAAGCAATCTTCTATTAACAATGAAGTAAACTGAGCAACAGGGGTTGATTCTATATCCCCTACTTCAGTGTCAAGTACCCAGGATGACTGGGAATTTTGCCTATCCCAGGGCTTTTGGCAGCAGGGTGTTGCTAAGACCCTGCCCAATAAGAACAACTTGAAACATTCTTTGATTCAATACTCAACATACTCAGCACCCAGAGGCAGTTCTCTAAAGTGATTTCACTAAGTTGAGTTTTATTTTTAGCAACTGTAAAATTTAGTGATACTGCCTTTTTCCTGCCAAATAAATTACAGTAACTGTTCCACCCCTGTCAGGATTTTTTCTAAAAGCCAATCTTATACTTTCCTGCATTAAATAATCTCTAATAGCTACAGATCACTGTTATTTTCCTATCTTAACCGAATGATTCCCCCTCATCAGGCAAAATCAAGAGCTCTTAAAAGCATCTTCCATTTCATATCGTCTTTTTAATGTGCACTGCCAACAACATGTCACAGGAAGAAAAAAAAAGCTTTAGGATTGCTCCATTATAGAAAGTAGCTGTAAGTCTTGCTTGGACTAAAATGATAAAAATGGCTTTCCTGATCAAATGAATCCTAGAGTTAAAATTTTCAAACACATATTTCTTCCAATATTCAACACATGTATTAGGCCAGTCTAGATTTGTATAAGACTTAGTTTTCTATTTTTAGTTCATGTGCCAATAAAAAAAGCTTATATTAATTTCCATATGATAATTAAAGTTTCCAAATAAGAAATATTAACTGGTAGCACAATATAGTACACACATTATCTTGTCCTCTGAGTCTACTTCCACATTTCTATATGCCCATACAATCTATGCTCAGTTCTAGAGCATTCATTTTGTATAAGTGAACAGGCATAATGTTACTCTTATTCTTTTCTTATCATCAATATCACTGACAGTTCTGGAGATATCACAAAAAGTGAGCAAAGCTAAGAAAAGATGTGCTGTGAATAATTCACTAAATGTTCATTTTGGACAGCTGTTAAATTTTTACATACAGTAGGGACAGTGTTACTTTTACTCATAATTAAAAACTATGGTTTTGAAGTTGAAAAGAGAGGTCAAGTGTCTTTTGCTAAAATGGAGTAAAAATTTTAAATAAGCATAAAAAACCTTTTAAAATACTCAGAATTTCAAATTTAGCTTATTAAGACACTCTGATCACTGATTATTAAAAAAAAATCCCACCAACAACAACAATCACATAAACTCTGAAGGTTAAGTAAATCATAGTACAGTTAGCAACCAACATTATTACATCATATATGGAAATGCTCCTCTAAAACCTTACTTTAACAGCTCACTTTGCCATGGAACTTCTCAAAAGTTCCATGTTACTCAAAAGTAGTAAACTTCTCAAAACACATGCTCTACAAGCCAGAAAACATTTAATAATGGGTCCATCAATGCACAATCAATTTGTCTAAAGAACAAATTAAGTTCTGAGAGTCTCATTATTAGAAGGTTGGCTATTAAGATTTTTTTTTTTTTGGTTACAGCAACTTGGGAAGACTATCTACTGAAGCACAGAGAAGCTACTGAGATTTACATCAGTGGCAGAAGTACTTGTCTATATAAATAAAATAATAAAAAATATTTTAAAATAACAAAAGCACAGATACTATGTAGTGAAATATATTAAAAACATGCACTTGTAGTTTTCTGAGAATGAAATGTAATCCCTATGGCTTGATGTAATCTAACATTAAACCTAAGAAATCAAAAAAATTATTAACACCTGAATAAGAAGAGATCTCTACCCCGCCCTCCCCCCCCAAAAAAACCAAACCTATCATTTATATCCCTATTAAGCAGCACAATGAGTGTCTGCTCCTCTTAGGCCATGCCACAGAATACTGACATCCCTTCACCTTGCTTAAGTGATTCTGGTTTCAGGATTCTGGAACTTGACAAATTGAATAATTTATACCTATAATTTGAAAACATTTTTATTCTCTGTTGGGAAAATACAGGCCAATGAGAGAGATAATAAGAAAAGGAATAGGTATGTAAGGAAGAAGAAAAGTGTAGTAAACTAATTGCATCTCTATGTACTTTCATTCTTTCAAAACGGTTCCTTTTCTGAGATCCTTAACTCTGAAATTTCCCTTTCTAATCATAAATCTGTCCTTCCACCTTCCTCATCTATTCACTTCTCCTTCACCTCTCTTTGCTCTGGCCCGTGCATTCTTTCCTTGTTCTCTTTGTCCTCCCTGGTTTCACTTCCTTCCCTTCATACTCTTGAGTCTATGGTAAGTCATTCCAATGAGACACTTAAATGCTTTGTCGCCTTATTCTTCCACTGTTTTCACCCAAATTCCCAAACTCAGTGCCATGGGTGAAAATTAACATGGTGGATTCCGACTCCAAGGAGGAAAATATTTTTTTTTTTTGCTTTCTGGAGGGAGGGAAGGCAGGGCAATTGGGGTTAAGTAACTTGCCCAAGGTCACACGGCTAGTAAGTGTTAAGCGTCTGAGGCTGCATCTGAACTCAGGTCCTCCTGATTCCAGGGTTGGTGCTCCATTCCCTACACCACCTAGCTGCCCCGAAATATTTTCTAACAATTACTCCTGCCCACAAGTAAAATGAACTGCCTCAAAAAAGAGAGCTGAGGATAGCTTCAAGGAATACTCACACTCAGGGGGCAGGAACCATCATTGTAGTCTCCAGCCTTGATGAGCACTTATCAAAAATAATGTAGGAAGGACTCCTACTTAGGCATAGCTTGGCACGTATGAGCTCCGAGTTCTCTTCCAAACCTTACGGTTCTATGTCCAACTTTGTAGATGATGCTGGAAGAAGATCTAAAATCATGTTGACTGAGTCCACTTTATAAATTCATGATATCTAAAAAATTTCAACTGGATTCTCATAGCTACATGGCAATCCTTCTATTCACCTCCAGCTAACTTCAATCCTACAGGTGGTGTTCCAAACCTCTGTCAAGCCTCTGATGCAAGACCTCTACCCTCTTCTCTCTCAGTAAGTCTTTTTACATTACTTTGTAATGTAATTAGATTGTAAGTTTCTTGAGGGCAAGGACTGTCTTTTGTTTCTTTTTGGTATCTCCAACACCTAGAACAGTACCTGCCACATAAGGAATTGTTACTAATGTTCACTGAATGAATTACTGAGAAATCTGAAGCCTCCTGTCATGAATTCCTTCAATTTCCATTCTTTTGCTCCTCAAAAACTTCTCTATTTCTTCATCAATCTTCCAAATCCAGTTTTCACAGATGAAGTAGCTTGCTTTCACATCAAAGCTAACCTTTTCATTTGTGTCCTTGATACCCATCCCTTTACTTCATTGATTTTTCCATCTCTCCCATCCTATTGGCTCCCTTCCCTGTGTATATAAATACGAAGCTCAGATTTACTTTATTCTAAAAATAAAACAAACAAAAACTCTTCCCCTTGGCTCAACCACCCACTCCCACACTTCTTCTCCTCTTCCCTTTCTGTATAGAGAAGTCAATCCTCTCCTCTGCCTCTACTTCCTCACTCTTCAACTACTACAATCTGGTTTCCCTCCCTACCACACGACTGAAATGCTTTCCCCACGGCCACCCAGGATTTCCTAATACTCCAATGGCCTTTATTCAGTCCTCCTCTCTGGCCTTGCTACAGCATTTGCTACTGTTGCCCATCACCTCATGTCCTCTTTGCCTTAGCTTTCAAAACACGACTGTCCCTGTCTGGCTGGCCACATCTTCTTAGTCTCTCCTTTGCTGATTCATCACCTGATGCCAGCTCCTCAAGTGTAGGGAGTGTATGTATAATCATAATCATAATGACAATATCTGCTCTGGATACAAGATGCTGATGGGACATCATTCTGAGCAGGCCAAAAAGCAATGGATGTGCCTGGCGCACATTCTGTGTGCAATATGTATTGACCGATTGTTGAGAAGGTTTTTCTCCCCCTCTTATCAAGTCTAAATCTAAATCTGCCTTCTGCAACATCCATCCAACTTCCCACTCATTCTCCAGTATAAGTTTTGCTTTATTTTTTAACATTTTAATGATGCTTTGATTTACATGACCAACATTTACAGATTATTCCCACCCTATGAGGAGTCTTACAAAGTTTTACAACTAAGCAAAACTAATAATACAGTGACTTCATCTGAAAGTATAAGCAACATCCCACCTCTACAGCACCCCCTTCTCACTTATTTTTATTTAAAAAAAGAACTGAAGTTTTTCTCTCCCACTCCATATAAGAGAAAAGAAAAACAAATTCCTTCCATCAAATATGTACATGATCAAGCAAAACAAATTCCTGCACTGGCTGAATACCAAAATATCTATGTCTCAATTTGCACAGGAAGTGGAGAGTGTATTTCATCATCAGTCGTCTGAAATCATGGACGGTCTTTTTGTTGATCTTAATTCTTACAGCTTTCAAGGTTGTCTTTACATTGTTATTGCATACCAGTTGTATAAACTGTTCTGATTGTGCTCATTTTATTCTTCATCACCTTATATAATTCTTCAAAACTGTTCATTT
The DNA here is from genome assembly GCA_028646515.1 of Pseudochirops corinnae. Lineage (NCBI taxonomy): Eukaryota > Metazoa > Chordata > Mammalia > Diprotodontia > Pseudocheiridae > Pseudochirops > Pseudochirops corinnae. Next base: position 71,892,342 of record CM053586.1, on the reverse strand, counting down.
CTATGATATTGATGTTACAGCATAAAATTTTCTTCTGGTTATGCTTAAAAATTTACTTCACAATATATCAGTTCACATAAAGTCTTTCCAAATCTCTTTGAAAGCATCTATTTCCCATTTCTTACAGTAACCAATCTTTCACAAACCTGCTAAAATAAGTTTCCTGATACTGACCATATCACTGCCCTATTCAAAAACCTCCAGTGGTTTTCCACAGCTCAGAAACACACACCCAAGCAATCTCTTCAGTGTGGTGTTAGTGTCTTCCCTAATTTTTCTACCTATTTTCCAACTTTATTTCATTCCACTACTCTTCATTTTCCCTAACTTCCAAACTGGATTACTAGCTATATCCTGTTCCCTTGTCCTGCCCCCTTAAGTATCTGTACATTTGCACAAACCATCTTGAATGCCTGGAATGTAACTTTTCCATCCCTTCTTCCCTGCACCCTTCACTTCCTAGTCCCAAAATGTTCATTTCAAAGTCTAGTTCAGATACCTTCTTCTCTCTTATCCCCTCCCCCTTCCCTATTCCCCACTCACCCACCCCACCCAAATGAAAGGGATCTTTCTCCTCAAAATTTCTTCTAGCACTTTCTCTGGACCTTTCCTTCTTTCTTACATTATAACTTGTATCCACATCTTATTAAACTTTAGAAGGTGTGGATTGTGTCGTTTTTCATCTTTGCATCCACAGTGCTGTACAAATAGCACACTTAAAAAATGTTTAACTGAATGTCCTTAATTGTGTTTCAATCCAGTGATAAGTCATTTACAATAGTATTTTTCCCCAAAAGGAAACCCCCCCCAAAAAAAGGTTTCAATGATGGAATCATTATCAAGCACATTAATTTAAGTTTAGTACAATGCTTTGGCACAAAGTAGACACTTAACACATGTGTTTACTGATTTGGATGGTTGAGTCAAATGGGCAGGTAGGGTATATAGCAGCCTTTCTGGTACAGCAGTAACAATTTTCTCAAAGAATAAGATTCATTTAATAGCAGTCATTACTTTAAGCTCATCCTGAAAAATTACTTCATTTGGATTCCTTTACTCATCTTTCCATCTTATGGAGTCCTTGAATTTTTTTTCCCTGATACCCAATCCTACCTCCATACTATAATGGTTTCTTTCATTAAACAATAATATTCTTTCAAGGTAAGTGTCATGTATTAGGTTCAAGGGCATGAAGACTCTTAGCTGAATCATTTCTTCCTACAGCGGCTTTCTAGAATTTGTAACACAAACAGTACCTTAAGTAGATACCTTTTCCATTTTTTTTTATAGTGAACACTGAATCAATTTTTTAAATATATATACATATATATTTTTAACATTTGATTATAGAACTTTAAGTTCTAGATTCTTTCCCTTCCTCCCTTATCACCCACCCCTGCTGGAAGGACAAGCAATTCAATACAGGCTGTACATGTGTAATTACGCAGAACATCTCCACAGTGGACATATTGTGAGAGACTGATGATATGTCCCTCCTTCCTATCGCGCCCTCTCTTGTTCTATTCTCTACCCTGTTCCTGTCCCTTTACAGAAGTGTGTACTTCCAGCAACCCTCCCCCCGACCCTGCCCTCCCTTCCATCACCCCACCTCTCATCCCCATCCCCCCTACTCTCCTGTGTGGGAAGATACCCAGTTTAGAGTTTATGTCATTCCTTCCCTAAGCCAAATTCAATGAGAGTAAGGTTGACCGTTTCCCTTTGGCCTTCCTGTTCTCCCCCTCCATTGTAACAACTATTCCTAGCCTCTGCTATATGAGATGCTGAATCAATTTTGTAAAGGTCTGAATAAGAATCTTCCTAGATAAAGCAGATATGTATTTATACATTAAATCTCTAGACAAAAAAGTTATAAAAAACAAAAAAGTCAATATCATCTGAGTAGACTTGTATCTGTTGAAAGAGGCAGAAAATACAACTAGATAATTTCTGAGTAATTTAATTTAGATGACTCATATTGCCTTCCTTTTATAGAAGTTAATTCAAAATTCAGTATAAGATTTTAGCTGATGGTATGATTAACAATCCATACTTTTGGTTACAATGAAACCCATTTTAGAGAGGAAGAAGCAGAAGCTGGTATACCACTGTGAGCCTTTCTGGTCTTGGGACAAGAGGGCTATCGTATCACAATCAAGTCTGTCCAAGGAAATATGCTGGTTTGGCAAGTAAATTATGAGATGAGGCTAATCTGGGTAAGGGGAAAAATATGAAGGTAAGGCTTAAGGCATATGACTTAGAGATCTAGGCTAAGGGGTTTGTCTCTGAGTTGACAAAATTGTCAACTTAACTTTTACTCTTAAGAACTTTCAAATCACTGTTTTTTAAAACTCTTTAAATAAACCTGCTTTTTAATACAGAAGAAAATAAATCAAATATAGAATGGTAGAGATTTTTGCCCCCACTCCAAAGTGTTCTTAGAAGTACTTTATCCTTTAAAAATTTTCTTAAGAAAACCAGGATGTGAAACCTTGATTTGCAAAGGAAATTGGAGTGCATTAAAAGCAGTCAATGAATATTTAAATTAAAATTGAAAAAAGGGTTGAAAGTCCAAAAAATTTCTACTGGAATCTTTTTTCAAAAAGTCTTCATTACAGCTTGAAAATCTTAAAAATATGAATTGTGGTTTTCAGTTATATTTGTAGGCTTTATTTCTGCCTTTCACTCAGAGTCACAAAGAGAGAAGCTGATAATGCATCATATCCATAAGTGCTCTCTCAACAAGCCCTGGGCCCTGAAAGTATTTCCCTTGTCTACAAATTCATTTGAACTACAAGTATACAGTTAGAGTTTAAGAGGAAAAAAAGATTTAAGGCTCTTCTTGAAGAAGAGAGGATTGGATGCTGAGTATAGAAAGCAGCTGTTTGGTCTCCAAGAAGTCCCACATATCTACTCCAACAAAAACTTGAAATTGACACCAGATCAAAATATCTGATAAAAAACTAGAGTGACTTCCACTACCCCAGAACCGCACCAAAAAATCAGCCAGAATCCTGTAGGCAATAGAAAAGGAGTATCTAGCAAAGCCAGCACCAGTGCAGGCAAACAAAATCAGCCTCCCGGCATGAATAACACAGAAAAGACCAGATACATGTAACTGACATGGCCCTGCATGCCCAGAAGCAGCAAGAGTTAAGGGCCCTCCAAGAAAGTGGTAGGGAGCTTGGGAGCCCCAAGTATCAGAAGCAGCCAGAGCTGCCTGGCAGTGCTCAGAGCAGGATAAACAAGGCACCTTGGGCTCTGAGATCTCTAGCTTTCTATCCTGAGATGCCAGAGAGGGTCCTGAAGATCTAAGGCTCTGAAGCTCAAAGATTCAGGGGGGAAAAGGGAAAAGGAAGAAAATAAGCATTTATAGAGCACCTGTTATGTGCCTGGCACTATGCTAAGCACTTTACGATTGTTTCATTTGATCCTCACAATAACTCCACGAGGTAGGTGCCGTTATTAACCCCATTTTACAGATGAGGAAACTGAGGCAAAAAGGGTTAAGTGACTTGCCCAGGATCAAACAGCTAGAAAGTGTTTGAGCCTAGATTTAAAATCAGGTCTTCCTGACTCCAGATCAACTCTGCACTCTCTCCATTGTGCCACCTACCCCTGGGAGACAGAGGTCAGCTCAAGAACCCAGGAGGACCCTGGGCAAGAACAAGCAGGGCTGATTATCCCACCCAAAAGCATAGTGTAAGACTATGCCTAGTCCTGGCCTACCCCCATTCTGGAACTAAAGCTAGAGAGATGGGTAAATCAAAGAATACAGACTAGTATAAAAAATTATTGTAAATGTAGAGATCCCCAAAAGAAGGGGTAACTGTAACAAATGAAAGCATAAAGTGGGACCTGAAGTCAGAAAGACTGGAGTTCAACTCACTATTTGACAAAAACTGCTGGGAAAATTGGAACATAGCATGGCAGAAACTGGGTATAGACCATCATCTAACACCATTCACCAAGGTCAAGTCTAAATGGGTGCATGATCTAGGTATAAAGGCTGATACTGTAAGTAATCTGGGAAAGCAAGGAATAGTTTACCTGTCAGATTTATGGAGTAGGGAAGACTTTATGACCAAAGAAGAACTGGAGAGCTTTATAAAATGCAAAATGGATAACCTTGATTACATTGAACTGAAAAGTTTACGAACAAACAAAGCCAATGTAACCAAGATTAAGAGGGAAGTGGGAAATTGGGAAAAAATTTTTATAACCAGTGTGTCTGATAAAGGCCTCATTTCTAAAATATACAGGAAATTAAGTCAAATCTATAAGAATACAAGTCATTCCCCAACTGATAAATGGTCAAAGGATATGAACAGGCAATTTTCGGAGGTAAAATTAAAGATATCTATAAGCATATGAAAAAACGCTCTAAATCACTATTGATTCAAGAAATGCAAATCAAAACCACTTTGAGGTACCACATCTCTCCAGCCAGACTGGCTAAGATGACAATGACAAATGCTGGAGAGGATGTGGAAAAATTGGAACGCTAATGCATCGTTGGTAGAGCTGTGAACTGATACAACCACTCTGCAGAGCAATCTGGAACTATGCCCAAAGGGCTATAAATAAGTGCATATCCTTTGACCCAGTAACACCACTTCTGGGGTTGTATCCCAAAGAGATCATAGAAGTGGGAGGAAGACTCCTATGCACAAAAATATTTATTGCATCTCTCTCTGTGGTAGCAAAAAACTGGAAATTAAGGGGATGCCCATCAATTGGGGAATGGCTAAACAAGCTGTGGTATATGAATGTAATGGAATACTACTGTGCTATAGTAAATGGGGAGGAGATGGTCTTCATATTTACCTGGAGAGGCCTATACAAACTGATGCTAAGTGAGAATAGCAGAACCAGGAAAAATTTGTACACAATCACAGACACATCGTATTGGTGACGACCAACTTTGATAAACTGTACTCTTCTCAGCAATGCAGTTATAAGACAACTCTACAAGTCTCAGGATGGAAGGAGATATCTACATTTAGACAAAGATCTAGAAAAAACACAGTTTAAATGGAGACTGAAGCAAGCTACATGCTAGCATTCTTTTTCATGTTTGGTTTCCTTTCTTTTTTCCCATTGTTCACTCCATTGGTTACAACCCTTCTATACAACCAGACTAATGTCCAATGTGAAAGTACTTGCAGATCCTATACTTGATTGCATGCTGCCATGGTGGGGGGAAGGGAAGAGGGAGGCGAGAAAATTTGAAACTCAAGGGA
>CM053586.1:71854992-71880463 GCA_028646515.1 Pseudochirops corinnae | reverse complement strand
TATTGTACAATGTGAAAGTATTTGCAGATCCTATACATGATTGCACACCACCATGGAGGCAGGGAGGGAGGGGAGAAAATCTGAAACTCAAGTGATTGTGGAACTGAATCTTGTAAATTAAAAGTAAATAAGTAAATTTTAAAAATGTAAAAAAAAAGAACAATATACGAAATGTACCATAAAGAATGTTAACAAAGAAATGTTATACCCACAAAAATTAATACTGATAGCTTATATGCTCCACCAGTATCATATGATATATCAATAACATGAGTTTAGAGGAAAGCCCCCAGCACATTGAGCGGCACTCTTGTGGTAGGTCTATGGGAGAACATGAGGAAAAGTTGCCCAGGATAGGCTAGCATTGATGGGTTATCTGCTTCATAAAGACAGAATATCTACATTCACAGATCTACTGACATCCCTTTTTCATGCATTTATCATGTATCATTTTGCAGTTTGTTTACTGTATTCTTTCTATTGGATTATGAACTCCATGATGGAAAGGACCAGATCTTATTTAATACTTATATAATCCCTGGTTCTTAGTACAGTGATCACTGGATATTATAAACATTTAATAAATGCCTGATTGTTGAAAATTATCCCTATTATCATCTGGACTTTTAAGGGCAAGTCCCCAGTGAAGAAATAAAAAATGTAAAATCAAGTCCCTTTAATCATAAAAGAGGTGTATATAACAAGGTATTCATAAGATACATAGATGTACAGTTAGTCAAAATGTCTCTCTTTAGATTTTAGCAACCTGAAGCAGAAAATCAATTTTCCCCTCACATAAAGAGGCAGAAAAGGAGTGGGAAGATAAAGAAGGATGATCATAATAATAAGAATGAAATTAAAGAGAGAAAAACTTTTAACATTTAAAGGTTTCAAATTCCTTGATGCTCCCAAGTTTCAAAACCAAAACCAAAAACTCTATGTGAATAGAATTCAAGACAAGGTGAATGTTGTTTTTTCGTCTGTTTGATTTTACTGAACTCCAGAAGGGAAAATCAGGATAGTCTAACTTACCAGATCATCAGGAAGAGACTGCTTGATTGTTCCTAGGTATCTATACTTCTTTAAATTTTATCTTAAACCTTATCAATTAAAAATAATATGCTAATAGTAATTAACAAATAATACTATTCTGTTAAATTAAGTTTTTAATAGAAAAGAACAACTCTGATTTGTAAAAGCATTCTACAACCTTGTTTTAGTTATCCATGTTTTTGTTTTACATGGCCATTTAGATCACATGACCACAATTCAAGCAACACTGCTCACCTAGGTGACAAATTACCTTCTAGGCACAGAGCTTAGGGAAAAAAAATAAACAGTTTTCTGAGAGTTGGCTTTGCCAACACAAACTAAAAAGATGGGAAAATGTCACACCATTCAAGCAACCTTTTCAGTTTAAATTGGCTTTCTATGTATGATCTCCTACTGGGAAACACATTTACTATAGGCTGACACAAATATTCCAATAGCAATTATTGTTAAACTGTTTCATCATAAAATAATAAACTGGCATTCAGGTTTGTTGATTAACCCCCTCTGAGTTTGGTTAGCTGAGTGATTTGAAAAAAATGGAGTTTCTGTGTTATATGGCTAAGTGATCAGATGCTGAAAGTTCCCAGACTTTTTGAAACTTATAGATCATAGTTAAATGCAATCCATAACCCTAAATATACACGTGTATATGTATATGTGTATATATGTATATTTTTTTAAAAAAGAAAAAGATTGGGGGAGGCTAGGTGGTGCAGTAAATAGAGCACTAGCCCTGGAGTCAGGAGGACCTGAGTTCAAATGCAGCCTCAGATACTTAACACTTACTAGCCATGTGACCTTGGGCAAGTCACCTAACCCCAACTGCCCTGCCTTCCCCCTCCAGAAAGCCAAAAAAAAAAAAAAAAAAAAAAAAGGTCATTAGTCCTGGTTTTCTGCTGACATCTCAGAATTTAATAAAGCAACAATGCCACAGTAGAGTAAATGATGTTATCCACAGTAAAGGAGAATGGGGATTGGATCTGTGACTTCATTGATAGAGCAAACTCCCAGAGGAAGAAACTGCCCCTTACAGATGTAGGTCAACTTCTTTGCTACAATGTATAGTTTTAGAGCATTGCCTAGGGTACTGACAAGTTAAGAGTCTCCCAAGGTCACACAGGCAGGTCTTCATAACACTGAGGTCAGTTTTCTCTCTGCTATGCCACACTGCCTCTCTTACAAGGTAAGACTTTAACATGAGAATCAGCTAGCCACATATGAAAATCAGTATCATTACTTTATAATTATATCACGTTTCACAAAGTCACTAAAACTTTTTATGTGAAACTATTTTTATGTTTCAAGAGATTCCAACAATGTTCTGTTTTAAAAACAACAACAAATGAATTCAAGAGGGCCCATAAAGCAAGCAGATTAAGTATAATTCACAGGATGGGGAGAAAACATAACTTCTAAAATATTTTTTCTTAATGTCAGAGATAATATTCTGGTATTTCATAATAATTATAAAATGGGTTGAAATATACTATGAAATTATCTCAATTCTTTATTTCACATTCTCTTTTAATCATCTAGGTTTTATAAATTACAGTTCTTCCAGAGGGCATGAATTGTGTCTTTATAATTTCCAATCATATTCTCAATAAATGTTGGCAGTGAAAATGATATGAACTTACATTTTTGTAGGGGGCATTAATCTGAGAAACAGATTGTAATGTCAGACTAGGTCCAAAAGAATGTTTCATTTCAACATCATAACACTTGCACTGGTATTTGCTTCCTTAAAATTTACAGAAGAATTCACGCTATTCAGCTATTCCAGAAAGTTAAATAAACAAACACAAATTACTCCAGAAATATTTTCAAGTGTCCCTAACTGTGGGATGATGTATTAAAGTCTGCATAAAAGGAAAACAGTCATACCAAAGTTCTAGGTACAGTTGAAAATTATGATGCTCCAATCACAATCTATGCCTTCAGGGAGCTGTATCTACCCTAACAACTTGATGGCAAAAGAGTCAACTGGAAATTGCAGCTATATAACATTATTAATTAAAAGCTGTGGATTTCACTTTAGCCCATTTTAAAGTTTTTTAAAATGAAATATACTGATTATTTTTAAAAATAGCTACAATGAGAATACATTCTTGCATTCTGAAATGTAGTAAAGACAAGAAGGACTTAGGTTTAGGGCAGTCTTGAGGCTACATATGGCCTCTAGGTCCTCAACTGTGGCCCTTCTGACTGAATCCAAACTTCACATTCCTTAATAAAAGGAGTTGTTCTTTAAAGCTGGACTCACACAAAAGGTCACATCCAAGGACCTAGAAGGCCATGTGTGGCCTCAAGGCTGCAGGGTCCCCACCCCTGGTTTAGGGTTTAAGTCCTGGAGTAAGCTTCAACTCTGCCACTAACTAGCTGTGTCAATTTGAACATGTTGTACCCCTCTGAGTCTCAGTTTCCTCATCTATAAAGATGAGGTAATTAATTTGTACTAACTGTACCTGTACTTGAACTGGACATTCAGCAGACATCTTAAACCTGATATGTCCAAAACAGAACTCAATCTCTTTCCCCCTAAGCTCTGCACTTCCAAACTTCCATGTTACTTTCAAAGGCACCATCACATCTTCCCATTCCCTAGGTTCAAAACCTAGGCTTCATATTCACCTCCTCCTTGTCTCTCACTCCCATAACAAATTTGGTGCCAAGTCCTTTTGATTTCACCTCTGATAAATCTCTCAGATACTTGCCTTCTCTCTTCCGATACTGCCACCACCCCGGTACAGGACCTCATCACCTCCTGCCTAGCCTACAGCAATAGCCTGTTGGTGAGTCAGCCTGACACAAGTCCCTCCCTACTCCACCTTACCCTCCATTCAGCGGCCAAAGTGATTTTTCTAAAGTCCAGATCTGACCTCCCTTCTCAATAAACTCCACCGGCTTCTCATCATCTCCAGAATCAAAAACAAAATCCTATTCAGTGTTGAAAGCCCTTTATAACCTTGCCCCAAACCCTCCAATCTTTCAGTCTTCTTAAATGTTACTTACTCTCCAACACATATTCTTTGGTCCAGTGATACTGGCCTCCAGGCTGTTCCAAGAACAAAACATTCCACCTCTTGGCTCCAGGCATTTTCTCTGACTGTTCCCCATGCCTCGAATACTCACACTCTCCCTCTTCATCACTGCCTCTTGACTTCACTAGGTTTTTTCAAGTTGCAAGCAAAATCCCATCTTCTAAGGGAAGCTTTCCCAAACCTCTCTTATTTCTAGTGCCTTTCCTCTGCTGACTATTTCCTATTTATCCTGTCCACAACATGTTAGTACAGGTTCCTTGGCTAGGTGCCTTTTTTGTATCCCAAGTTTAGCACAGTGCCTGGCATAGTAGATTCTCACTAAATGCTTACTGACTGCAGACTAATTGTTTAAAGGAGTTCTTAGGAAGTACAAATGAAAATAATGGATTGGATTTATAGTAAGCTCTTATTAAAATAAATGACTGAAAAATAGAAAGGGAAATATCTGTAATCCATTGAAAGAAATATCTATAAAGGTGATGAAAAATTAGAAAGCGAAGCCAAAATAGAAAAACAAGAGGAAAAAGAACAGTCTTAAAGGACTTGAAGAACTGTGCTTACTTCCTTTTCTGGCCAGCAGATGTAGCTGTGGTTTAAGATAGTGAAAGTAAGCATTTTTTTTATTAAGTGCTCTACAGGTCAGTCATCAGATGTTACTTTTCTTGAACTAGATCTACATTACAACCTGAAGTCAGCAATTTCACACTGTAATATAATTAGGTTTACTGTGTGAATTACTCTCCAGAGTGCCTCGTATATATTACTTTGTATACATAGAACTGTGGCATTTCTAACTACATGCTAGTGTTTGTATGTTAAATATGTTTTCCTTATTCACAGAAATTGATTTTTTCTAAGAAAATAGTGGTAGTAAGTGTTGATAGTTTGATCATAGACAAATATATCTCTCCCTTTTTCTAATATCATAATTATCATATATATATATAAATACCCTCTTGAGCAAAAGGTAGAAACTTGAAGCCCACTGATTTCCATGCAACTGTGTAGAGAGAAAACTGAAGTTTAAATTCTCTCACTGTGTGATTACTAGTAAGAATTACACTAGAAACGTAACATAAAAGTGCAACTTGAAAAAAGCTAGCAAAGTCAGGAGGCAATGAGGAGGAGGGAAAGTGTGTTATTAGAGAAATTTAAGACTAGAAAATAAAGTGGTCACATGGATCAAGAACAAGACCTAAACAAGAGACTGCCTGTACAGTCCATTGCACCCATACAATGTCATGAGATCCAGAGAGCAGCCCTAGAACCTGGGATGGCTCCCCTGTAACTCCTCCACAGGAGTTAGAAAATATGGACAACCATTGCACAGGAGGAGAGAGCACAGATACACTATGAGATGGAGTGCCCGTATAAATGAGATCACAGATCCAGTGACAAAGTATTACATAGGTTATATGACCAAATGATGGAGGACTAAACCTTTTCTACAATGCTCACTGACTCCCAAACACTCCTCCAAAAGAGGAGGCATGTGCCAGAGGAAAAGCAATTGCAGCTGTCTCCACAGGCCAAGACATTAAGAAACCTAACAAAGTAACAACCTTATGACAGCAGAAAAAGTTAATCCATTACTTGCACACTCAACAAATCCCACCACAAGCCCCATGCTCTGGCAGGTCACAAAACCCAATCTTCTGGCTTGTGTTCTGTGATCTGCTTAGAAGTTTCCCTGCTGCTGCCTTGGTCTCTGCTAACACAACCTGCCCATGTCCTCACCCCATGATCCTGAAGTAACAAGATTTCGACTCTGGTTAATACAGGAAAGCAGAAGTATGCTCTACCAGAGGATGCAGAGCTCAGCCAGAGAACAAAAGAAAGAAGACACTCAGACAAGGTACCAGCGTGCATGAGGATGGGGCTATACTAGGCTCAAAAGGGAATTAGCATCCAGTTGGGACCACTTCTGTCCCCCCAGAAGGTTCCTAAGGCAGGAACTGAGGCTGGTAGAAAATGAACTTCCCAACATGAATGAGGGCTGAGCCAGCTTTGAGGTCTAGGCCCAGGAGCCATACCTTCAAAAGGGAAGGAGTCAGAAAGTAAGCATAAGGGGAACATAAGAAAAAAGGACTAAAACTCCCAACACCCATTAGACTGCCAAAGAGGAAAATGAAAATGTTGAAGGGGCTATGGTGGGCCTGGGAATTGGTCCAGCCATTCTAGAAAGTAATTTGGAACTATGCCCAGAAAGTTACATCCTCTGTGACCAGCTATCCCACTATGAGGTCTACACCCCCAAAGAAATCAAAGGCTCTCTACGTACAAAAATACTTAAAAGCAACTCTTTTCATGATATACAAAAAATTTGCAAACTAAGGGGATATCCTTTTGAGGAATGATGGTTAAACAAATGCTAATGGCCAAACAATGGCTAAACAAAGTGTGGTTTATTAATGTAGTGGAATATTACTGTGTCATAAGACATGATGAAATGGACAATCAGAAGAAACTGAAAAGACTTTTATGAACTGATGCACAGAGAAGTGAGCAAAACTAGGAGAGGAATTTATACAGTAACATTCTAGAGAAAAACAACTTTCAAACACTTTAAAACCCTTAGCAACATGATAAATCACAGGTCCAAAAGAAAAAAGATGAAAAACACTCTTCACCTCCTAACATAATGATGAACATAAAATGCAGAAAGAGATATATGTTCGGTCATGGTCAACTTGAGAATACAGCTATGTATTTAGGGCTTTATTTTTCAAGGGTTGTTTTTTTTTTTTTAAATGATTTGATCAATGAGGGAGTGGAGGGAGATAGTGATTTTTTAAAAAGAAAACAAAAACCAAGGGATGTTTGTTATGATACCCGATGCTTATTTCATTATGTATTACAGCTATAAAGTGGTGTTGCTCTGAATTAAATTTTAGGCACTGAACCATACTGCCAAAAAGCAATGGTGAAAAAACTCCATCGTCTTGCTACTAAAAAAAAAAAATTCTCAATTCATTGCCTTAATGGGGTAAGACTACTATTGACATTACTGTTACTGGGAATAAATGGGAAAGTACTTTCAGACAAAAATAATATGTTAAATGCACAGAATTTAAAGTGGACACCATTCGTGTCTTTAAAACACTGCATTGCATTGCTTGACTTCTTGAGAGAAGATACAATGTGAGTAGGAGGGGAGAGAGGAAAGACAGGAGTATAGAGCTTGACTGGAAAGTAGAAAAACAGTGAGAAGTGAGCCAACTTTTTTTTAATAGTAGCTTCTGTTTTATATAAGGTACTTGCCCATGTACAGGGTGATTAAATTAATCAACAGGCATATTTGAGTCTTTATTATGTTCCAGCCATTCTTACAAGGCATTAGAGATACAAAGACAAAATATCAAATAGTTCTACCCTCAGGGAGCTCACACCCTGCAAGGGGTGAGAGAACTTGTGCATGTATATGTACCAAAAAGGATACAAAAGGTAGTTCCAAGAGAAAGAAATAGAACCAATGAGTAGATGTTACAAGACAAATTTTAGTTCTATAAAATGAAGATCTTTCTAATAATTAGAGTTATTAAAAATGTATTAAGCTGCCTTATGGGACAGTAAGTTCTTCATTAGTGGAAGTATTCAGACAAAGACTGGGTGACCATGTGTCAAGGATTCCTATACATCAGGGGTTTTTAACCTTTTTTTTCCCTGTCATAGATCCCCTTTAGGGTTCTGGGGAGGACTCTTCTCATAAGTGTTATTAAATGCAAAAAAAAAAACCAACAAAAAAAACCAGTATTATAAAAGAAATCAAACATATTGAAATAGTTATTACAATATTTTTAAAACAAGTTTGTAGACTTAAAGATAAGAACTCCTGCCAAATAAGGTGATAGATTTGCTCAGATTAACCATGATCCCTTCCACCTCTAAAAGTCTATGTAGATAAAAGATTCGACGGTTTTAAAACAGATGTTCCTGATACTGCCAATGTAACAGCAAAACATCTATTTTATGAATCATTCTAGTTTGACGTGAATTAGCCTTCAAATCACTTCTGAGTAATCTTTTTTTCAAAAAACTGGTGTTTCTAGGTATTTCTTACTTTCTAATGAAAGTTCTCAGACTATTCATATAGATTCATTTTACACTCAAGTGTGAAACTGAGGGGATAGCAAGACAAAATTAGGAGCTATTACAACCCTCAGAATGATTTGTACTATATAATAAAACTGCTAAGCAAAGAAAATCTCAAATGGATAACTGACAAATAACAGTTTTGGCAACCTTCCACCATTATGAATCTGTTTACATAAAGCAAAAACTAAAGAATGACAACTTTTAATTAATGCTTAAAATTTTTTATGAAAAATATCCACTGACCAGAGTTCATTAGAACTGATTACTCCACACAAATAAATTATTCTCTTCTGAAAACACAACAAAACAAAGTCAGGCTTTATTAATTCCTTTATTAACTCTGGGCCTCATCCCAGTTACTTTATGTGCCTGGAAGTACTTCTGTCCATGGAACTCTGAGTTCCAGGAGCTTTGCTGACATTTTTGGCCAAGATAGGTTTTGACAGTAGAAATGGAGCTGTGGGTGCATTTCTATTGTTCCACATATAAGACAAGGATAGTTTGAAAGATTCTGCCTGTAAAGCTTGTGTTCATAAGGCATTAAGACAGCAAGTTAGCTACCACATTTTCAAGAATACTGTCATTCTTTGTGATCAAAGAAATATTATGATCAAATGAGGCTAACATGTGAGGGGGCTGCTAAGGTAGGATCACAATAACTGTCGTACATTTCTGAAATTCAGTAACTGTATCTCTCTCTATAATACTTTAGTTTGATATATCTAGGAATGTACAGTAGGGACCTCATGAGCATGCTCAGATGAGGAATTTGGTCAATCAAAGCTATAGCAACAGCTCTAAGTGCTGGGCTCTCAGTGAACCACTTAGGACAGAACAAAAAAAAGGAAGGAATATGGACAAGCAGAATGAAGAAGAGATAAAAGATGAAGGTTCAGTAGAGGCCAGAGACTGACCACAGGAGCTAATATATACACACAGATAGAGAGAGAGAGACATAGACATAGATGGCAGTGTTAAGCAAAGTGAACACAGTATAGGAAAGCAAAGACAGAAAGGACCTGGGTTCAGGGGTTGGAAAACATGGGATAGAAGCCAGGAAGGGTAGTTCAGCATGGAGCAGAAAGAGAATGAGCACACAGAATGTAAGAGGTGGAAAAGCAAACTGAGAGGAAGAAAATGAAGTATAAAGAGGGGAAGGAGACAGATGAAAAGGTCAAAGAGACAGGAAGACAAAGTTAGAGCCTGGGAAGTATGACAGTTAAAGGAGGAAGGGCCTGAACAAATAACTATGCTGATAAACGTTTATATTTCTTGAGTGGACTTGGGATTTCACTGATACAGAGAACTCTCTCTGAGAAAGCACATCAGCACTTGTTCTCTACCTTCTATTCTTAGAAAGCTGCCAGGAGCAATGGAGGTTAAATGATGTGCCCAGAGTGATACAGCAGGACTGAAGAAAGGCAGGGTTTGGACCTAGGCCTTCCTGACTTCAAGTCCAGCTTTGTATCCATTAAACCACACTATCATTGTTCTGGGAATCTCAGATGATGAGTTATCCCAGACAGAAATCTGTCTGCTTTAACTACACACACACACACATACACACACGCACACGCTCACACATACACAGACACAGACACAGACACACACACACACACACACACACACACTGGTTTAAAAAGAGCAAACTACTCAACACATACCATGTCATTCGATTCTCACAACCCTGTAACTTTAGTACCATAGATATAACTGTCCTCATGGGGGACAAAAAAAAAAAAATAAAGTTAGAAAGATTAAGTGACCTGCCCAGGGTCACACAGCTAGTAGGTATCAGGGGTAATTTGATTCCAGGCCTCCCTTATTCCCAGTCCACCAATGTACTGGGTCAGGCAGTTTCTCAGGAACCGGTTTGAGGTAACCTATTTTGGTTAATGGATTATTTGATGTATTTCTATTCATTTGGAAAGGGAAAATGAAAGTCATAAACAAACTGACATCTCCAAAACAGCTAACATTAATAGCTGATAGCTCTTACATTATCATATGACAAATGCATTAAAGAGTTGTGAACAAAGTATTATTTAAAGTTCAAGGAGGAAAGTTGTTACCAACCAAGGAGGTCCAGGAAGGCTTCATGGAGGAAATTCAACAGACAAAGAAAAGAAGGACATTCCAGGTAGGAGCAACAGCATAAAGAGTCGGAATTTGGGGTACACAGAGGGCAAAATAATAAGAGACACAAGATGAGGCTGACCTCAAGTAGTCAAGGGTCTTGAATGCCCAGGACGAGGATCTGAACTTTACTCAGTAAGCAAGTGAGGCACCGAATGCTTTTTAGTCACAGAGTAAAATAACCACATCTGTGTCTAACAAAGACTATTCCAATGGTGCTGGATGGATTCAAGAGGGAGAACAGGGATTTAGGAATCTCACATCATTACTGAATTTGGGGACTATGGGAGGCCTCAAGAATATGCTAGCTTGACTTACTCATTTTACAGATGAAAAAACTAAGATCTTCAGAGGCTAAGTGACTTACCCAGAATCACACAATAGCTAAAAATAAAAATATCAGTTTCAATGACTATAGTTGGGGGGGGGGGGCAGGCCATCAACTTGGAAATGTTTACCCCATCTTAAACTAAATTAAAAGCATCTGTAATAAGGAACATATAGTCATGGAAGGACTTAAGTAATTTTCTAACAATAATATAACAATAATAACTTTTGGGGAGAGATGTTTCTTTTCAGCAATGTTTATAAAAAAGAAGAATTATGAAAATGATATTACAATTTCATTACTTTTATTCACATCTGTATATAAAATTCACATATATTATCTTTTAGAGAAAACTACTACTGTTGTGGATACATCTAGAATTCTTTTAGTTTTTTGATCCTAACTTCCAACTGCAAAGAATAAAAAAGAGCAATTTTCATGATGGAATAACTATGTAACTCTACTTATTTTTTTTAAAAATCAACTTTTTACATCTTCTTAGGTTGATTTATCAAATAAGTAAGTTGTGTGTCTTAAAGATCATTAGTAATGTGGGGATTTTTCAATGATTTTAAATGCCTTAACATTCTTTTAAAGTATGCTTGTGAAATCTAAAACTAAGTGACTTGGTTCATAGGATTTTATAATTGCAAGAGATGTGAAAATTCGAGTCCAGGGTTTCTTAGATTTCTGGATAGGAAGGGATCTATGAACTTGAAGGGGAAAAAAATTACATCTTAATTTTCACTAACCTTTAACAGTAATTTATAGTATTTACTTCAATTATTTAAAAACATTATTCTGAGAAAAGGTCCAGAGGTTTTTCCAGATTGTCAAGGGGTCCATGATATAAAAAAGGTTCCTGATATATAGTACCTTATTTAACAGATAAAGAAACTGAGGCCTAGGAAGGTTAAGCAGCTTGCCCAAGATCACAGGATTACATAGAGCCAGAGAGAGGGCTAGAATCCAGGTCATCTAATTCCCCTGTTGTAATATAAACTAAAATTTTTAAAAGGGTTATTTTATCATGTTATATATTATATTAAGTTATTTAAATCACTGGTTTTTATAAGTTTAATGTCCAATGAACATTAGTGAGAACTTAGCCAAATTCTACAGCATTCAGTGGATTCTATGTATAAATGTGTGTTAGACAAAAAAGGATAAAATTAGCTAAGGTTCCTAAAATGTGCAGCAGGTATGGTGACTATGCATGCTAACACCTAGGCCAGAGATACAGTGATGGTACTTACACTGTGAACTCCTAAAGCTTTCCAGACTGCAAAACTGATTACACCAACTCCACACCAAGCATAAAGTGAGCCCCAACCCAAAGCTCGCAAGGCAAGAGAAGAACCACTCTCTGGTAAAGCAGCTGTGGCAGTAACGCCCTGGAAACAAAAACAGAATAATAAGAACAACGTGAGTCACAAAGAATGATGAAGATAAGAGGAAAATTAATCTAAGAGTGAGAATCATAGGATCACGGACTTAGAGAATGGAGACCTTCGGAGCCACTGAATACATTTTATAGATGAGCAAAGTAAGTCTTAGGGAGCTGAAGTGATTTGTCCAAAGTCACACAGCTAATAAGTATCTGACCTAGGATTGAAATTTAGGTCTTTCTGACTCCCACGTCTGGTGCTCTATCTACTATGCCACCTGGGAAAATGGTCAAGTGGGAGGTTATTCTAAGGATAGCTTTCCACACACTAAACTAAATAATACAATAACAGCTAGCAATCACATAACACTTTAAGGCCTGTGAAGCGTTTTACACGTCATCTCATTTAATCCTCACGACAAGGTAGGTGCCATTATTATCCCCACGTTAAGATGAAGAAACAGAGCTGAGCGATGTGGAGTCCCCTAGGGTCACACAGCTGGTGTCTGATCTGGGTGAGATCAAACTCTTACTCCAAGTCCAACTTTCTATCTACTAAGCCACCTAGCTAAAAGAGGCCAAGTAAAGAATCCACCACAAGGAAACTGGCTGTTGTTGTTTTTAACTGGGCCTCTCTTATCTTGCCCAGGCTAGAAGAAGCACAGTGCTACTTGTGCAGAGATCAATCCCCTGATCCACAAGGAAGGCTTGCCCTGCTCCATTTCCAACCTGAGAGGGTTCAATTCTCCCTAGGTGGTTTTGTTCTTCCTCCCCCATCCCTTTACCACATTGCTTCCAGACTTAGTACAAACAGTTGATAGGGTTTTATCCCTAATGAAGCTCAGATTTCCTGAGCTCAAGTGATCTGTCAGTCTCAGCTTCCCTGATAGCAAGGATTACAGGCATATGCAATCATGTCTGGCCCACAAGGTTAATTTTTAAAGAAACAATCACTGAAGACCAATTTACCAGCCTCAAATTCTAGGCCCTCCTACCCACCCTCCTCTTCTCACACACCCAAACATTCAACTTCACATAAAGGGGGTAGTGTAGGCAGGGGAAAAGGTGTCTCTGTTTTTCAACTATTTGGCATCTCTGAATTAATAATTTTATTATTTGAAACTGGTTTTGTAATCCCATGTATTATCATAATGCCTGCACTAAAACTAGCTTAATTGGCTACTGTAATTTAAGGCAAGGACTCTGGATTTAAACCCCTTCACAAAGACCATATGCTAGCCCTAGCAACCCTAAATACAGCAAAGAGAAAACAGACAGCCAGTAGAAGAGGAGGTTGAAAAAGAGTATGTAGGCTTTTGGAGCACTCCTCTCTGCAGTATCCTGAGGGGATCTTCTCTTCACCCCTTCATGACCAGTCCCCAGAGGTCCAACCAAGGGACTGAAAAAAGGTAATCAGTTTAGAGAGAGAAGATGAAGAACAGGCTACTCAGAAACTCCTAAAGTAATGTCCCAATTGGTCACTCTTACCTGCTAAGAGACAAGTGTGAGGCGACAAAGAACTAGAAGGACTGGAGAAATGACACAACTCAGGGCTTTAAGAAGGAAAAGGATTGGCACTGAGAAGAAAATTTTTAGAAAGTATATCATATTGTACATGTATACCTCTATCAGACTGCTTGCCATCTGGAGGAGGGGAAAGGGAGGGGGAAAAATTTGGTATTTAAAAACCTTATAAAAGTGAATGCTGATAACCTTTACATGTAACTGGAAAAAAATGCTGTTAAGTGGTGAGGGGAGGGGGGGAAGTATATCATAGAAAAGGGATTGATAAAGAGATAGACAAAAGCTGACCAAGGACAAAAAAGGAACCATTTCAATGTAAAAGTACTTCATCACAAAGGAAAATGAGTCAAAATCTCTTGAGCAGGAAGGTACCACAATCAGTTCCATAAGACTCCCTCAAACAATGAACCAACTCTACCAATCTAGAGAATGATTCAAAAGAACAATCAGAAAATTAAGTGAAAATATAAAGAAGGACAGAAAGTAGAGCTCTGGCAAGTTTACTCAGAGACTAAAGAATTTAGAAAAGACAGAGACATGCTCCATAGCATTCAATTATTTAAAAAAAAAAAAGGAACAGAATTGGAAGGAAAAATGAAATAAAACAAAAAAAAAGATGAAAAATACTCACGAAAACTCTAAAAACAAAAATATTGAACTTAAAGAACAGATGCAAAAAGATTCTAAGGAGTAGAGGCCTTCCAGAAAAAAGAAAAACCATAATGTAATGACTTCAGAAAACCTAATGACGAAATACAGCTCTTACCTTTTGGAAGAGAGGTGACAGAGTGAAGAAAAAAAACTGGGGTTAGTGGGTGGTGACAAGAGAAATGTAAATCAAAATAACTCTGATGTTTACCCTACCCCCTGTAAACTGGCAAAGATGACAACAATTAATGCTGGAAAGGTTGTAAGAAGATAGGCACGTTGGTCCATTGTTGGTGGAGCTGTAAACTGATACAATTATTTTGGAAAGGAATTTGGAATTATACATATAAAGAGGCTAAAATGCCCACATCCTTTGACCCAGAGATTCTCTTACTAGTTAGTGGGTTAGTATTTAAAAATCATTAAGAAGACCAGAGCACTTCTGGTTGACAAAATGAAAACATATATACATACAATATGTACATACATAAAATTATTTTTAAAACTTACATAACAAATTCAGCATTTGTTATATCATTAGGCAATAAATGAGTATTTATCAAGCACTAACTTTATGTCAGACAGTATGCAAAGGGCTAGAAATTCAAAGAAAAAGAAAAAAATTATCCATCTAGTTCTTCATATATTTGAAAAGTCTGTTGATAAAAAAAGGAAAAAATTTTAAAATAACACCATGAAAATGAAAACCTGAATACCACTCTTCAAGAAATCATTCAGAAAAACCGCTCAGAAATAGCAAAAGCAGGAAGAAAAATACTGATTTAGACAATCTAGTCCATCTGTTGGTGATGTACAGAACACTAACAGAAAATTTTAATAAACTCCTGTCTAATAGGCTACAGTGAGTTACACAAGAAATCTTTAATTAGGATCAAGTTGGATTAATACTGCGAATGCAAGGATCAACACATTTAATCATATTTGAAACAAAATCATTCAAAAGCACAATTATCTCAATAGATATAAAAAGTCTTTGACAAAATACCATATTTACTTATGCTAAAAACCTAACAAGTAAAGGAGGGAACTTTTTTTTTTAATATCACCAAAAGTATCTATCTGAAACCAAAATTAAGCACCACATGCAATAGAAATACACTAGCACCTTTCCCAATAAATACAGGAGTAAAGTAAGAATGCCCACATTTCTCATGATTATTTGATGCAGTCCTGGAAATGCTAGCTAGTAGCAATAAGACAAAAGAAACAATTCAAAGGTGGAAACAGAGGTAAAGAAGAGATAAAACTATCCCTATTCACAGAAGACATGATGACATTACTTAGAAAACTTCAGAGAATCAGCAAAAATAAGTGATATAATTAATAGCATCAGCAAACTTGCAGGCTATAAAATAGAGCTAGGCATAAATATTGCAGTGAATAGAGCACTGTATCTGGAATCAGGAAAACCCAAGTCCAATCCCACCTAAATACGCACTAGCTGTGTGACCCTGGACAAGTTACTTAGCCTCTATCAGCCTGTTTCCAGGGGATAATAGCACTTACCTCACAGGATTGCTATAAAGATAAAATGAGACATCTGTAAAGCACATATGAAATGGCACATTAAGCAGTGGCAGGTGCTTAATAAATGCTTGTTTCCTTCCTTCCTTCCAAAATCAACTGCATTTCTATATAACAAAATCCAAGAGTCAATAATGGTAAGAGAAATTTTATTCCGAGTAAGTAAGAAATGCATAAAGCATTTGAGGATCAATCTATACCTGAGATAAAAATGGGAAATTATTAATACATCTAGGTTGAATGGGGAAAAAAATTGTTATATTAAACTTCTCTGATAAATATATTTCATATAAATATATGACCAAAAATTGTTCCCCAATAAATGGTCAAAGGATAAGAATAGAGTTCTCAAAACAAGAACTGCATAGTATCTATAACCATAGGCTACAAATCACTAATAATAAGAGAACTATAAATCAAAATAACTCTGATGTTTACCCCACCCCCTGTAAATTGGCAAAGATGACAACAATTAATGTTGGAAAGGTTGTAAGAAGATAGGCACGTTGGTCCATTGTTGGTGGAGCTGTAAACTGATACAATTATTTTAGAAAGGAATTTGGAATTATACATATAAAGAGGCTAAAATGCCCACATCCTTTGACCCAGAGATTCTCTTACTAGGCTTATACTCCAAAGGAACCTTTCCATTGATAAAAGGAAAGTCTCCATCTCCCCTCAAATATTTATAGTACATTTTTTTTGTGACAGCAAAGATCTGGAAACAAAATAGATGCCAATTGACTGGGGAATGGCAAAATAAACTGTGGTATATTAATATAGTGCTGTTAGAAATGATCACTGTGATAAATACTGAGAAGCAAGTAAAAGATCTACATTAAGTAATACATAAGCAACGCCAAGAAAACAATATATACACAATGACACACACACACACACACACACACACACACACACTCAGAAGTGAATGGTGCAAAATTATAAAGAACAAGAATGGCTTGAAAGAAGACATATAAGAAGATACTTCTACCCCACTCCTTGGCAAACAGGTGGGGACCACCAAGTGTGGCATTTATTTTCAGACTTTTGATATATCACTCAATTATGCTGATTTTTTTCCCTTTTTTTTCTTTAAAAAATATAATATTTTTTTCTTTAAAAATAATAAAAATTATTTAAAAAGATAATTGTTACATGGGATGCTCTCTAGAAGGGAGTGTGAGGACTATTAGGAGAAACTATGGTCATGTATAAAAAAGACTTATTTAAAAAAGAAAATATTTCAGTCATTTGGAATTATAGTAAAAAATGTAAATGGAGATTTTAACTTGTTTTAGAAGAGTCCAAATCTGCTAAACCTACACTTAAAAATTTTTCACACATGATATATTCGAATTAATATTTAAACTCTTTAATTGCTTTTAATAATAAGAATGACACACACACACTCTCCTCCTTTTCCCACATAGTGGGTCTTACAGCATGTGTGCCTTAGTTTCTTCAATTGGTCTCATTTTCCTCCAAAAGTAGAAACCATTAACCAAATGCTATTAATGCTATTATTCCAAATGCTATTGGAAGTGTACACATCAGTGGCACAATTCTGATTTTAGAAATGTAAGTTAAATTATTTCCCTAGGTGTCAGAATTCAGTCTGTATATAAATACATTCAAATCATTAATATTCTGTTTAAATTGAATAATGACAGTTGAATTTAAAAAACTGAAGAGAATATCAATAAAAAAAATTTGACAAGGAAAAAAACTGACAAGGTAGAAGTGGGGGAGGTAACAAAGGACTCTGGATGCCAAATAGAGCATTTTGTATTTGCTCTTGGAGGCAATAGGACACCACTCCCAAAATGAAATGTCATTTGAAATGCTAGCAAGAAAGAAAGTAAATAAATATGTTATATACCTACCTACGCTTGTCTCTGATTACAATCTTTTTGTTTAGACTTATTTAGCACTTCAATTTTCCCTACAATTATTTTCCTTCTTTATTACATAGAATGTATTTTAAAATTTAAATTAAATATCAAAAGTCCTTAATAAGACAATAAATATTTGCATGCAGTTTCACAGAAAGGTTACTTACGAATACCCAAAGCATGTTACATTTTCAAAGGTTAAAATAGTTGAGTTACTCTCCTGTAAATAACTCTATACTCATTATATATCTGTCTCAATATTAGCATGTATTTCATCTTCGGAATATTTACCGATACTTTTTTGCAGAAGTAGCTGGCAAAAATTAATAATCCTTTATACAAGTATAGAAATTAAAGGACAGGACCATTAAGCAACTTACTCAGATTTAATTGAAAGTCAATGAGACAACTAAGAACAGAAGTTCAATAACTCTTATCAATCTCATCTGTAGAGAACATTTAAAGTAAGCCAAACTGATATTAATCACTAATTCAAAAGATACATTTAAATCCTATTTCCCTTACATTTTTGTTATATGATATAACCTTAGTAATATAATTCTCATTTCCAAGACAGGTAAAGGTTTCATTTTTTATAAAAGTAATAAAAAGCAGTGATATAAATTTTTTGTTTCAGACTGACCTTGCAGCCACATCAGAAACTAAATAATTTGGTTCTTTTATTTACCTAAAAACGAAGTAGATACTTGGGAAGTTATTGGGACATCAGCCATTCCCAATTCAACAGATTAATAATCCTTATTTTTAGATTTTGAGGAGTTTGGGGTTGGATTTTTTCCTCCTCTAGCCATTCTATAATACGAGGTGAGCCAAGAACATTGGCTCTTGACTCAGAAAATCTGAGTTCAAATCCTACCTTTGCCACTTGCAACCTGTGAGACACTACACAAGTTACTTAACCTGTCTTAGACTCAGATTCTTAATATATAAAATGAAGGTGCTGGACTAGCTGGCTTCAGAGATCCCTTCCAGCTTTATGTTTGAACAATTATTCTGGAGGATTTGGAGGTTTTTTATTCAAACCTCAATGCGATGAGCTACTGCTATAAAAATTCCCTCCACCAACGCAAACTAACAGGTTAAGGGACCTTGCCCTGGTCACATAGTTTGAGTAAGAAGAAGGCCTTGAATCCAGGTCTTCCTAATTCAACAGTTGTCAAAACTTCTAAATTATTTATATAACTAAAGCAAGAAACATGTATTTTCAAATTTCCCTTCAACAAACATGCTATTATATTTCCTATGTTTTTAAAATTTTAAACTACTGGGGCAGCTAGGTGGCGCAGTAAATAAAGCACCAGCCCTGGAGTCAGGAGGACCTGAGTTCAATCTGGCCTCAGACACACAACACAAAACTAGCTGTGTGACCTTGGGCAAGTCACTTAACCCCAACTGCCCTACCTTCCCCTCTCCAAAAAGCAAAATTTAAAAAAAAATTTTTTTTAACTACTTACAAATATGAAATACATGTGGCCCTTTAAAAAAATGAAATTTACTCTCTCAATTAGGTCAATGAAAGAAACTTTAAAAATAATATGTTAATCAGCTAACTTTGTCTTTATCGTTTTATTATTCGTAGGTAGGAAAGGGGAGGTAAGCCTTCAAATAATCAATATTCATTGAATTACCAATTTGTACTCTTTCAACTTTCTTAATTTCTCAATTAAAAGTTACTTAGAATGGAAGAAAACATTCTTTCTACATTAGTGAAACAAACTATTCCTGTTAAAATTGATTATCCCTTCAGTAATCTCTAATCATATCTTTGTTTAAGTTCAATTTTATCTAAAACCTTCTTAAATATGCATTTCTTAAATGATTCACCCTTATCTCAAAAATGATTAGAACTGGTATCCATGAAAAGATACTGCTCAATAACCTTTTTGTTATTCAGTAGTTTTTCAGCTGTATCAAACTCTTTGTAACCCCAACTGGGGTTTGCTTGGCAAAAATACTTCCATTTGCTTCTCTAGTTCATTTTAGAGATGAAGAGCTCAGGCAAACAGGGTTTCAGCTAGTCACACAGCTGCTACATTTTTGAGGCCACATTTGAACTCAGGAAAATGAGTTTATGCACTGCACCACCTACCTGACCTAGATAACCTGACAGTAAATTATTTTTTTGGCATTTAAATCTAGTACCAAGTTGAGAATAATACCTGTCTGAGAGATCAGTAAATGGGAGTACAGAGAGGTTATTTCCCTAAGTCAAGTTAACTGGTTGCAGAGTTAGGACTAAAATACCCAGTCTCTTCAGTTCCAGTCTGGTTCTGTTCTCTTATAGTAAATTATATCAGTGTCTTCTACAGTCTCCAGAAAAGCTAAAAGAGTTAAACATCATCTCAAAAAATACAATAACCCCCATTTATGCATGGATTGTGCTTGAAAAGCTTAAAAGTCAGTTGTCTGGAACTCATAACATTTTCCCAAAGAATTACCATAAATGATGATTAAATTCCGAAAATCTACCATGTACCTGAGATACTTTTTTCCCCCCTTTTTGGAGGGGGGAAGGCAGGACAATTGGGGTTAAGTGACTTGGCCAAGGTCACAGCGCTAGTAAGTGTTAAGTGTCTGAGGCTGGATTTGAACTCAGGTCCTCCTGACTCCAGGACCACTGCTCCATTCACTGTGCCACCTACCCACCACCCTGCTATGGTATTCTTTAAAAGTAAGGTTAGGAATGGATAGCAGACTCATTTGAACACTGACTCTCTTGAAGACGGGTTGGTCTGAGGAACCAAAAGCTTTAAAGTCCAGTAGTATTCATGATAGAGTTATAGGATTGGAGTTGAGTCTGGGAAGCCAGGAGAGATGAGTAAAGAGAGCATTCCAACACAGGGGACACCCCTAAAAAAGCATGGAGTCAGGAAATGGAGTTGTATGTACAAGGAACAACAATAAAATAGTTGTTGCTTGACTGAAAAGTACACGGATGGGAGTGAAGCATAAAGAGACTGGAAAGACAGATGGGCCAAGACTACAAAGAGCTTTAAATGCTAAACAAGGCTTTTACATTTGATCCTGGAGATAATAAGCACCTGTGGGGCTGGTGGCAGCATTCAGGGCTGGACCTGAAATCAGGGGACCTGAATCTGAACCACTTACTATTTGTGTGACTCTGGACAAATCATCTAACCTCTCAGTCTCCATTCCCTATCTGTAAACTGGGGATAATGACAGCACCTACGTCACAGGACTGCTGTAAGGATCAAATTAGATAACACATGTAAAGTGCCAGGCAGACCTCCTTCACAGTCGCTAAAGTGGTTTTTCTAAACTACACATCTGACTGTATACTTCTACTCAACAAATTCCAGTGACTCCCTATTACCTCGAGGATCAACTATAAACTCTTCTGTCCAACTCTTCACAAACTGGTTCCCTGCTACTTTCCCAGTTTCTTTTCCTGCTAGTCTCCTCTACAAACTCTCCAGTCTACTTGATGTCTCTCTCCCAAGACACCCCATCTCCGACCTCCATGATTTTAGGCTGCCGCCATGCCTAGGATGCTCCCCCTCCTCACCTCAACCTCTGGCTTTCTTCAAGGAATCTCCAGAACCTCCTCCTGTATGAGCCCTTGCTTGGCTCTCCCCTCCAACATTACCTGTAATTACTTTATGTGTGTTTTGCATACAGATCTATAAATATTCCTTGTGGCTGCTATAATTTCCTCTCTGTGCATGGCACATGGTAGATGCCTAGTAAATGCTTACTCTTTTGCTTCTTTAAGAAGCGCATCACCAGAATGCTGGTCACCATATTAGGATTTTTTTTTTTTTTGCAACAGCAAGAGATAAAGACTATCTCCTAAAGTATCAAGAGGCTTCAGCCTATACCACAAGTTTCACCTCTACTAATGAAATCAAAGATCCTCAAATATCAAAAAGGTCCAAGATACAGGCATTGCAGTTATGGTTCAAAACATTCAGATAGTAGGGTTCAATTTTCAAATGCTTAAGAGCATAATTATCAAGTCTTGCATAGGGTGAACATATGCATTAGCCCAGTTCTGAAGGCTATTATGTTGGCCTCAAAATTAAATGCGGTTTGAAGTACTAAATAAAAAGGTTCCTGTGAAAGATTTTTCCAGCAGTTCCTATGAAAAAGATCTCAAGGGCTTACTAGATTGCAAGTTCAATGAGTCAACAATATGACACAACAGAAAAGGCTGAGTAATCATGGGCAAATAACCTATTCTCTTAGTACCCTGGGCAACTCTTCCCCCCTAAATAATCCATTTTTGCCAAATGACTGGTTTAGTGAGGACGGAGAAGTACAGGCTTAAAAATGCCCCAAGATCTAGGTTACCTATCTGAAAGAATTTTTAAAGCTTTACAAATCTACAGAATCTCACTCACCATAAAACATTTTTAACTTTTAAAAACAAGATAAGTAGTAAAGAATGACAATTGGAAAGACTCTTAGAGACCATCTACTACAGGGTTGGGGAACTTGAGGCCTCAAGGCTACATGTGGCCCTCTAGGTCCTCAAGTGTGGCCCTTTGACTGAATCCAAAATTAACAGAACAAATGCCCTTATTAAAAGGATTTGTTCTATAAAACCTGGACTCAGTCAAAAGGCCCCACACCTGAGGACCTAGAGGGCCATATGCGGCCTCAAGGCTGCTTGTTCCCCACCTCTAGTCTAGTCCAGCTCCTACTGAAAATCCCATCTTCAGCGTTCTTGACAAAGTAGTAATCCAGTCCCTACAAAAGGGCCTCCCCTTCCCTCTGGTGATCAAGAAGACACTACTTCTAGAGGCAACTTTAGTCTGAACAGTTCTATTTGTTAGAAACTTTTTTATTCTTGCACAGAACTAACTTCCACCCATTGCTCCTGTTTCTGTCCCGTAGGACTAGGTAAAGCAAATGCTGTCCCCTCTTCTGTTATAACCCTTCAAATACTTGAAAAACAGTTGTCTCTCTGCCCTCTCTCTTCCCCCTCATCCCAGACCTCTTCTCTCCAAGTTTTATGGTCTCTCAAATCCCCTTACTATTCTGGTCATCTTGCATCTTGGCACTGTCTTCCTAAAATATGGCATCCAGAGCTGAAACACTTCAAACGTAGTCTGACCATGGTAGAATGCAGTGATCCTATCACTTCCCTCATTCTGGACATAATACCTCTCTTAATGTATCTTAAGATCATGTTAGCTTTTTTTTTTTGGGCTGCCTTGTAATACTGTTATTTCATATTAAGCTGATAATCCAGTAAAATCCCCTGACCTTTTTTCACATAAAATGCTACCCTGTCACTTCTCACCTAGTCTGTATTTGAGAAATAGATACAATTACTTCTACTAATTTTTTTTTTTTATCAGATTTAGCCCATCATTCTAGATTGTCAAGAATTCTTTGGTCCTGGGTCTCTCATCCAATGTGTTAACTACCCCCTTCAAGTCATCTGCAAATCTAATGGGTATATCTATGTCTTCATGAAAGATATCAATAAAAATTTTAAGTAGCACATGGCTAAAGACAGAACTTTGGGTCTCTCTACTCAAGACCTTCATCCAAGTTGAAACCAAATTATTCATCTTCATATCTACTCCTCTAAGCAATTCCAAATCCACCTAACTATAAATATCTAAACAATATCTCTCTACATTGCATTTAGAACTGAAATCCTCTTTGGAAACAGGATATACATTTATACCCATTTTTTTTAAAGGAAGCACTTCTAAGTATTTTTACTTAGAAATCAAATGAGATGTCTGGTTTTGCTTTTTTTTTTTTTTCATTTCCCAGTGATCACTCATTGGTTACAACCCTTCTATATGACCAAACCATTGTACAATGTGAAAGTATTTAAAGATCCTATACATGACTGCACGCCACCATGGGGGGGGGAGGGAAGGGAGGGGAGAAAATCTGAAACTCAAGTGATTGTGGAACTGAATCTTGTAAATTAAAAGTAAATGAGCAAATAAAAAAAATTTAAAAAAAAGAAATCAAATGAGATAATAACTGTAAAGCACTTGGCAAATGTCTTGTAGACAGTAGATGCTCAATACTTGTTCCCTTTAAAACTAGCAATAAAAAAGAACTTTAGACTCTATGTGTATATTCAAAGACCTTTTAAATCAATGTGAAACACCACCAAAATAAAAATCATACTCCATCCTCATTCCATGTAACAAAATGTTACTGAAAATAACATAGATGCAAATAAACGTAGTAGATAACAAACCTTATTGAACCACTGAGGGCTTTTCTTTTTTGCCAGTGACAAAGTTGTAACAAAGCCAGCGAACATTCCTGCAGCAGCAACTGTACCAAGAAAAATCCCACCTGCCAAGGATTAAATTTTAAAAAATTAAGAACTTCAGAAAGAGCTTAAATAAGTTTCAAAGAAAATTTAAAACAAGCTCTACTCTCATTTATAAAGAAAAAAAAAATCTCAAAAAGAAATGTTTGTCATCTATCCTGCAGAAGAGAAAATGGAAAGCTATGACAACCGTTTAGGATCCGTGACAGTTGTGCAGAGCCAAAAGTGGTTTTATTGTGTTTTTTTTTCCCCATTAAGCTCATCCTGAAACAATAAAAAGGTAAGTTGGATGGAAAGGGCGCTAGACGGGATCAGATCTAGACTCTGCCTCTCGGCAGTGCTTTGACCTCGGGCAAGATGTTTAATTTCCCTGGGCTTGTGTCCTCTTTTGCTGCAGAAGAGGTCACAAACTCAGTAGCTGGAACGCGCACAGTGAGGGGGCACGGGCACCTACCTCCTAGGGCTGCTGGGAGCCTGACAGCCCTAGGAGAACGTGAGACATTATAAGTGCCTTCAGCACCCCGGACCCACCGTCGGCGCTGGGGGGCGGCTTTGGGGAGGTTACACGAGAAGTATCCTCCTCCCACCTAAGTGCCGAGAGCTTCGGGGCTGGCCGAAAGGCTCCTTGGGCTATCTAGTGGCTCTACAGACGGGGAAACTGAGGCTCAGGGCGGGGGAGGGGGGGCAACCGGTGGTGGGTTACGGACCCGGCTGGGCCAAGCTGAGGGGAGGGTCTACTGAGGGGGATGGGTCGACGGGGGGCGCACGAGGGTCCTCCCCTGTCCACGCCTCCCACAATCACCGACACCACCGGCTCGTCCTCCAGGGAGAGCGAGGCGACCCCGGGGCCCTGGAGCAGAGACTGCGCCAGGACCGAGCTCCTGGGGACTCGCAGCTGACGCGCGCACCTTTCACAAGAAACAGCCGGTTGTCCGGGACTGCAGGCTGCTCCAAAGAGCCAGGGGGCCCCGCGGGCCCAGAGCCCACAGGCTCCATAGCACGAAGGCAGCCAAGCCGGCCGCCGACTGATGAGCCCGGGTGGAAACAACGAAACCAGAGAGAGAGGGGCCGGCGCGGTGCAATGGGAATACGGTCCCGCCAGTGCTGCCGGCTACAAGGTTCCGCCCTTCCCTTTCCGGGGCCTGAGCTGAGCGTGCTCTGGTCCCGCCCCCCAGCTCTCTCCCACCCCCAACCCCAATATCTACACCTGCGCAGACGCGCGATTGCGCCTCTACTGGGGGCATGTAGCCTAGAGGCTACTTTACTTTGAGAGGACGCTGTTGGGTTAGGAGTGAGAAGGGGCAGGCATGTAAATATAAAGTATGTATTGTTAGTAGGGCCTTAGACCTCAAAGATATTAGACCTCAAAGGTATTATATAGTCATTGTGTGTGTGATAAAAAGATGTTAAATCACTTGGAGACAGCTCAAGGTGAATACAGAAGGGTTCTTTATTAGAATCTTGGAAGAAGCGGGCAGTCCAACCACTGAACTAAAGTTGGGGGGGGGGGGAGGGCGGAGGGCCCCAAGG
>CM053586.1:71785074-71854492 GCA_028646515.1 Pseudochirops corinnae | reverse complement strand
AGTTATATTTTCTCACCTCTTTTTTTGAGGGGGGGGGGGCAACCTTCATAATTATTGAGGAGTCATTCCTTTTTCTGTTTTCCCAGTTTGGATAATTGAAATTATTGGAATGAAAACAAGTACACCTGAAAGGAACCAATAGCTAAAGAACCTCTTTCCCAAAAATATATCAAAAAGGGGCAATAATTTTGCCTGGGAAAAATGGAAATGAGGGCTTGAGATTGGTGCCTCTCCATCTGTGGCTTCATCTACTTCTAATACATGTTTCTATTTATAATTTCTTTATATTCATAATTTCTTACAGTAATGATATTCCATTCCATTGAATTCTATTCCTATATTGCAATATGTTAGGTCATTCCCCATTTAATGGGCTACTTTTTTTCCCTACTCCTTTGTTAATACAAAAAGTGCTGATTTGAATATTTTGGCATACTTGGGACCTTTCTTTCTATCTTTGACCTTATTGGAGGGTACATGTCAAGTAGTGGTATGTCTGGGTCAATGGGGAGCTATTTTTGTTACTTTTTAAAACAGTATTTAATTTTTTTCAAATTACATGTAAAGACAAATTTAACATTTTTTTAGAAAATTTTGAATTCCACATTTTCTCCTCTTCCTCCCCTCCCTCCTCCCTAAGACAGTAAGCAATTTGATATAGGTTTTATATATATGCAATTATGTAAAACATATTTCCATATTAGTCATCTTGTGAAAGAAGCAGCAGAGCAAAAGAAAAAACATAAAAAAATGTAAAATTAGTGTGCTTCAATCTGCGTTCAGATTCCATCAGTTCTTTCTGTGGATGTGGACGGCATTTTTCATAACAAGTCCTTTGTAATTGTCTTGGATCATTGTACAGCTGAGAATAGCTAAGTCATCCATAGCTGATCATCATACAGTATTGCTGTTATTTGGTATAGTGTTCTGCTGGTTCTGTTCACTTTACTTTGTATCAGTTCATGTAAGGCTTTTCAGGTTTTTCTGAAATTGGCCTGCTCTTCATTGCTTATAGCACAATAGTATTCTATTACAATCATATACCACAACTTGCTCAGCCATTCCTCAGTTGATGGGCATCCCCTCAATTTCTGATTCTTCGCCACCATAAAAAGGGCTGCTATAAATATTTTTGTATAAGTAGGTCCTATATCTTTGGGATATAGAACTAGTAGTAGTATTGCTGATTCAAAAGGTATGTACAGTTTTACTTTTTAAGCACAATTCTACATTACTTTCCAGAATGGCTGGAATTATTCACAGCTCCACTAACATATTAGTGTCCTTGTTTTCTGCTAGCCCTACCAACACTAATTCTAGCTTTTGTCATTTTTACTAATTTGCTGGCTGTGAGACAAAACTTAGAGCTATTTTAATTCTTTTATTATTAGATATTTGAAGTAATTTTTGTAGAATTGTTAATAGTTTACAACCCTTTTTTTTTTTGAGAATTACTTCTTCATATCCTTGGACTACTTATAAATTGGAGTAAAGGCCTATGTAGAATTATTTAATGACCAGGCTGAAGGAAGGAAATCCAGGCATTATCAAGCGTAAGGATTTATCAAGTTGGATATGAGTTCTAATATTTTGAAAAATGAAAAGGCAATTCATAATGACTTTGATAAATTAAACATGTGATTTATCAGTACTAGGCGAGTTTCCTTTGAGTCAGGTGCAAATTAGTACACTGACTCTTTTGGCTTTTCCATGTCCCAGAAGCCTTTTCACTCTGACCCTGGAAGATCCCTTCCTTTCTACAGCATTATCCTCCAGTTGCTGAATTCCTACCACAACCTCCATTTTGAGGAAGTGCCCTGGACAATCATACTCACTCCTTGCCTCTTCACTTGTTTCTATTCCTGACTCTTTGGATTAGCCCTCCACCTGTCCATCGCATAACCACCTAGGTACCTTCTCTCTCCCTTCCCCCAATTTTCAGCTTCCTTTTATATATTGTATTTTCCCATTGGAGTGCAAATTCCTTGAAGGTAGGAACTACATTTCTTTTTACTTGTATTCTGTGTGTGTAGTATAAGGCCTGATACATAGTGAGTGATTAAGACATTTTTGCTGACTTGTTGATACTGCAGAAAAACAAAACTACTAAATGAGAGAAAAGATTGGCTACATAATGTGAAAGGATGTCAGAAAAAGATTTGAGAGTCATAGTGGCCCTAAACATCAAATGAATAATTCCATGCTATTCTTTCTTTTCTAAAAAAGTAATCATATGATCATGGGATTCAGAACTAGAAGGGGCCTTAGAGATATAAAACTCTTAGGATTTTAGGGTATATTTAAGAATCAAGAGCTTATTCTATTGAATCAGACATTTGCAAGATCCTTATAAGAATATTATGTCTGGTTTTGTTTTGTTTTGTTTTTGGCACTTCAGAAAATAACAAGGAAAACATCCAAAGAAGAAGAGTAAAAATGAATTTGAACTCAGGTCTTCCTGACTCCAGGCGCAACATTCTATCCACTTCACCACCTAGCTGCCCCCTGACTGGACTTGTGGGTAGAAGACCTGGGTTAAAATCTCAGCTCAAACCTGTGCTAGTGACCCTGGAAAAATCCTTTAACCTTTGTGAGTTTCAGTTTCCTTATCTATAAAATGAGAATAATACTAGCACCTAAGTTGTTATGAGGACCTGTGTGTGTGTGTGTGTGTGTGTGTGTGTGTGTGTGTATAAAATCTTAACTCCTTACCAGATTGTTATCTTTCTCAATGAAAGTGAGGAAACATATCTTATCTGTGAATGAATAAATGAAAATGCATTTATTAAACATTTAGTATGTTCAGAGCACTGGGATCTAAACTTTGCATCTCTCTTTAGTATTTAGGACTTTGCACACAGTGGATATTTGCTACATTTTTGTATAATTAAAAAAAATTAAACTGGAAAACTGAGAGGCACAGCACAATTTGTAGGGAATAGAGGTTGAATTAGAAGTAGATGAAGCCACAGATGGAGAGGCACCAATCTGATAGCCTCATTTCCACTTTGGCCTTTTCCAGGCAAAATTATTGCCCCTTTTTGATATAATATTTTTGGGAAAAAGGTTCTCTACCTGTTGGTTGCTTTCAGGTGTACTTGGTTTTCATTCCAAATATTCTCCTAATTTGGTTACTCCTTTCTTGATGCATTAGAATCTTATTGCTTCTCACAAATGCTGGGTTGGCAGATGTGTTGTGTGGGAGTAACAAAAATTTCTTATGTTAATTTCTTTCTAACTAGCACATGTGCTAATGTAAATGTACCCTGTTGGACACAACTCAGCAACCCTTTTCTTAGGCTTTTTAAAAAAAACTTTCCACACCCAAAGGATCCTTGTGTGCTTCATGAACTGATATGCAAACCATATATTTGTATATGGATTTAATTAATTCCATTCTTGAAATTCAGCATTAAATCAGAAAGGCAGAATCCTCCTGGAACCCCACTTTAGTTTCCTTTCTTTATGGTAAGGAAGAGTGAAAGGAATTATCAAATGAAATCCTTTAAGGATAAGGTTTCTGTTGGATAGACATAAGAAGTCAAGAAATACATCCTTAAGCTGTGAAAAAGAATTGAATACTTAAGGTAATCACAAGTTCTTAATACATGTCAATTTAACCTAGTCCTAGAAAATCTCAAACTTTAAATCTTGTCCTGTGGCAAAATGAAAGGATCTCATGCTAATAAGGCAAGACTAACAATGAACCCTATCATTATATCTAGATGAATTTATAAAGAAAATGTGTGTATGTGATACACAACATAAAAATTGGTCAGGACTATTCTGCTGAGTGTCGGCATCTGTTTCAATCCTATTAATGGTTGTCCATTCCAATGCCTGTCTGTCTTCACTATTTCAAAAGATCTGTGATAATGTGCTATGTGGTATAGTGGAAAGAACACTGCATTTGGATTCAGGTATTAGGGTTCAAAAAGGAGATTAAGTGACATGAACCCTGGTGATGGGGCTAGCAAGCAACAGAGGTGGAATTTGAACCCAGATCCTTTGACTCTTGAGTGTCTCCTCTCCTCTGGTTTAAATAATACCAATCCCATTTATTTTTGTTCAAGATTCAGTGTTTAGATGAAAAAAAAATAGATGAAGTTCCTCATTTTATATTGTGTTTACAGCATTCTTTGAGGTCAACATGAGAAATTCTGGATGCAGAATTTTATGTATCACATGAAATTTCTTTACAGATTCATCTGGACAGAGTGGTCTTTGGTGTTTATGATTAGATTTGGTAGATAATGCCTATGTGCTGATATCTATCTGGGATCAGAGTGGAAAGGATTTTAGATGCCTTTGACTCTAAATCCTTCATTTTACAGATGTGGAAACTGAAGGTAAGATGGATTAAGTGATTTGTCCAGTAAGTCTAAGGCAGGATCTGAATTATGGTTTTCTTGTTGCTAAGACCTGATCTCTATCCACTCTGCCATCCAATTGCTTTTCTCTGTGTTTATGCACACACAAAAAAGCTTACATAAAAAATTTACTGAAGGAACCTGGCTGAGTCTTAGTTTCTTTGTTTATAAAATGAGGGTGTTTGGACCCTTCCAGCTTTACATTTATGATCCATGAGCATAAGCTCCCTTTGGTGCTTTGCTATGTATTATCCAACCCATCCTACCAAACTTTCTGACTTCTGTGAGACCTGAGAGGTCAGTTTGGTACAGGACCTTCAGAGCTTACTATACTGCTGTCCTAGGTTAGCTCTGGCGACTGGGGAAAGTGGAGACAGAAGTGCCTGGTTTCTAGTTTGACTGTGGATCTCTGTCTCTTAACTAGCTCTTAGCGTTTCTCTTTTATTTGTTACAGTTGTTTGTCCTTCATTCTTTTCGGAGGGCAATTGGGGTTAAGTGACTTGCCCAAAGTCACAGGGCTAGTAAGTGTGTCAAGTATCTGAGGTCGGATTTGAACTCAGGTCCTCCTGACTTCAGGGCAGGTTCTCTATTCACTGTGCCACCTAGTCACCCCTGTCCATTCTTAAAGAAGACTTAAAAATGACTTCAGGAAGATGATGTCATGACTTGCAAATGAATTGGGTTTAAGCAAGGCAGGGCCTTGCAAAGTCACCAACCTCACTCTCTCCTTGGGAGCCAACTGGTTCTAGTGGCCAGATATAGATTAGGTCTAGTGAAGATGATCCCCAATATCTGAAGGCAAGATCAGGAGTTATAGTGGGAAGAACACTGGATTAGAAGAGGTGGATTTGAAGTCTAGTTTCAGCACAGATGAGGGGATTCCTTTTATTTATGTGTGTGTGTGTGTGTGTGTGTGTGTGTGTGTGTGTGTGTGTGTGGGCGTGCGCGTATACATCTGTCTATTATCTGTTTATCT
This sequence comes from Pseudochirops corinnae, assembly GCA_028646515.1. Classification (NCBI taxonomy): domain Eukaryota; kingdom Metazoa; phylum Chordata; class Mammalia; order Diprotodontia; family Pseudocheiridae; genus Pseudochirops; species Pseudochirops corinnae. Next base: position 71,849,146 of record CM053586.1, on the reverse strand, counting down.
ATCTGAACATGTGAATATACACACACACATATACATACACACTCACACATGTGTAATGTTGGTTGGGCACTGAAAGGTTAAATGACTTGTTCAGGACCATACAGTCAGTATGTGTCTGAGAAAGGACTCAAACCAAACTTTTCCTGACTCTAAGGTCAGCTCTCTGTGTATACATACACACACTCACACTTGTCCACACAAACTTATATGTAAAATATTATTAAAGCAACCTCCCTGGGCTAATTTCCTCATCTGTAAAATGAGGGAGTTGAGGACTCCCAAGGTCTCTTCATCCTTTAAGACTAAGCTCTCTTACTTTGTGTGCCAGCCCATCCTACCCAACTTCCAAAGTTCTTTCAGACTCAAGAGTTCCAACGGTTTGGTTAAGCCCAAAGGGCCTTAGCAATGGGGAAAGAGAGAAGTACCGGGGATGCTGCTAATGTTGTGAGTCTAGATTTAATATGGTTTCTCTCCAGATAAATGAACATAAATGTTTATTTCTTAGTTGCATAGAGGCTCACCTGTCATCTCATCCATCTTCAAAAATGGAGTTTCCAGAGACATCAAGGAAAAGGGCTGGTTTGTTGGTTAGTTTGTTTAGGAAAAAAACGATGTGAGAAACTAAGTATGCTATAAACTTATTCATTGAAAAACTTACCTCAATACTCACCTACTTTGATGTTTCATGGAACTTGCTGGATTACTTGTAGCATGACTTTTTTTGTGTCAGTAAAACTGACTCTCTACACTCACAATTAAACAATATAAAAAGGGAGATAACAGAACAGGCCTAGGCATGGAGTATTTTGAATTTTGACTCAACTATGGAAGGGCCATTGACTCTCGCTGTGTGTGGCCTGAAGTAAATCTCCTGATGTCTGGATACCCCAATTTGTTCATTTAATAAATGGGAATAGTAATTTATACCATCTATCTCAGAAGAAAGTAGAGTTCTCTGTGGTAGTTCTACAAAGTTCTCTGAAAACTCCCAAGTGTTACATTAATTGTCAAAGCAGTAACAACAACCCTTCTAATTATAGGGTTTGACTGGTAAAGGAAGGACGAGTAGTTGAGAGAATACAGAGATTTCTCTTTCCTAGGCTTCATAGAATTCCAGCCTTTCTCCCTGCCCTCTCTCCTCCCTTATTGTGCTATTTGATTTTGACAAATTAAATGCTATTTGCATTGACTTCAATGCTAAATATTATTTGCAAAGCCGTTTCTGTAATTCCTTAGCATTTTGGCTTCTCTCCTTATGTTGGAAAGTATTCACTTGAGTGTATATTAAATATACTTCATTTTATAATTGAAGAAGTAGCCTGAGGGTAGCCCAATTGTTAATGCCTCAAGCCCTTTCCATCAGGTGTTGCTTGAAAAATAATTTGGTGTTCTAAGTCTTGCGTTTAATCAGTAGGTATCCTGATTATAGGCACCCAAATTGCTGGCATCATTCTTGGCAATTTTAGCAAAAAGCAAAAAAATCCCTGAAACCTTCATTTGAAGGGTTTATTGAAGACATGGTTAAAACACATCATTAAGTAAAAATGAGACAGCATTCTTCGTCAGTTACGAGTTTGAGATGAACTGAATTAACTTTTTGTCTGATTTGAGGCAGTAACTAAGGCTGTACAGTATCAGTTCAGTTCAAGTTGAGACAAATATCTAGACTATCTCATTATTTTTCTCCCTTTTCATTCTCTTTTCCCCCTTCCTAACTCATGCTTTTTTCCTTCCCTTTCTCTCATAGATGTAAAGTTGCTTCATCTGGATGGCTGATCTATACAGTAAAACACTTGGTTTAGGAAAGTGATATGTGATCACAGGGCCGTAGGACTTGAAAGAAAGAATGTGGCAGATAGGACTTTTATTTTAAAAGAAATAAAATAAGTCACAGTGCCAATATTGTGCTTCTTTCAGTTACTGATGGTTGCTGCCATCAGGTATAGCATTATAGTGAAATTGATAAATGTAGAAAGGATGCTGCATGGTTTTACAAAGTTAAAATCAATCATCTTACTAGGAAATAACATGCTAGCAATGTTAAGGAGAATCATCTGTGCATAGATGGTGTTTCATATCATGAAGTCAGTCAGCACATCATGATCCTTTGAGAACTTGTTTGTGCAATCACATCTGGTAAAATGTGATTCCTTCCCCCAAGGAGATTACAGTCTAGTTAAAGAAAACTAATGCACATAAAATGGAAAGTTATAAAAGACATTATTTGGTTAAATGCTAATTACATAGTGTAGATTAATATATACTATGGGAGTTCAGTGAGGGCTAGAGTAGCCTTAGAGGGCTTTGAACAATTCAATTCCATTCAGCAAGGATTTATTAAGGAAAAAGAAAAAAAAAACTAATTCTTAAAGAACGTAAAAGATTTTAAGAGGCAGAGGTGAAGAGAGACTGCATCCCACATACGTGGGACAGCCTGCACAAAGGACTCAATTGGGAAATAGATTGCTGAGTTTATAGATAGCAAGTAGGGTAATTTGGTTGTAATGTAGTATTTGTTAAGAATAGTAGTATGAAATAAACTCGAGAAAGTAGACTTGAGTTAGATTGTAAAGTGCCTTAAATGCCTGATTAAGGAGCAGTGGGGAGCTAGTGAAGGTTCTTGAGGGCATGGTCATACTAGTACATGAGGAATACTATCTTGGCAGCTGTGTGAAATATGGAAAGGGGGGTGACTAAAAGCTGAGAGTCCAATTGGGAGGTTGTTGCAAGAATAAAGTCATGAAGTAATGAAGGCTTTAAGTAGTAGTGACCATGTGAATTGGGGGTGGGGTGGATATAGACATGCTATGGAGGAAGTAGGATTTGAATAGGAAGAAGGGAGAATATTTTGGAAAAGGAGAATAAAATGAGCATAATGTTTTGGTAGAAAACTGACCTGACTGGAAAAGAAGGTTTTCATCAGGTGATAATGGGAAATAAGGATGAAGAGAGAGAGGGAGGCCAGATCATGGAGGGCCTTCAAAGTCAGTCTAGAGGAATGTTGACTTGGTCAGTAGATAATGGGGTGTCTTCATAAATTTTCAGCAGAAGAGTGCCACGATTACAGCTGAGCTCAAGTAAGACCAATATACCACTAGCATGTTGTTGTTTGTCCTTCTTTCTTGAAGAGGAGCAATGACATTAGGAGAGTGATGTTTTGCCATAGAAGAGAATTGGATTTAAGTGAGGCAGGGCTGTGCAAAGTCATCAACCTCACTCTCTCTTCCAGAGTCATTGGAATCCTGTGGCAGTACATAGGTTAAAAAAACCAAACTTTTGATGGCCCAGGAATCAGTGGAAGACCCTGACCTTTTCAGCCCAGGTCTTTCCCAGGTCTCAATTTGTCTGAGGCAACACTCATTCAGTAATTAAAGTCTAGGTAAGAATTGAGGCAAAAAAATGGCCTAGTTTGCAGTCAATCTGGGAGGGGAAGACCCTTAGAAGTTCTGATCTGAACTTAAATAGTTTCTATTTCACACTCACTCTGAACTATCAAAACCCAAACAATGAATAAGTGAGACTTGGATTGGGGCCTACTATTGGCCAGTTGATGAAAGACCACTGCTAATGTAGAATGAATTTAAAAGGTGAGTCTTGGGAAGAGGGACTGAACAAGCATTTATTAAGCAACTACTAAGAGTCAGGTTTTGTGCTAAGTGCCTTACAATTCTCTCATTTGATGTCTTTTAAGGAAGTGAAGTTAACTAGAGGTTTATAAGAGCCTGGAATAGGATGGTGGCAGTGGAAATGGATGACAAAGAGACATTTTAAAGAAATATTCAACAGGGTTTTATCATGACCTATGAGTATTGGTTTGTTGAACTTGGGAGGGCTTAGCTTGGAGAACTTGGAAACTGGGTGAGTAAAAGCCAGAAGTGGACTTAAACCCAGCTCTCTGTACATCATGCTTTGCTGCATCTCTCTTCTGAACATAGGGATAGAGGATGTATCTGTGATTTCATTGGTATAGGGTACTCACACATGAAGAAACTCACTCTACCAATGGAAGTCATTGCCTTCTCTGAAATACAGTCATATTTACCTAGTACACTGAGTGGTTAAGTGATTTGCCCAGGTATGTGTCAGAGTCCCAACTTGATCCCACATCTTCTTGGGTCAAAGTCCAATTGCCTATCCTCTCTGCCTCCTGAAATTATAATAGCCTCAAATTAATAAAGGTAAATTCATGTTACCCAAAGGGATGTTAAGAGTTAAATTAATTCTTCCTTGGCCTCCCTCCCAATTTCTTCACTCATCATGCAGCAATTTTGATTAGACAAGGAACATAATAGTTTATTAAAATAAACCAAGTCATGCTAGAGAGAAATGAAACCTTGGTTTGTCTTTCTCGTCTCTGTCTTCTTCCTGTTACATCTCCATTTCATGTGGTTTTCTGGCCAAAAGAAAAATTTCTATTTTTAAAGCAACAGAAAGATGCTTTTCATTCTCGGGTTAAAGAGGCACACAGTTGGTTGTTTAAAGCTTACAATGCCTCCCTTTGGTTTATCAGTCTTGTTACAAAAAACCATAAACCTCTTTCATAGACTTGGAATAGTGAATGGCTTGACAGAAGTCAAAGATATCTTGGGTGTAAAGAGGAAAAAAACCTAATTTCTTCCAAAGAACTAAGTCTTGTGAAATACTATAGGAATTATCTGGAAGTCTATTAAAATAAAGGTCAGTCTGGAAGTGAAATATCCTTGCTGCAGTTCTGTTGTTTAAGGATTTTAGGTTTGTTTGTTTTTTTAAAACTATATTTAGACACTGAAAAAATAAATAACTGAGGTAAGATGTTTTAGCTCAGAAAAACTCTGGGAGAGAGAAGTTTAGGATGTAAAACTAACTGCTTCCAAATGACTGGAGTTAAACAGTAATTAAACCAAGACATCAGTCTCATCACCCTTCTCTCAACAAATGTATAGACACATATGGATCTCTTGAGGGTAATTTTTTTCATTGGCTCAGGGCTGAGCCACAATATTGAGTCTTTCAAAGGATGAAAGTTTGTGGATTAAAATTCACGAGAACAGTTACAGGTTTTGATAATTACCCTTCCTAATAATATTAGTGAAAACACCTCTTACTGGGTAGCACTTTTTCGTATATTATCACGTTTGAACCTCTCCACAGCTCTATCAGGTAGAGATCCTTAGAAGCTAGGTTGAAAGCAGTGTCATCGTCAATTCAGATGCAACTCCTGTGGCTCCTAGTTCAGTGTTTATTCTATTATACTGCATATTATATTTGTATTATACATATATTATAATATACAACATACTGTATATTTTACAAGGTCTCTTAGCTTTACACTCAAGCCTTTAGGCTCCCTGCTAAAACCTACCACTCATCTTGTTTGTAGTTGATGCCTGTTGAACTTATGACAGTGGAAAGTTGAATTCTACCTTAGACCTTACCAGGGTCGGGCTCTTTTGACTGTAGGTCAAATGCCCCTTTGCTGTCCATCACACATGAAGCAATCACTTCTCTAATATGAGTAATGCTCTCTAATCACTGTTCCTACCTAAAATGTTCATCTCTACTCTTCTCCAGGTAGCCATAAATATCCTGTTCATCCTTAAATATCTCAATGAAATCCCATCTGAGTACTGGAGCCTGTTTTAATCAATCAAGCTCACATTGATTTCTGCTTCCCAACTCTGTTTCTATACATTGTTTATTTTGCATAAAAGTGTATCATATTAGCATTGTACATCTCTATAGGCATGAAGCTGTGATTTTATTGATATAAGGAACTTCTGGATAAGGAAACTAAATTTCTCTGTATCTTTTGGCAGAATAGCCTTGCCTGGAGCATCGAGGAGTTAAGTGACTTGCCTAGGGTTATATGGCCAATTATTGCCAGAGTCCAATCTTGAACCTAGATCTCCCTGGCTCTGAAACCATCTCTGTCTCTCCATTATACCACATTCTCTCCATATATACGATGATAGAGTCTTTATTAAACTTTATAGATAATAATTAATGATCTCATCACCATGCTTGCTAGAGGGCAAAATATCAAACATTCCGAATACCTTCCTTTATATAAAGAAGAAATTGGACTCTCAGCTCACTCCACTTTGCATGCCTTGCCTGGCTTCACCTCGATAGAATAAGATGCCCCAAAATGAGTGCCCTCTGTTCTCTCTCTCCCAACCTCCATCAGTTTTCTGCCTCCTTTTGTGTTTTGTCTCCCCCTTTAGATTAATTATAAGCTCCATGAGGACAGGGACTATCTTTCTTTTTATCAATTGTATCCCCAGAGCTTAGCACACTGCCTGCCACTTAACGGGCACATAAATGTTTATTGGATTGGATTTATCCATTTAAAAACATTATTTTGAGAAGGGGAAGTCTATAGGCATTACTGGACTACCAAAAGGATTCATGACAAAAAGAAGCTAAGTATCCCTAATACCCTTGAGGCAGTTAGGTGGTGAAATGGATGGTTGTGAGCAACACCTGGACTCAGGAAGATCTGAATCAAAAACAGCCTCAGACATTTACTAGCTCTATGATCTGGGGCAAATCACTTAACCTCCGTCTGCCTCAGTTTCCTCACCTGTAACATGGGAATAATAATAGCATCCTCTGTGAGGATCAAAGGAGACAATATTTGTAAAGCACTTGGCAAAACTTAAAGTGCTCTATAAATACTAGCCCTAATTATTATTTTACATGAAAATCTTGTCTTTTCAATTAAAAAGGAGGTATTAGAGAAATAATTAGAAAACTAGAGAAACATTAAGTTACTGTAGAGATTGTTTAGGCCGATGCCTTTATTTAACAAAAGAAAAAACTGAAGGGGTTTGATGACATATATATGATAGGACTTGAATTTCCAAGTCTCACTGCTCCTTCAGGTACTCTGTTGCCATTAAACTTAGTGTTGGGCAGAAAAGAAGTATTTTTTACTTAATTCCATTATACCCTATAATTACTGTGATATGATTTAGTAGTATATAACCAGTGTTATGTGGAATGTTTTCCTGCTAGATTAGATTAATAAGGAAACAAAAAAACCCCCCTACCATTAGATGATTACTATATCCTAGTTGTCATACCAGCTTCATGGTTCTCCATTTTGCTCACCCTAGTCCTATTCAATCCATCTTGTATTGATTGCCTTCCCCGACATTTCCCAGGACTGTGCTCTTTTCCTAACCATTCTTATCTGTTGCTGGTCACACAAAACTCAATTCAACCGGGTGAGGAGTTAAGTGGACTCCATACTGTACTAGATTCTGTAGAGGAATTCCAATTATGAAAGAGGTGGACTGTCCTGGTTTTCATTCTCTTTGGGGAGATAAGGCATAATATGTGTATGAAATAATGAAAGAGAGAAAAATGAGACAATATACAATCAAGTTTTGGATTGTGTGGCCCAGATGGTGCATTCTATATACTATTCTCCAGAGCAGAGATCACTTCCTAGCCTTGTTTGTATCCCTATGGAATCTAGAACAGTGCTTTACACAAACAGCCATTCATTCAATATTTGTCAATTTATATCTTTTTGTAGAAGTCAATACATCACCTTGTGATGTCGTATGTAATGTGCTCTGAAAACCCTAATTAGGGTTTTAGAGAAGGGATTTTGGTGAGTTTGCGTTATTTAGGGAAAGTGTTATAGGGAAGGTGCATCTTGAGTTGAATTTCGGAGAGTGGGTAGAATTTGGATTGCAGAGGTAAGGGCTGAGCAGGGGGTAATATGAACAAAGAAGGACATGGAAGGGAATGAGAATTCATATGGGGATTGATAAAGAAGACTATCTTGATTAGGCTAAGAGAAGACAGATTTTCAACAAATGCTTGTGAACTTCCCCCATAAATACATCTTCTGAAAAGGGAGTGGAAAGGAGAGACAAAGTAAGACTACTTTTGATGGCTTCCCATTTCCTGTAAACTTATTTTTTATATTTTTTTTAGGCTTGTGAGCATGTATCCAAGTTTATGCTTTCCTGTCCCAAATAATCTAATTGCAGTGACTGGTGGATTCAGTTAGATAGCTGGTCAGCTTAGGTGGCCTGCTAATTTGATTCCCTCTTTCTCTGATGCCTGCCTGCCCAGTGAATGGATTATTATTATTAGCTTTTTGGAGGGGAGAAGGCAGGGCAATTGGGGTTAAGTGACTTGCCCAAGGTCACACAGCTAGTCACCCAAACTGACTAGCTGTTTGGGCATCCTCTAAGCCAGCGGTTCTCAACCTGTGGGTCACGACCCCTTTGGGGGTCGAATGACTCTTTCACAGAGATCGCAGGGGTCACCTAAGACCATTGGAAAACACATATTTCTGATGGTCTAAGGAACTGAGACACGGCCCCTCTATGAGTCTCCAGGTGGTCACCCACATACAGATATGCCCACATACGAGTATTAAAGGGGCGGTGGCATTAGGAAGGTTGAGAACCACTGCTCTAAGCACACCTGCTGACAGCTGCTCCTTTTCCAAGCAAAATATACTAGGGAATGAGAGATAGGGTCATTAAGAAAATCACCCAGTACCATATTTCCTTGAACCATCTTAATTTTCTGCTTTTTCCATGATAGGATAAGAGTTTTATCTTATGGTACATCTGAAACACAGGTTAACAACTTGGGTAAATATTTGTAAATGTTGGTAAATAAATTTATTGGGAAAGAGATGTTTCAGGGCCCATGACACGCACTCACTGAACTTCTGCATGACTTTTAGGATTTCTTATTCTCCCAGTAGCCAAGTCCCTTTCCTTTCCCCAGGAACTATTTAATCTATCTTCTTTATTGAAAGAACAGAATCTGGATATTACATGCCTGGCTAAGTGGAGTCAATAAGTAATTGTTAAGCTCTTACTACCTAGGCAGACATTATGCTAAGTGCTGCAGACACAAAAAAGGCAAAAATATATTCTCTGCTCTCTAGGAGTTCCCGTTCTAATGGAGAAGAGAACATGGAAATAGCTATGTACATCTAGAATATATACATTGTAAATGGAAGGTAATCTCAGAAGGAAGGGGCTTGAATGGAGGAGAGGGGCAGATGAACCAGGAAGGCCTCCTATGGTGGGCTTTGAGCCAAATCTTAATGGGCAAATGAGAACAGTTTGTTCCAGTGGCCATGAAGGCGGCTACAGCAGGTGTTGTGGATGGCTTTGAGCTTAGTCAGACATCAAAGTTGCCACGGTCATCCACTGTATCCTGGGCCTTCCCCAGTCATCCTGACTTGTCCTGCCACTGGACTTCAGTAACTCTGGAAGAGAGAGTGAGGCTGATGACTTTGTGCAACTCTGCCTCACTTAAATCTTACTTGTCAAAACGTCACCTTGTGATGTCATATGTAATGTGCCCTGAAAACCCTAAAGTGCTAAATTATCTATGTGATGTCATTAGCACTCATGAAACAACGAAGGGAGCCAGGGAAACTAGGAGTTAGAAGTGAGGAAGGAGAGCATTTCAAGAATGGGGGGAAAGCCAGTAGAAATAAAATGAACACTGCTTTTTAAAGTAGTGTTTTAGTAGAGTCCTAACTCTATTAATAACTCTATATTAATAAATTAAAGAAAGTATTTAGTAGAAAATTAGTTCTACTAATAACTCTATATCAATAAATTAAATAAATAATGTTTTAGTAGAAAATTAACTTTATTTGCCACAAATTTGTTTGTCCTTGTTGGTGGTTGGATGTTGATGGTGGGACTTCCACCTCAACAACATTAAGCCAAACTCAGTATTGTAGGAGTTTATAAGTATTCGCTTCCTAACTCACCGTTCAAAAAAGAGGCACTAATGAAAAATGGGAGGATTTTTCTTTACCTTTATCTTAATTACCAACAATTTGGTGCTTTTCTTATATCTACCACATCTTAAGACTTGTTTAATACCATATCTTGAAAATGAAATATTGGTGTCAAAGTTCATGTTTTTTGTGTATGACAGAGTCTTGAGTTCAAATTTCAGCTCCTCTGCTTATTATCTGTGTGATCATGGAAAAGGCATGTTTCCTTCCAGGGGATTCAGTTTTCTAAAAGTTCCTTGCATCTCTAAATCCTTCATTTTCTGTCTAAGAGTTGACATCCTGACTTGATTGAATATTAAAGTAGATGAATTGAAACGCTCTATAGTGTGCATACAGTTTCTGAGAAATGAATTAGCCTTTGCTGTCATCTTCACCTTCAGCAAGGCCAATCCAAATGCTCACGATTGATGTATTTGTCTCAGATAAATTTAGTGTCAGTCAATACCTGAATTTATAACACTTTGGGGGTATTTTGAAGGTAGCCAGTGGAAAAAACAATGACCTCTCTTCTCTGCCTCAGCACACTGCTGCTTTAGGACAGAGAAAAGTAGTCCGTATTTATTTCATAAAACTAAAGCTACATCTTCTTACTTTGACATTTTAATGGAGCCATGATTTCATGGAGCTGGATATTCCTGCCATGCAGATCCTGCTCTCTCCATATTGTCCCAAAAGATGAACTTTAGTGTTAAGAGATCTTTCTCTAGTGTACTTAAATAATTTCTTAGTGGTGCCAGGACAATATTTAGGCTTCCCATTTGTTATCACTTGCTCTCATTGCTTACTCACTTATTTCCTTTTCTAGTTACATATGTCCTCAATGATATCTTTCAGAGCACTTCTTGGAAATAAGACCCCATTGGTAATATGCTGTGGCCTGCTTATGTCTACCGTAGTCCTCCATACCCTCTTCTCCCAAGTTTATATGAGGTAGAGCTAATGGGAATCTTGAACTAGGGAAAGATATTAAAATATAGTCTGGATTAACATTCCAAAATTCGTTGAGTAAACATTCCATTCACCATCCCAGTCCTTCTGGTAACACTCCTCACTCTTGTTGCAAAAGGAATCTTCTACTTCCCTCCTTTCTCTGCAGAGAAAACAGGTTCTAGTGCCTATTGCTCAAGGGAATGAACAAAAGGGAGACAACTCTAAGATTCAATTCAGTTCAATAAACATTTACTAAATGCTGGGGATACAAATAGGAAAAAGAAAGAAGTATCTGCCTATTGAGGAGTTTAAAAACTAATAGTACACAAAAGGAAGCTGGAAAGGGAAGGGGACATCTTGTTCCATGGTGTTCCAATCAAGAAAAGATGCAGATGGAAAGTGGAGATGGGTCAAAATATATCCCTATAATTTTGGGGGCAGGGGAAGGTAAGAATGGAGAAAAAGGGTTACTCATTATTAAAAGATAAGTTATCATTCTTAATCCATTTCTCTAAGAAAAGCATTTTGTTCTTGACCTGTCATCCACTTTTCTTGGAGGCTTTCCTTAGGAATCTGGAAAGAACTTTAGAGAAAATTATTATTCCTTAGCATTTTTAGTTTTATCAGAAAAGAGATTTTTTAAATTACCCTTCAACAATAGTGCCTTGGATATTGGCACTTTATTGATGTTGAAGAGATGAGTTTCTGCAACTAACAGTAAGCATGGCTTACTAGATCATAAATTTTAGAGCTGGAAGAGACGATATGAACCACTGAGTCTAACTTTCTTTTTTCTTTTTTTCTTTTTCTTTTTGGAGGGGGGAAGGCAGGGCAATTGGGGTTAAGTGACTTGCCCAAGGTCACACAGCTAGTAAGTATTAAGTGTCTGAGGCCGGATTTGAAGTCAGGTCCTCCTGATTCCAGGATGGGTGCTCCATTCACTGCTCCACCTAGCCTCTCCTACCCTCCTTTTTCAGGATAAAGAAACTGAGGCCCAGGGAGGGAAAGTGCTCAGGGTTATAACTGTCTGAGGCAGACCCTGAACCTGGGTCTTCATGATTCCAAGTACAACATTCTAGACACTGACTGCTTCTCCAGACCGTCTGGGATTCATTCATTCATTCGTTTACCAAATACTTATTAATTGCCAGCGTGCAAAGCATTACGCTAAGTATTGAAGATATAAAGATGTAATAATAGTAAATGTAACATTAACAACAGTCCCTAACCTTTACACAGCACTTTGAGGTTTGCAAAGCACTTTACAAATATGATCTCATTTTATCATCACAATGACCCTTGGGAGTTAGGCTATATTATTATCATCCCAGTTTTTACAGATGAAGAAACTGAGGCAAATAGATTGACATGTTTAGGATCATACAAGTACTAAGTGCATGAAACTCAGGTTTTCTTGATTCCAGTTCCAGCACTCTATCCCCTGTACTACCTAGCTACATAGAATACCTATATAGACATTTATCTCTAGGTATATTTGAATATATACGTATAAAAATACACATATATATGCAGACCTTATTAATCACAGATCATTGAATCACAGAATTTCAGAGGGGAAAGGGATCTGTACCTGAAAAAGAATCCTTCCTTCAATATCCCAGATAAGCAGGCTCCTGGCCTTTGCTTTCAATAAAATACATTTAGAAAGGATATGAGCTATGAACCCCAGATAATACATTCAAATACGAAATATTAACACAGACCTTGCTCTCATGTTTCTTCTAATATGTTAGTACCTACATGACCTTTACCATTCACTTTACCTCCTTAGGCCTAAGGTTCCTCATCTGCAAAATGGGAAGGTTGGTCTAAAATGATCTCTAAGATCCTTTCCAACTCTAAAGGCTATGCTCTATAGGAGAGAAGTAGGCACAGATTGGTCTGTCTCGCTCATGGGCTGGATACCTGGATGTACAGAGATTGGTTATTCCTTTAAGGAAAGGCTCCTAAGGCATACACTCTATGAATACCTGTGCAAATAATGATACAAGGAAGAATAAGTTAAATGCAAAAGCGATAGCTAGGTCCCAGTACAATGCAATGTTTTGTTATACTGCTAAAAGGAATCATTTAAGAAAAGAGAATCTTCATGTGGCTGAAATGATGTTTTTAAATGGAGAGTAATAGGGGTAGCTAGGTGGATAGATAGTGTTCTGGTCTTGGAGTCAGGAAGACCTGAGTTCAAATGTGGCCTCAGACACTTACTAGCTGTGTGACCCTGGGCAAGTCACTGAACCCTGTTTACCTCAGTTTCCTCATCTGTCAAATAAGCTGGAGAAGGGAATTGCAAACCACATCAGTCTCTTTGTCAAGAAAACCCCCAAATGGAGTCATGAAGAGTCAGGCATGATTGGAAAATGATGAAACAACTACAATAGTGAACAAGGAAAGGTGAACCTCTCACACTAACATTGCTGAAATGAAAAACTTCCTATGCTTGGGATTCAGATGCTTTTCTGAGATACATCATTGAGGAGGAATGAAGTATTGCCAAATGCTTCAGTGGGAGGACAGAGGCCATGAGGATCAGGGTCACAGTGGGAGCTGTACAAAATGAAAAAGCTGCCCACTTACTTATTCAGAATAGGATGATTAAGATGGTTATTGCAAAACTGTTCCTCATCACCCCCAAAGAAAGAACAAAGGAAATAGGCATAATTTGTGGCAAAAATAACTCTTTTTGGTTGCTGTCAGTTTTACATCGTTATCGTCAAGTTATTTAAAAATTTATATTTAGTATTTGAATGCATTATCTGGGGTTTGTAGCTCATATCCTTTCTAAATGTCTTTTATTTAAAGCAAAGGCCAGGAGCCTGCTTATCTGGGATGTTGAAGGAAGGATTCCTTTTTCAGGTACAGATCTCTTTTCTCTCTGAAATTCTGTGATTCAATGATCTATGATTAACAAAAATTACAAAAGTTCAAGTCTGGATGGCATTCTGTTTCCTGAGACTGTGGATGTCTCCATGATCACCTGTAATGTGATGAAATCTGTGATTCCAAGGCCTTCCTGAGGCAGCTAGTTGGTTCACTGGGTGGGGTGGTCAGCTTGGAGATAGGAAGAGCTGAGTTCAGACACAATCCTGGGCAAGTCAACTAACTTCTTTTTGGCTCAGTTTTCTGCACCATAATATGGGGATAGTAAGAGTACCTACCCCCCAGAGTTGTGAAGATCAACTGAGAGAATATTTGTAAAGCATTGATCACAGTGTCTGGCACCAAGTAGACACACTTATCCTCTTCCCTTTCCCTGCAAGGTGCAATTACCCTGACCCAAGCATTGCCAGCATTCTCGAGACCTGCTATAGTGCAGCAGACCTTGAGCTTCCTGGCGTGAGGCTGGATGGACTGACCTGATGCTGATGTCTATCAGTGTCGTCAGTGTTCATGATGTGTATATCCCACCAGTCTGTTTTTTATAAAAACAAAAAAAAAAGTCTTTCAATATAGTTGGTCTGCTTTGTACTCCTCTGTGTATTTTATTTTGTGCATTTAAAAGCATTATTATTATTTTTTGTATTTTTAACTTGTTTATTTACTTTTAGTTTACAACAATCAGTTCCACAATCCCATGAGTTTCAAATGTTCTCCCCCTGTCTCTCCTCATCCCCTCTCCCCAATGGCAGCATGCAATCAAATATAGGTTCTATAAATACCTTCACATTAAACATTAGTCAAGTTGTAAAGAAGGATTATAATCAATGAAGTGAACAATGAGAAAGAAGGGACAAAACAGAACAAAACACAAAGGAAAGAGAGCAAGTAGTTTGCTAAAAGCATCATTCTTAGAAGAAGCTTTAGGATACTGCCAAAGACATCCAGGTAACTAGATGGTACCCTTACTTTGATGGGTTCAGGAAGACCCAAGTTCAAATCTGGCCCAATGCTCCCTAGCAGTGTGATCCGGGGAAAGTCACTTAACCTCTGTTTCCCTCAGTTTCTCAATGTAAAATGGGGATATAGCACCTACCTCACAAGGTTGTTATGGGGACCAAATGAGATAATTGTAAAAAAAAAAAAAATTTGATATAGTGGTTGGCACAGAGTAGGTATGATATAAATCCTTATGCCCTTCCTTCTTCCCCCACTCCCAACATTAAGAACCCTTGGCCTAAATTAATTAATTTAATGTGACCTTAATACTGAACAATACACCCCCAGTTCATCACAGCTATGCTTAATGCTCCCTACCACAAGCAGAATCTTTTATTTAATTATGTGCACAGATTAAAAAAGCTGTGTTCATAGGGTTTACTTCTTTAGATTCCAGGCATGTGCTGCTCATTTTTTAAAAATACGGTAACCATCATATGCTGTGAAAGTATGGATAATGTAAGCCTGTTCCTTTCTTAATTGATGTGCCATCAAGGGAATTTGGACTGTGAATTTCATAGCTTAAATTAAAAAGGATGTTCGACAAACCTTATAGAGATCACCTAAAGCATGAGAAATGTTCTTCTTGATTTGAGCCCAGAATAACTGCACGCTACAGACCTGTTTGTACCCCCCTCCCCAGTTCACATTGTGTTGAATATTTTTTAACAAAAACTGCCTGTCCTAAAAATTCACTTATGAACCAGATTTATTAATGAATAACAACATGAGTTGTTATTCATCTTGACATCTCATGAGAATTAGGGAATTTTCTTCAGAGTAGAACCCTATAGGGACCTGTATATTCATATTTCTTCTATGAGTTTAAGATGCTAAATGGATAGACTCCATCTTATAAATACAGTGATGCTTCATTATTTTTGAAATATTATTATAAAGGTTTATTGTTGGAGGTTTTTTTTCCCTCTCAGTATCTGTGATTTCATTGATGTAGGGAACTCCTTGGTGAGTTATTTCTCTCCATTAGTGCAAATCAGCCACTTATTCTTTAAGAGAATTGGAGGTAGAGGTCGGGGAAAGAGATGGAGAGGTTAACAGACTATGTCTAAGGTCTACAAGCTCCTTTGTGTCAAGGTGGGACTTGAACCCAGATCATCCTGACTCTGGCAGGGAAAAAGGAAGGATATGACCATGTGTTAAGCACCTACTGTGTGCTAGTGTAATGCCAAGCAAAAGCAACTTCCAAGGTTCAGATTACCATCATAGCAAACCCCATTTATTCAGTGACAGATTAAGGCAAACATTCACAGAACAGAGAAAATCAAAATACAGTATAACCCATTCACTTAGCAAGTAAGTTATCAATTCAATTGCAAATCCCCAAGGTCCAAGTATCCCACCCCTGGCCAGTACATTAGTCAAAGTAGCCCACTCCTGGGCAGTACATTCAGTCAAAATCTCTCTTCTCAAATGGAGATTAGTTTCCAATCATAAGCAAAGTACATTCATTTGGTCAATCACAGAGCACAAAAAGTCAAAGGTTTCCCACCCCTGGATCACCACTGAGTTACAATACCATCCATGAACGCCAAGCACTTTATCAAAAGGGGCAGGAGAGCACCAAAGGCCATCCACCCTTAAGCCACAACAAGGTTGAGATATCATCACAGCCTTCAGTGCCCAAGGAGAGGTCCAGTCTTCATCTTGACAGGAGGCAAGTACTCAGCAATCCTCAGCAATTTGGGTTCCTGGGGAGGCAAAGCCTAACAAAGCCACAACACACATTGCCAATGTCCTCATCAAGTCATTCTCTGCCTGCAGAATAGTCCCAGACCCCCTGAAAACATCAGCAAGGCCCTCTTCCAGGATTTCTGTAAATATACAACAAGAAAATCCTCCTTCAGGGCTTCTGAACCAACAACAAGGTTCCAGGACCTCTACAACAGCAGCACTCTCCTCCACCAGCAGATGAATCTGGCAAAACAACATCAAAACAGACAAATACTGGCATCAGAGCCATGCCTCCTCGGTTCTCACAAGTCCTGGGCAGCACCAACTGGCCCTCAGCAGTCTTTCCTTCAGCAGCTCTGGCTACACTATATTGGATACTGCTTTCCAAAAGTCCTTCTGGTCTTCCCTTGGCTTGGGCCTCTCTCCAAATTCACAGTTCCTCCCAGTACAGCCCTCTCTCTTCAGGTCAACAAGTCCATCCCACAAGTGGGATTCACAAGCTCTGGGTTTTAACACTCAGCCCCCAAACCAAGCCAACATGGGGGGATCTCCAAATTCCATTACCATTACAGCTAGGCACTGTGTGGTCATGGGAGAAACATGCTATTATTATACCCATTTTACAGATGAGGAAATTGAAGTAGGCAAAAACTGAAGTGACCTGTTTAGAGTCACCAGAGCTAGTAAGTGTCTAAAGCTGGATTTGAATTCAGGTCTTTCTTCCTGACTCCAGGTCTAGCACTCTTTTCATCTTGTCATCTAGCTGCCTAATATTAACAAAATTCATATATTAATAACAAGACATTAGCAAAAAACATTCACATAAGACCTTTTAACTCTTCCCAAACTCTGGGCCTCTTCACCGAGCTAACTTCATTCTCCATCACCCGCTCTACCTCTCTGTCTACCCACTCTCCAGCTCCCTTCTACTTGCCTCAGTAGGCTCAAACTCAAGGGCTTTCCTTGGTTTGACTCAACAGATGACCTATTGAACTTCCTTTTCTGTCTTTTAAAATTTATCAGAAGATTTGGAGATCCATTATTCTGCACTCGTCAGGACTCCTTCAGACCCTTGTACACACCAGCACAAATTTTTTGTACTTAGACTGTTGAACAAAAAGAGGGTGAATGCTGGCTGAAGACTCAGTTTCCCCACGTATTTCCTCCTTTGTTCAACTTCGAAGGTTCTACAAGAATTTGCCTTAAATTAGTCCTGCCAGTCACAATTGTCCTGACCCCCTTCAACCCCATTTTTCTAGCACTGACCCTGATCACCCCATCAATAAACACTTGACCTGCCGAGAAGACTCGGACAGACAACAGAAAGAGGGTTTTGGTAAAGTGTCTTCTTCAGAATGATTTGGAGATGCTAACAGATACTTGGGCAGATGGCAATGGGCTTGGAGTCAAGAAGACCAGAGTTCAAGTCCTGTCTAAAACACTTAATAGTTATGGGACCCTAGGCAAGTCACTTAACCTCTGCTTCCGTTTCCTCCTCTGTAAATTGAGGCTAATAATTGCACCTACCTGGGCAGGTTGTTGTGGAGATACATTTACACAGGGTTTGTAAAAAAATGCTTTTTTACATGCTATTGTTATTAGCTATTAAAAATAATTTATATTTGTATTCTAGGTCAGAATAACTTCCTTCATATAATAATGCACAGTGTAATTTTTGTGTTGATACTAATTTATTTAAATGTAAATGGTTACAAATTTGACTAACTATTGATAAACATTCGATGTTGTTTATAATTAATCAGTTTTTTATGAGAATGCAGTTTATCTTATGATCCCAAAGAGTAATCCCCAAGCTCCCTCCAAATAATTTCTTGTTAGGCATTCCCCCGCTTCCAGTCCAGAATTATATCACATATACTTTACAATATGACTGCTGAAAAAAAAGAAAGAAAACAATATAACTTAATTGATTTTTTTTTTTAATGTCTCTGATGTATCCTCAGACTATTAGGCCAACTAAACTAAAAACAAATTGAGACTAGCACTCAAACTCTTTTCCCAGCACAATATCTTTTCCCAGCTCTGGAAAATTTTACATTTCCTATTTTGTTTGGGCATGGTAGAAGGGGGTGTTATTGAATAAAAGCTAGAAGCCAAGCTTATTTTATCTTTTGTTAATGCTGTGTTTTGCATCTAATATTGTGTTCAAATGCATTTCAAGCCATAGTTCAATCACTGGATGTCACTTGAACCACAAAGCTTGCTTTCTTGGATTTATTTAATAGTGCTATGGATGATGCCCTTGGTTACTTTAGGCTGAAAATAGGTCCTTTGGTTTGGATGTTGCCCATTTTAATACTCTTATCAGCTGAAGGGCTTTGTCAATTTTGTTTCCCAGAAGCAGTTTTGTGGCATAATCTTTCCTTGGGAGGTGCTACCAGACATCTGTTATTGGCAATAAAGGGGCTCTAACATGAAGTCAGCATGGCATTTATCTTTCGCATTACGTTTCCTGGGAAGTTTGCAAAGCATTTCCTAATCTAAATTGGCAGGACACAGGAGCACCACAGAATTTCAGATGCCTACAAAATACAGCCTTAGTTTTGAAAAAAATTTGTACTGGTGTGCAGTAGGGTCTGAAGGAGTCTTAAGGAGGGCAGAATAATGGATCTCTTTATCCTCTGGTAAACAAATGCAACAATTTTAAAAGACAGAAAACAGAAGAAACCTATTTCATCTTCCAGGCCTTATTATATGGAGTGGTTTGTAGTGCTTGGCTGATTATTGGATAATAAAATTAGAGCTGGAAAGGACTTGAGAGATCATCTTCTTCATTTTACATATGAGGAAACTGAGACCTGTGGAGCCTGAATAACTTGCTGAGTGTCCCACAACTACTCTGAAATCTAAAATTCTTTTCTGCTGTATCATGGTGCTGTCTCTATTTGATGGGGGATTAGAATTGTAGACTTATAGAGTATGATAGAGAAGTCTAGGGGTTGTCAAATCTCACCCAGTCATTTTTACAGGTGATCAAATTTGCTGGTGAAAGAGCAGTATATTTGAAATTGTATTACTTGGATTCAAACTCTGGCTCTGCTCAACTGTGGGCAGGTCACTGAACAGCTTTGGGCCTCAGTCGCATAATCTGTAAAACAAAGGCATCTGGACTAGAAGGCTTTTTAGATTCCTTCCAGTTCTAAATCTTTGACGCTAGAGTTTGCATGATTTGTGCAGAACTGCAAGGCTATAGTTACATGCAGAATTCTGACTCTTCCTCTGGCTTCCTGACACCTGATCTACCCGTCTTTCCATTGCATCCCTTTTCCTGCTTCCCCAAAGGAAATAAATCAGTGGTTGCAGAACTGTTTGATTAAAGTCTTAAACCTCTATCCTTAAATATGAAATCTTATCCTTCTGGTATTGGGAGTGATTTGGAAGGAAGCCCAGATGGCCAAAAGAGGGATATTTCAGAAGTCGGGGAGCAGGAAGGGATGACAATGAAAGTCTCCCCCCCATGCCACCTTGACTTGTACAGTGTGCTTTGAAGTTAACAGCAGTCATAATTAACAGGACACACAATTGCCCACGATAGCATTAGGGTTAAGAACGGCATGCCACAGGGTAACTAACCAAAGCTCCTTGCTGTGTTTTAGACAGCGGGAATCATTTAAAAACCAGTGTAATTTTCTTCATGAGGAATATAATGCAGTCTTTCTTACAGTCAGCTGGGGATATAAGCCATCCTTGTTAGGAAAAGAATGACTACCAAACATAGCATCACCCCTTTCTCCCCTCCCCTCCTCCCAGTTAAAGCAGTTAGCTTTGGAGGAAAAAATAAAGGAACATCTTAGTCCATTGTCTGCTTTGGTTCAATCATCAACACTTATCTCAATGTCAGATGACAGGCTCTGATAGCTGACATGTGTAAGTCCACACCCCCTTACTGTGATTCTTGGGGAAGGAAGAGATAACATCAGAGTAAGAAGAGAGTAAATGGGAATTCTGCTTTTCACAATAGTTTTGGTTTTCCTTCCAGTTCATTTAATTTTACAGTATTCTGGGTTCTGGTTATTCTGCAGGGGTCACAGCAAGTCACAACAGCCTAACAGGCTACACTTTTTGAACTAAGTGGGTGGTACTGTTTCATAGATCCGAATTGTTAAGAATCTTTACATTGTGCCATAAACTGTCGCCAGCCCATCAAAAACAAAGAAGCCAATTTGGGAAAGTTTAAGGAAACTCATAGAACATATGTGAAAATAGAGTAAATTGACTTTAAAGAATTACAGTTGCCTTCTGACAAGTTCATAGAAATGTTGTTTTGAATAGGACACGAAAAAAAAAGCGTGTCTTTCACCACCCCTCCCAGTCCCTTTTCCTCATGACCTTTCCTCATGACCAAATTCATACTATTCTGCCTTTTTCTAGACACTATCAATTTTATTGATCTCAATTTAAATCTTGGTATTTTTTTTTTTTCTTTTAAAATGTGGAGAGTTTTTTGGTTTGTTTTTTGAGGGGCAGCCGTGTTCAAAGCAATTTCTGGTGGTTATTAATGGAAAAATCTCCATTTTCTCCCTCCCCCAGTTCCCATGGTGATTGTTTTCATTTGGTTAAGCATTGATTCTGTGTGTTTTAATTAGGATCTAATGGTCCCCCTGAGCAGAGAGTACTGCCATTTAGGAGTTGTTTTTTTTTGTTAATGTTTATATGACACAAAACTGTAAACAAGTCATTTTAGACCTATCTCTAAGATGAATATAACAGAAGAAAAAGACAGATTACGTTATTAGCCTTCTCCTCCCGCCAACCCTACCCCAACAGTAGTCTCCAAAAATCCTCAGAGACAGTCTTGGAAAACAGAGGTTCATAAATTTCATTGAATTTCACTGCTTAATCAAGATAAAGATTCCAAACCAATTACCAGTGTACGTAGTTTTGAACAGGTGGAGAACTGAGAGGTGTTTCTGAAAAAGTGGCTGTGAAATAAATTTATATGAAGCAGATACTGTTTTCCCATTGGCATACTTTGTCATTTTAGAAATTTCTCAGTAACATGTTATTTCAATACTTCATAATGATGTGAAGGTGACCCTGGGTTCTTGAAAACTATACTCTTGGAACACAAACTTTTGCAGCTCCTACCAACCTGGAAAGGCTTCAGGTGCAGATCTGGGGATGGAAACAACCTAGTGATGGTGTCTCAGACTCAATAAAGGTATTTTCCCTTAAGCCAGTCTTCCAAACTCTCTATTACTGTTAAGGGCAGCACCATCCTTCCTGTCACCCAGGTTTGCAATCTCAATGTCAGTGTATAACTCAATTGATTCCTCCCTTTCACTCACCCCACACATATCTAATCACAGTTGCCAAAATTTTGTAATTTCTTTCTCCATACAGCTCTCACATATTTCCCTATCTCACCACCCATACAATGAAGGGAAAGGGAATTATCATTTATATAACACCTACCATATACCAGGCACTGTGCTAAGTACCCCCCCCCCCTTTTTTTTGCTTTTTGGAGGGCAATTGGGGTTAAGTGACTTCCCAAAAGTCACAGGGCTAGTAAGTGTTAAGTGTCTGTGGTCGGATTTGAACTCAGGTCCTCCTGACTCCAGGGCCGGTGCTCTGCGCCACCTAGCCACCCCTGCTAAGCCCTTTTTTATAAATTCTATCTCATGCAAGGTAGATACTGTTATTATCCCCCTTTTACAGATGAGCAAACAGAGGCAAAGAGTGGTTAAATGATTGTCCAGGGTCACATAGCTAGTAAGTGTCTGAGGCCGCACTTGAATCTAGGTCTCCTTGATTTAGTGCTCTATCTACTGCACCATCCTAGCTCAGCTTCTCATGCAATAGGCTCTGCATTGGTCTCCTTGTCTTCAGTCTCTCCCTATTCCAGTCCAGCCAAATGGCATGGTGGATAGAGTGTCCAGCCTGGAGTCAGGAAGACCTGAGTTCAAATCCAGCCTCAGATACTTATTGGCTGTGTGACCCTGGAGAAATCACTTTACCCTGCTTGCCTCAGTTTCCTCATCTATAAAAGGAGCTGGAGTAGGAAATGATATCCAGGATCTTTGCCAAGAAAACCCCAAATTGTTGGGGTCATGAAGAGTTAGACACAACTGAAACAATCAAACAACAGCTCTAATCCATCCTCCACACAGCTGCCAAATGGATTTTCCCAAAGTGTAGGGATTGTCACGTTACCCCTCTCCTTCCCCTTGATACATGCTCTTGACTCTCTATGACTTCTAAGATCAACCAAAAACTCCTCCATTTGTTATTTAAAACTCTTTACAATCTGATCTCCATCTAGTCTTCTTATGCATTGATTCCTTCCAGCTATAAGACCCCGCCATCTTAGCCTGGTTTCTGTTCTTTACACACGATGTTTTATTTCCTCCTCTCTCTTATGGCTCTTCCTTCTTCCTACTGACTGACCCTCATACCTCAAATTTCCTCTTTCTTCACTTCTGCCTTTTGGAACCCCTGGCTTCCACAAAGATTCAGCTCAAACATCTTCTTGCAGGAGTCTTTCCAGTTGGTATTGATTTCTCTAAGGCTGCCTTCCATTTGTTCTGTGTGTTTTGTGTGTACTGATTTATGTACATATATCTCTGCTATTGGAATGTATGATCCTTGAGAGCAGGGCTTGCTTTTGCTTTTTTCCCTAACACTTAATGCACTTACTTGGTAAGTGCCTAATAAATGCTTGTTGATTGATTGTTTGAGAAGCTCATTATCAGAAGGTCTGTCATGGCAACTCATGAGACGCGTCTTATTATAAAATGAAGGGGCTTGATCTGCATATGTGATGTGAGGACCCACATAAGTTCTTTTAAATATTGAAGAAATATTTATTTTATTGTAAAAAGCGTTATTTCCTACTTCCCATTATTCCTTATTTTCACTTACAGAATTCCAAATAGCTACTTGTAGGAAATAGCAACAGGCTATAGACTTTAAGAATAGAACAACCCAAATTCCTCTTATCCCTTCATTCCCTTCCTTTGAAGATCTACTGTGTTAAGGAGACACATTTATTGTCTATGTGAGTAGTGGAGATATTGGAGGGTGGGTGTGTATGTGTGTGTTTGTGTACAATTTGTGGAAGCATGACATGAATTATTTATATTTGAGGCAGTTCCTCATTCTATGTTTCAGATAACAACATGTTTATTATATATATATGTTGTTAATAAAAACTACTCAGAACGTGAATGCAGCATCCATAACAATTTCAGCCACTGTGTAAGGTGCAGTTTCTTTAGCATTATTGCTTTAATTTTGTCTGAAGCTGTGACTAGTAGCACATTAGCAAATAACCTCCCTTCCTTCTCTCCCTGCTTCCTTCTGACCTTGGGAAGATGTTGTCACATGTTAAAAGGTCTCTTAGATGTAGGCAGAGCCCTCTGACAATATCATAGAACATGTGGATTAAAACCTTCAGAATGGATAACCTAGGAAAAGCAGAGAAGGGAGCCCCAGAGATGAAGTCATGTAATTTTTTGATGAATAGATGAGTGAAAGAGTGAAAAAGCATTTATTGTTTCTTATGTGAAATCCAATTCACGTGCAAGTCAAGACATCAGTAATGCCTTATTTTCATTGGTGATTTTCTTTCAAAATGAAGGACAAACAACAATACTACCATGTGCTGAGCACTTTGCTAAGCACCAGGGAAATACCAGAGTGAGATAATCTTCACTCTCAAGGAGCTCATGATCTAATTCCAGGAGACAACACAAAAATCTATCTTTGATGCTTCCTTAACTGCTCTATGTTTTGAAATATACTCTGAAGTCTTAGGATTTATAACTGGTAGGAACCTCAGAGATCATCTTGTCCAATTCTCTCATTTTGTAGATGAAGAAATTAAGGTCCAGGATTTGAACTCAGGCCTTCTGACTCAAGACTGAAGCTAACAAGATTCATAAATAGCTTTTGATGTCACACTTCTAGGAACATTCTTGATAACGTATAAAAGTTCTTCTCCCCGATTCCTAGATGATCTTTTGAGTTATCTACAGTACCATGTTAAATCTGCAGAGTCCTTCTCAGTTGTTGAAGATCTTCCTTTATACAAACCTCCTCGCCCCTTAGGGCATAGTTGTTAAAATAGTCAGCAATTCCCTAATTCTTGCATCAAAGAGTTTTGGAGGTTCTTGAGCTGGTTGAGATAAAATCATAGAACCTTTCCACATTGAGAGTGAGTTGAGAAACCATGAAGAACCAACATCTGCCCAAATCAAGCATCCCTCCCTCCTAAGTAGAAAACTAGAATGTGCATCTTAGAACTTTGTTCCAAATTCTTCATTACACCCTTGATTATAAAATAACTTGCATGAAACCGGGTATGTTCTACAAAATTGCTTCATTCTACTCACTCATTATAGAAAATGGCTTTGAATAAATTCGGGGTAATTTGCTTCCAAAAAGAATAACAGCTGCTCACTACCATGGCATATTAACTTTTTTCACTTAAAATTATGCCTATTGGAAAGAAACTCTGGTTATTTGCCTTAGTGACATTTGTGTTGAAAGAGGTAGGAAAAGTATGCTGTTACATGTAAGGTATTCCAAAAGTCTTAAGCTTAAAACTTCACTAAAATTTTTGGGTCACTCTGTATATTTATCATATTTGAGAAAATTAAGTAAAATGTACATGATACCAAGGTAGGTTCCTTTCCCTGACTCCGCGTTATGTTGTTTGGCTTAACAGGAAGCTAAATATGGGCTGACTGAATTTGTACATGTGATTTATTGTGGAGAATCTGACCTCACTGGGCTGGAGCAGAGATGTACACTTTGTTGGATCTGAGAGAGCTTGCTCTTTGGTAGGGCTGGGTAATTCCCTGGTGACCATTACCAAGATCACAAGCTCGTTCATCGCCTCTCAGTGTAAACCATACTGGAGATTCCCTCCTTGTAGGTGTCACTACAAACACTTGATAAAGTGTGGAGGAAGGGGAGTTTGTTTGACATGGGGCAATCAGGTGGTTTTAAATGAAAGCCTTGACCAGGGCCTGACGAGACTATGAATAACTTTGATTGTAAATTTTAATTCCTTATTGTTGAAAAATGATTGTTACTAAAAATAGTTTTAATTGGAACATTAAGCTATGGCTGGAGCCAGACAAAAGACCAGGCAGATTGCTGTGGGTTTGGGAAGTTTGCTTTCTTGAGTGCATTATATATGCCCTGTTTATTATGAGACCTGCAGCCTGCTTGACATTCTGGAAGTAAAGGCATTCTTCGTTGTTTAAAAAATAAAAAGACAGTCTCTCCATTCACATATGCGATGATAAGTAACAGAAATCATTGCTACATTTTTGTATTACATTATTCCTACATTTTTGTCAAGGTATTTAAGCTGTAAGCTTTCTATTTTACCAATTTACTCTCCTTACTATGTCCTCTTCCTGTCTTTCTACATTTTTTATGTTGATTTATCTGGATGGATCATTAAATAAGAATTCTCTAGAGTACATGCTACAGATTTGGGTAATTAATTAATCAATAAGTATGTATTAAGAAACACTTACTGTGGGTCAGGCTCAATGCTTGGGGCCAGGGAATGAATGACAAGACAAACATGAAAGAGTCTCTGCCTTCAGGGTGAAGAGCTAACATTCTACTGGGGAAGATTACATGTGTATTCATCTATCTACATGCGTGTGTGTGTGTATGTATATAGATACACACCCACACCCTATGTGTATGTATGTGTATGTGTGTGTGTATGTATATATATATATATATGTATAACATGTATAAAAGAAAATCAAGGTAATTTTGGAAGAAAAGACAGACATTGTCCTCAAGGAGCTTTCAGTCTAATGGTGAAGAGAGCACACAAGGCTTATGAAAGAGATGGAAGGATGCACGGTACGTGGGTGAGAGCATGGTGTTCAAGTCTGGGAAGGAATAAGCACTAGTCAATCTACTCCCTTCTCCAAAATGGAGGGCCAAGAGAAATTCACAACTGGTAAAAGGGATGTTCTTGGGTGATGAGGCCACAGATACTGTTGGCAGTTCCAATAATACTGCAGCTGAGGCTTGGTATTGTAGATCTTTTATACAGAAAGACTTTTATACAGAAGTTGGAGCTTGAATTGAGCTTTGAAGGAAACAATAGTGTCTAAGAAGGTGTGAAGAAAGATTCACATTTAGTACCCAACTGTCTAGAAGAGTAAGAAGTTATCAAACACTACCAACTCTGTAGTGGTGGAAAAGACCAGATCCTTAGACAGCCTATTATGCCAATTTAACGTGTCATCTGTAAGCTTTTCTACTGTTACAAATCACTTATAAAGAGTTTCAAGGTTTAAACCCCTTTTCTCACAAGAGCCTATAAAACAGGTAGAATAAATAGTAATGTTTTCATTTTACAGTTAAAAAAAATAATGCCCTACAGGTTAAATAATCTGTTCATTATCACAGTAAGTTTTGAAGTCAAGATTTGAACCCAGACCACCTGACTCTAACTCCAGTACTCCTTCTGCTACACCACCCACATAAATGTTATCTACTGATTTATCTACCTTCTGCCATAACTGGCATGCTTCTGCTTTAAACAATCTGTCACTCATAGGACTCTAGGGTTAATGTAGAGTATCTTTTAATGCTACCATCCCAAAATTACCATATTGGGTCAGATCAAGGCCTCTCCTTTGATAATGGCACTTAGGGATATTTTGAGGAATGACATGATTGCTCTCCTGCCTATCCAGCCTCAGTAGGCTAGAGGCATAACCTCCAAACATGCTAGTTTCCTGTAATGACTCATGAGATTTGTCATGCATGAATTTAAACATTTTCAAGCCTATTTATATTTTTAGCCTGCACCACTTCTTGGGAGTAATGAGTTCCATGAACTTACTACTTACTATGTAAAATAGAATTATTCTTGATTCTAAAGCTACCTCTTTCAAAATGCAAAGGATTCCACCTAGTTCTGTCATTCCAGATTTGGCATCCCGTGTAAAAGGGATGAAGACTTAATCGGAATGGGATTATGGTTTCATTTTCATAGACTTTGAAAATATCCCCTCTGTTGCTTTCCTGGTTTTCATTCCAGGATTTGGAAAGAAAACTATATGCTGTTGGTATGTATAACAATAGAGCTTTTAAACATTTCTATAGTAAAATCACCTTCAGATTATAAATTTGCTCTACTTTCTAGCTAATAAGAAATTACTTTTTCTCTCCCTTTGTTGTTGTCAGGGCTATTTCCATACTGAGAAACAAATCCATGTTAGGGAAAGGGGGAATTATCATTACTTGTCTTCCATATTTCTATTATGAGACACAGATTATTGGTCTTAGTGTTGTCTTTATATCTTTGCTGTACTTAGTTAGGGAAGGGTAATTCTTACTGGCTACCTTTTCTTTCTTCTTTTAAAAACAGGAATACCCCTAATTTTGTTTCACATTTCAGTTTCCTGAAATAAAAATTAGTGTGCTTATCTAGTCTTTTCTTCTATCATCTGCTTTTCCCACCAAAGCAAAAGAAGGATTATTAATGTCTTTACCCTGAATCCAGAATCTTTCTTTAATATATCCTCAGGGTACCTGTGGGAATGACCTGCATGACATGCTCAATGCATTGTTTTACTTAGCAGACTATATTTCTGTGCACCCCCCAGAATAAGAGGAAGCCTGCCCCATTTCTAGGATAGTTGCTGGTGATATTAGGAATTATGGTGCTTTGTTAGCAGCTCCTTTCCAGAGGAGACGTCTAACATGAGCTGCAGTCCCATATATGCATGTGGGAGGAGATATGATTTGTGTGTATATACACAACTGCCTTGGTGGAAAGGTAGAAAGTGAATACTTGATAATATAAGAAAATGGATCACAATCGTGGTTCCTTAACCTTTTTTTTTTTTGTGCCATAGACCTCTTGGGAAGTATGGTGAAGCTTTTGGACCCCTCATCAAAAATGATGTTTTAAAATACATTAAAATACATAAGATTACAAAACAAACCAATTGTGTTGAAGTACAGTTATCAAAGTATTTTTTTAAAAAGCTATTAAACCCCAGCTAAGAACCCCTGTCATAGATCTTTCATTGTTATTTAGGCTTTAGGTATGACACCAGTGGGCAGGAATGCATCCTTAGTACTTGCTCACCATTTCTTTGTCTCAGTCAAGCTGAATGCATAGTCTTAGCTTTTACCCATGTACTAAAAGATAATAAAGTGATTTTCTTTTTAAGATGAGTGTTCTCTTGAATTTCAAAGTTCATTTGAAGCCATATAGTCACAAAGGGAAAAGTCAAATGTGCTAGACTGTGGGATGTCTCTGTTTACTCCCTTTCTCTAACACTTATTTGTTGTTTTAAAAAAGCTCTAATAATAGTAGGGTTTTTTAAAATGTCAGTATCAAACAAAATTTTTTAAAATTGTATATTAAAGTGAGAACTAGCATGGCAAAGTAGATAGAATGCTAGACAGTGGAGAATACCTAGATTTGAATCCTGCTTCCAGAAAGTTAAAAGCTGTGGAACCATGGTCAGGGTACCTTACCTGAGACTCAGTTCTCTCATCTGCAAAGTGGGTATACTAACAGCACATGCCTCACAGGAGTGTTGTGAGGAGCAAATGGGAGAATGTATATACTTTGCAAACCTTGAAGAACTATAAGAATGTGAACTGCTGTCATAATAATTATTATTCTTGTTACCAACTTCAAGTTCAAATGAGAATCCATCCTCATAGTTATTACAGTCCTCATGTGAGGGGTTTTTTTTCAGGGATCAATGAGAGAGCTACTGATCCTTGAAGCAATTATGATCTAGAATCTTGAACCCTAAGTAGGAAGGGACCTTTGAAGCTACCTAGACCAACTCCTAGCAGAGCAAGAAACCTCTCGACATTATCCTTGAGAAGAAGTTCTCAGGTCTCAACCATAACATTTCCAGGAATGAGATACTCACTGTCTCCCCAGGGGCCCATTCTACTTTGGAATAGCTC
Source organism: Pseudochirops corinnae (assembly GCA_028646515.1). NCBI lineage: Eukaryota > Metazoa > Chordata > Mammalia > Diprotodontia > Pseudocheiridae > Pseudochirops > Pseudochirops corinnae. Next base: position 71,819,907 of record CM053586.1, on the reverse strand, counting down.
TAATTGGCTGGAGCATTTTCTTTTTGTGGATCCAAAATTTGCCTCCCATTATTTCTAGTTCTACCCTCTGAGGTCAAATAAAGTTTAATCCTTCTTTCCCAAGAGAGTCCTTTATATACTTTAAAAAAAAAAAAAGAACTCTATTAAGTCTTTTCCTCCCCAAGCTAAGATTTCTTCAATTGTATGGCATGCACAGTGATCTGGTATCCCCTTTTCTTCCCTTCTCCCCACCACTGTGTTGGTTGCCCTTCTTAGGGCACGCATCAGTTACTTCTCATAGTGTCTTATCCAAAATGCAGCATCCAAAAACTGAATATAATATTCCAGCTGTAGGCTGACTGGGGAAGAAGAAAAGAGGGTTACCCACTTGAGTCCCTCCTTCTGGATTCTATACTTTTGTGAAAAGAGCCTACTACTGGATTACTGTTTTGGAGTGCTATATTTCATTGTTGACTTCTGTAGAACTATTTATATTTTGTCTTCTTGTACATTTATAAATTTCAACATGTGTAATTTTCTAAAGTCTTAGTTTAATTGTGTACTAAATAACTCACCTATAAAGCAGTGTGGTATCATGGTTAGAGGCTTAGGCTTAGTGTCAGGAAGACCTGAGTTTGAGACCTACCTCTGACACATACCAGCTACTTTACCTCTCACTAGCCATAAACTCTTCTTTAAGACAGGGGTTCTTAACCCGGAGTCCATGGGGTTTTATGTACTTGAATAGGAAAAAAAGTATCATTATTCTCATTATCCTTAAAATGAAATTTAGCATTTCCTTTAGTTTTTCAAAAAACATGGTTCCAAAAAAGGGACCAGAGGCTTCACCAGATTGCCAAAGGAGTCCAGGACACAAAAAAGATTAAGAACCCTTCCTCTAAGATTATAAATTATAGAATTGCCAATCTCCTTTGTGCATAGAGTTTGTATACTGGAATCTACCCTAGGACACAATAAATGAGAGCAGTTTGGGGATTGCCAAGCTGCTCTGGGAACCAGACACACCCCATTCACATCCATTCATATATAATCAACCATGACCAGACTATGTCTGGCTACCTGGCAACCGAGTCTTCTTTCCTCTCCTATATGTATCCCTCAGGTTCCACAGCACTCTTTTCTTTTCCTTTTAAGGTTGTCCTTGATACTAATTCTAACCAGATTTCACCTGTAGGAACGGCTGTAGGTGAAGGGTCACACAGCATGATTTTGCCCAGTCTGTTCTTCCTAGTGATGGTCCTGGATGTAAGTGTGCCAAGGAGGGAATCACTTTTTAAATTTTATTTATTTTATTCTTAAGAGTTAGAACAAGTATTTCCATAACATAGTACAATAGGAGAAAAAAATAGACACTTGCACACAAAACTGCAAATCTTTTATGTATAATTTGCTTTTCCTTTTAAATACATAATAGTCATCATGTAATTTTTTTTCTTTTTCCTTTTTGTTCTTTCCTCCCTAGAGGTGCCTACCATTAGAATCGTGTGTGTGTGTGTGTGTGTGTGTGTGTGTGTGTGTGTGTGTAGCCACTCTATACATACATCTACTTATCAACTCTTTCTCTGGATGTAGATAGTATCTTCCACCATAGGTCATTTCTGGTTAATTTGGGTATTTATAATAGTTAAAATGACTTACTCAAAGTTGTTCTTAAAACAATATTGCCATTATGTATACAACATTCTCTTGGTTCTGCTTAATTTACTCTTCATTATTTTGTACAAGTCTATCCATGTTTTTCTAAGACCATTGAGTCCATTAATTTCTGCAATATTCACATTTCCAGTGTTGGGCTATTTTCACGAAGCGTTTTTGATCACAACAGGCCACACTATACCAAATACCCAGGGGATGGCAACCATTTTCTTCTTCAAAATGGCAAAAAGGAAAGGTGGCCACATACGGGCCACATGGTAACTGTCTGAACTGCTACACCTTTGGATATTATATTTTAATTGGGAGACAAATAATACAGTCCCTTGCTCTCTCAATGGGCACTGATAGTCACTAATAGGTCACTCTTTTTTAAAGACTCAGGAATTTATACTACATTATATTCTGCAACCGAGAAACTTTTATTCTCGTTGATTTTTTTCTCAAGAAAGTTCTGGCTAAGATGAGTGGGTCAGGCATGCAGAACTGATGTGCAGATTTTTGTTCTAGAATTGTTACCAAAATTTATCCACCATAGACTGACTTCAATACTGCCTAAAATGGCTATTGCCATACTTTCAGTGATGAAATTGGAGACCAAAAAGTGTTCATTCCCTTTCCTAAGAAGAGCAATTTGTTGTTGTTCAGTTATGTCCAACTCTTCATGATGCATTTGGGGTTTTCTTGGCAAAGATCCTAGAGTGCTTTGCCATTTCCTTCTCCAGCTCATTTTACAGATGAGGAACTGAAGCAAATAGGATTAAGTGGCCTGACCATGCTCACACAGCTAATAAGTGTGACTAGATTGAACACAGGTCTTCTTGACTCCAGGGCCAGCACTCTATCTATTGGGTCACCTAACTCCTTCAAGAAGAGTAATTTACTTATTACTTATTGTTTGACTCAGTCCTATTAATAGCTATTTCATTGGGGAACATTTCCCTTTTTAGCTTCCCCAATACTATACACGTGTAGGTCTTCAGTAGAAAGGGGATGGTGACCCTTCTTAATAGACCTTCATTATTTCAACCTCTTAGTTTACATACTAAACTACATGGAAAGAGAAGATAGTGAAAGGTAGCCAAAGCTGCTAGGTCAGAGAAATAACAAAGCATCCCTTTCTGTCACACTAAATCCTTTAGCATAGGTTGTATCAGGAGGCTGTTAACAAGCCAAAAGCAAGTATGTACAGTCACTGAGGTCCTAATATGTCAGAGCTGATGCACTTGGATGGATGCAGATGTAACAGAGGGGAAAGCTCAATTCAAAGAGTTAAGGAAACAATCTAATGCTACTTAAAAGAGCTGCATAATGAACATTGCATTTGGACAAAGAGTAAAAGAAGAATTTCACTAATCTCAGGGTTAAATGTTGCATCTTATTTTTTTTCCCCAAACCTTCTGGTTTCATACCATCTTTAGCTACAAAGATGAACCCATCTCCTAATGATATAAAAAAACTGTATTAGTCACATTCTCCCATCCTGATTTCAAAATACACAAGCATTTTTTAAAGTTATCTTAAGGGGTCTCATAAAACCATCCTCCTTATCAATTGTGATTCACTCAGAAATGAATGTATTCTATACCATGCTTTTTAACTGAGGAGAAGGGAACCATGAAATTAACAAAGACAGAATGTCATATCTATAAAAAAGCTGAAAGACTCTGATATAAAATAACATATATACATACATATAAATAAATATAAATAATATATAAAACAAAAAACTCCTGGACTATATAAACCACAAAAGCAACATCAGGGAAATAAAGGGTACCCCAAAAATGTTAGTATAGTTTTAAGCTGTTAAGGCTTAAATAATGTGACTCCCAATTTACATATAGTGTTCATAAGTATAACAGTCTAGACCTGCCACCTTCATCTTTTACTATTTTGAAGAGGAGTCGGAAGGGAACAGTAGCGGCTTGCCATCACCTGGATATTAGGTACATATTTAAGCTGTAAAGGCATAAAACTGCAGTAAGATTTTTGGGACACCTTATATTTAAAGTGGGAAAAGATGACTTTTTGTTTTGTTTTTTTAAAGGAATTAAGTACACTGGGAACATTGTTTGTGGAAGATGAAAACCAGGTGACTCCAAAGCAGTCTTCTGTTAACTAAGTTACTTAAGAAATCATAAATGCTAAGTACTATTGAAGGGTAACCAAGCTTTGGAAATACTAATAGCATCTGTCATGAGACCAGGATATCAAAACAACAATTCTAAATCATCTTTGGTTACCCAAAGAGGTACCATAAAAAGTGTGTAGACATGACATAAGACATGATGTTGTGTGTGTATCTGACTTCATGGGTGGCCTTACTCAAAATGGGATTGCTGCTCCAATTAGGAGAAAGGTCTGTTTCTTCAGTGTTTACAATCCACATAAAGTTTACAGATAGATACAAGAGCAAATAATTCCTCTCTTCAAACTAGAAGCCAGTTATCCGAGGGCCCCTCAACTCTTCTGAAGATATATGTCCAGAATTTCTCAGGCTCTTTAATTTTTGTTATAAAATTATGGTTCTCATGCATTCCAGAAGTTCAAGATGCTCCTACTTCTGATATGTCCTTTTGTCTCAACCACAAACCTGAAAAAAATCCAAACCCCCAAACCTTTAGCATTGCTATAATGTATAATATTATAACATAACTTTATTATTTTGCAAACTATATTCTTCCTTGCAGGAATGGGAGGTAAGACTGGGGAATACTTGCATAAGGACCGTAGTGTGATAGAGTGGGAAAAGTCCTGGACTTGGCAACTGGAGAGATCTGAGTTTCAATCCCGCTTTTGACAGTAATCAATGAGTAATCAATAAACACTTGTTAAATACCTACTATGTGCCAGGCACTGTGCCAAGCACTGAGCATGTGTAAGTCATGTGATGTTGGCAAAGTCATTTAACCTCTCTGGGTCTCAGTTTCCTAAAATGAAGGGGTTGGCCCAGATGGCCTCTGAAGTTTCTTTCATTATTAAATCTATGGTCCTACTAAGTCCTTTAAACTCTCTGAGCTTCAGTTTTTCATCAATAACATTGATAGTATTATCTGCAGTGTTGTTATGAAGATTAAAGGAAATAATATATGGTAATTATTTTGCAAACCTTAAACCACTACAGCTTGTTACATCTGACCATGCCCTGCAATTGCGAACACCATTGCTTAGTTTTCTGCCTTCTATGTGCTACAGCTTAAAGCAGTTTCCTCCTGAGTCTTTACTTCATCCCATGACCAGAGACATAGGTCACTCACTTGACCTGAAGAGCATATAAGCAGTTTGCTAGCATATTGGAGAAAGTGCTGGACTTAGAGTCAGAAAGACTTTATTTGAAATGCTGCCTGACATTTTCCTTGGTAAGACCCTGAGGAAGTCACTTATCTTACTAATTCTCAGTTTCTATGTCTGTGAAATGGGGAGAATAATAACCCTTCATAGGATTGTTGTGATGCTCAAATGGACATATGTAAAGTTCTTTGCAAACTTTCAAGTGCTTCCTAAACACTGGTTGTTATCACTATTATCCCTGACGTCTGTCTGCACGTAGTAGTTTAGTACTTTGGATGACCTCAGTTTTAATACTGTGTTCTCCAGGAGCCTCTGTACTAGGTGCTGGGGATGCAAAGACGAAACAAAACACAGTCTTTGCCCTTATGGTGTCTATACTGTCTCAGTGACACTGGCTTCCTCCTCATTCCTTGCACGTGCCATTCCATCTAACTCTGAGTATTTTCACAGGCTGTCCACCATGACTGTAACTCTCTCTTTCCTCGTCTCTGCCTTCAAGCTTCCCTGGCTTCCTTCAAATCTCAACTTAAGTCTCACCTTCAGCAAGAAGCCTCTCCTAGCTCTCTGTGAACTTAGTGCCTTCCCTCTCAGGCTACCCCCAATTTATCTTGTACATATCTTGTTTGTATACAGTTGTTTACATATAGACTCCCCCATTAGACTGTGAGCTCTTTGAGGGCAGGCACTTTTTCCCTTTCTCTGCATCCCCAGCCCTCTGCACAATGGTTAGCACATAAAGAGTGCCTAATAAATTTTAGTTGATTGACTGATTTTCTAGGTTTCTTTCACTTTGTTTTGCTTTGTTGCTAGATGGGCTAATTAACCTAATAAACTAATCCATGACAGTAAGGTAGTGGATGCTAATGACTTAATGTGTGGTCTCTCCCAAGAAACTTATTTACTCTCTGCAGACACAATGCTCACTACAAGGAAATATTCTAAAGAGGTCAGGCTAGATAAGGTGATGGTTCCAGGCCTGGGATCTTTTGTTGTTGTTGAGTCATTTTTCAGTCTGTCCAACTCTCCATGACCCCATTTGAGGTTTTCTTTGCAAAGATACCGGAGTGTTTTTACCATTTCCTTCTCCAGCTCATTTTACAGATGAGGAAGCTGAGGCAAACAGGGTTAAATGACTTGCCCAAGGTCACATAGCTAGAAAATATCTGAGACCAGATTTGAACTCAACAAGATCAGTCTTCCTGATTCCAAGCCTAGTGCTCTGTTCACTGTGCCACTTAGCTTCCCTTTGGGTGCCCTTAAGTCATACTACATAGGAATCTTCTTATTTATAGGAAAATAATCTGTAACCAGGATTTTCAGGAATGGAAGTGAACCTTGAAGTATCTCCTTTCCCACCATCTTCTAGAAGCCTGGCTGCTTCCTTCAAGGCTCAGCTTACAAGCCACCTTCTAACATTGTCATAATGCTCCTACTTGTTAATGGTCTCATCCTTCCCAGATCATCTTTTATCTGTTCCTATGTTGTATCCTCAAGTAGAATGTAAACTTCTTGAAGGCAGACTATATTTTGTCTTTTGTTCCTAAAGCTCTAGTCTTGCACATTTGGGAGAAGAGGATAGGCAAGGTTGAACCTGTAGTTCGACAGAGTCTCAGGGAGGAAACTCCTTCTTCCAGTGAAAATGTTCACCAGCTCTGAAATTTATAATCTTAAGAGAGTTGCTTGGGATCCTGAGAGCTCAAGTGATTTCTCCAGGGATACATCTCCAATATATGTCTGAGGTAGAACTCAAATCCAGATCTTCCTGAGTGTTCTTTACACATAGGGAGGCACTTGATAAATGGTATTGAAAAGGATTTGATTAATTCATCTTAAAATATGGTGGAGTCACAGGAGAAACACTGCTTTCAGAGTTTATATGGAGACTTGAGTCTTAGCTCTGCCATCGATTGCTTATTTGGAGCAGGTCACTTAAACATTTTTGGGCCTTGGTTTCCTTATCCTTGTAAAATAAAGGACTCGTACAAGATGCTATCTAAGGTCCGTTCCTTCTGAATTCTGTAATTCTAGTACTTTCTTGGGAGAGTATGCATTTATCAAAGGTGATCCTAAGTATGGAAAAAGTGACCACACTGATATGTTCTTGGGAGCACAAAGGGCTTTGGAAATTGCAAGATTCAAAAAGTAACTGGTAAATCTTCATCCCTAGCCCTGTGTCTATTTACTCCTGATGGATTTTAAATATGTTTTCCATCTTGCTCATTTTGCTTTATTCATGATCACAAGAGTGATTTCTCTCTGTTTGGTGAACCATGGTGTCCGTTCTGTCTATTTCTCCCCCAGAACTTCTAGTGAAGGAGGAAAAGGAATGTCTGTTGTACAACTGGTCTCTGGAGGGAAATACTAGCATATGTTCCGAAGTCATTTTGCTTTGGGTAATGCCACCTTATATGCAAAAAGGAAGAGGTTATCATGGGAGGGAGTGATCTAAAATGAAGAGTTTAAGAGTTACAAGTAGCTGTCACCATGTAGAAAAGTGAACCTGTTCCACTGAGCACAGCAGTTTGAAACCACCTATGGGGAGAAGACTCCTGAACTATAGGTCACCCAGGGAGAGAAAACAAAACAAACATCTTTGCTAGCTAGCTCACTGGCCTCCATGGCTGCCTTGACATATGCTGCCCAGTTATGGGAGAACAGCTCTGTGGTTAGATGCTTTGAATGCTAGAATATTATGCTAGAATAATGCTAGAATGTACCTAACATGCCACTGGTTGGGATAATTAGAATGTTCTAGGAAGGCAGTAATAGAAATCGACTTCCTTCTCTTCTTCTGGACACATTCATGCCCCTGATCAGAAACAATCCCTTTTCTAGATGTATCACACATTGTTCTCCATCATGCACTCTTCTTTTCAACCAAATGGGCCTACTAGCTGTTCCTTACACAGTGTGTTCCCAAAGTTTAAAATTGTACCAAGACTTTTGAAACACTCTGTATGTGACTTTTCATCTTAGCTCATTTCAAATGCAGTCACCTGCAAGAAGCTAATAGAGACTTTTTCATTCTTCTCTTTGTACCCTCAGTGCCTAGAGCAGTCTCTGGCACATAGTAGGTGTTTGTTGAATTGTTTACTGAACATGTTCAGTAAAGTGCAATTAGCCTCCCATGGCACTAAAAGAAGAATTTCTTTAAAAATTTAAAAGGACCACTGCCCCCACCCCCAAGACATCACATGGCCCTTTGCTTTGTACCACTCTGATGTACTTACCATGTAACGTTGTGTTTTATAGGTGTTTATGAGGACGCATTATCTCGTGTTTGATTCCAAGCTCCACGAGGGCATGAGAGACTGGTTTTACCCAAACTTAGTATAGTATTCTGCAAACAGAAAGCACTTATTAGATATTTGCTGTCTTAAACGAGGGCAGAGATGATAGCACTTTAATTGTGGAAACCCCTTATAAGGAACTCTGGCTGAGATTTTGTATATCAGCAATTTGATTCAATTTGACTTGATACAACTAGCATTTGTTAGCAGTTGCTGTTGCCAGGCGCTCTTTTGGGAGCTGGGGAGGCAAAGACAAAGCCTCAGAGAGATGACATTCTACTATCTCAACGGGCTTTGACAACTGGACCTTGGCATAATGTGACTGTGCCATTTGGTTCTCATGCTCTGTTTCCTTCCTTTAGATGTCATGCCACCAAAGGAATGACAGTCACCATTAGTTGGCAGGATGGTTTTCATGTTAATTCTGGCCTGCTTCCACAGTACCTTCAGCCTCACTGGGCCTTAGAGTTATATATAGGCTGGGAAGTTAATTCATAAACTTGAAGCAATTATCCAATAAACTGGGAATGTGACAGCATTGGCAATTAAAAAGAATATGTTTTGTTTACATGGCAAAACACAGTAATACCAGTGTTAAGTTTAGAAGGCCTTCTGCGTGCTGTTGAACCTATGAGATAATCTCCTAGGAGCAGATGCTTGCTGTTTGTGGTACATTAATATGTCAGTGTTGGTCTAAAGACAAACACAATTTGAATGTGTGTACAGTTCTTACAGAAAAGGAATCAGCTCCTACTTTGTAAACTTTCCGATCACTCTGACAAGGAAAATGGATCAAGCTGGGTAATTTTCTACGTCTGCTTTTCTCCTCTGTCATTTGTTTGTTAGACAATAATGCTTTTCTATCAGAGAAACTGAAAAACGCGCATTTGGGAGAGTATTCTGTTCCATGAGTTTGTTACAGGAAAGTGATGAAGGCTTTAATTGGAGTGGGCTTATGTTTTAGTTACAGGTTTATACAGATGGCAGCTTTAATCTTAGCAACGTTTGAAGTTGTCTAGCTATTATTGAAACCAGCTGCAGACAGGAGGAGTCCCAATTTTATATCTGAGAAGAATGGTCAGAGGCACTAAGTAATGGGGTGGTTATGGATCAGACCGTGATTTTATCATTAGCCCAGATGAAAATGAATATTTCACAGCCACTGTGCTTTGGGAAAGTGAGTATAACAGGATGAGCAGGAGTTCTGAAGGCATTCCATCTATTCTTAAAGCTGAAATACAATTTCAATTCGGGATATATACTTACCTGACTCTCAATATGGAAATGCCCTAAACAATCTATGTTTAATATTCCTTGACCAGTCAAGAGAGTTCTGCCATTTCCACAGAATGCTTCATTGCAGCATATAATCTTTTTTCTTTCTTCTAAACTCATCTTAAGAGGAGAACTTCTTAGTGAAAATGTCACATTAAACTTCTCAGAAAGCTGACAAAGTAAAGAAGGATTTCTATAATCATGAATTACCCTAGTTATGTGGTGACCATTTGCATTTAAGGATGATGGTAAAATTGGAAAATTAATATTATTATATTTTACCTCAAGGCCATTTGCTGTTTATTTATATATTTTCTCAATACATTGGAAATTTGTGACTTTTGGTGAGTGCAAGGAGAGATTTGCTGGTAAATGTTTGATCACGTACGCTCTTGTGAAAAAAAAAAAACACTGTAGCAGGACCAATTTTTGTTTTATTTCTTAAGTTCAAAATACAGTTTTTTAAAGTTTAATCTATATCATTAATGTTTTTTCCATTTTTAAAAAATTTTAGGCAACCAAATAAATCAAGCTCTGATTTGTAGCATTTGCAGATTTCTGGGGTGTATATGTTCACTATGAAAACTTAACAATTGGCTTTCCTTAGCTGCCTCCCCTTGATGCAGTATTCCCATCAGATCACAGCCCCTCTTTGGCCTTAGTAAAATAATCTTTGTGGGTTTCCATGTTCTAAATAAATCATAATTAAATAAGTAATAAGCCTTTCTAGATGTACCTAGTTGTTGTTCAGTCATTTCAGTCATGTCTGACTCTTTGTGACCCCATCTGGAGTTTTCTTGGCAAAGATAGTTTGCTATTTCCTTCTCCAGTTCATTCTACAGATGAGGAAACTGAGGCAAGGGTTAAGTGATTTTCCCAGTTTTGCACAGCAAGTGAGTGTCTGAGGCTGGATTGGAACTCAGGTCTTCCTCATTCCACTGAGCCACCTCGCTGCCCTAGATGTTCCTAAGCTGATCCTCAAATGACAAATATGAAGTCTAGTATTCCTGGGTTTGTATTTTAAGCCTTTAAACATTTAATTAAGTGTTTATTATGTGTGAGGCTGTGTGCTAAGTTCTGGGGGTTCAAAAAGAGGCCCAAAACAATCCCTTCCCTCATAATCTAACTCCGTGCAACAAATCCATAAAAACAATATACATGATACATAGGACATAATTAAGACACGGAAGGACACTAGAGTTAAGAAAGCTTGAGAAAGGCTTCCTTGGAAAAATGGGATTTTAGTTGGCAGAGAGAAGGACAGAATACATTCTAGTATGGGTCGGGGACAGCCAGAGAAAATGCCCTGAGCCCAGAGATGAAGTGTCTTGTTTGTGGAAAAGCAAGGGGGCCAGAGTCCCTAAAACATAACACGTGAGTTGGGGAGTAAGGTGTAAAGAGACTGGAAAGGCCAGAAGGGGTTAGGTTATGAAGGGCTTTGAATGTCAAAGACAGGATTTTGTATTTGATCCTGGAGGTGAGAGAAAGCGCCTGAAGTTTAGTGTGTATAGGGGTGACTGGGACAGACCTGTGCTTTAGGAAAATCACTATGGTGGCAGGAATGGAGGGTAGATTGGAGTGGGGGAAGAATGGAAGTGGGCACATCTACCAGCAGGCTATTGCCATAGTCCAGGTGTAAGGTGATATGGTCCTGAGTACCTAAGTGGTATCAATGTTAGAGGAGATAAGGGGATGTATTAGAGAAATGTTGCAAGAGAGTTGGGGGAAAAGATGATGAGTGTTCAGTTTTGGGCATGTTGAATTTAAGATTTCTATTGGACCTAATTTATTACCTATAATATAGACAATTTGTAGCAATATAGTAATTTGACCTTTCAATAACTTTTGGTTAGCAATTGTGTTGTGATTTCTATCCTCATTGATTTTTAATTAAATACTCTTCACTATTCTAATGCATTTGTCTATTTAAATCAACTTGATTTTTAACATAGAACTACTAGATAATTAAAGTAATTCAGTGCCACATCCTGGATTAGTAAGAAGGTACTAATTTAGGAGGACATCATTGAAGAACTTTACATAAAGCATGTGGTCAGAAATTTGCATTTCATTAAGCATTCATTGACCTCTCTGTTGGATGTGGGATGTAAAAGAAAAATTTTGAGAATTCTGTACTTCATTTTAATAGGTTGATTTTCAAAGGGTAAGAGTGGTCTCATTCATTTCTCTTTTATTAATTTTGCTTCCTGTTTATATATCTAGAAGGGACTTTCCATGATGTAGGCAATACTGACGTTAGATGACTGATTTTTGGGTCCCCAAAGGCTGTTTGATTATCCTTACTGTATGGTTCCTAGGTTAACTCTGAAGGGTTGTATTTTTAGTACTGAGCCCCACACAGGTTTGCTCTCCACTTGCAATTAGCCAACCTGGCTTAATTAACTTTTAGAAAAGGTATTTATTACAAAGTAAATAGCAAGAACAGTTCATCCAAAACTTTCCCCCAATAACTTGGGGGTATACTCTCCCACAGAGTTTTGGGGATGGGTTGGGAGGGGGAAGAATGGATATGAACTTAGAGTACACTGGTGGTCAGTACACATGGAAAATATGAATGGCAAAGGAGTACTTCACAAATCCTGGCAATGGAAATCCTTTTCAATATTTGTAGAGTCTTCATGAATTTCCCATTAGCTCTTTGCTGAGTTCAGCATCTGTGAAGCATCAGTCTTTTCTGGCCCTACAGCCAAATATAAGACTTTGTCATCATTATAGTATCAGCTTCTCAGTCACACAGATCTGCAAACTGACTCTTTTTCTAAACAGCTATTTAGCCTGGTACTAAGCAGGAGATATCTGGGAATAATTAGATTATAAGCTCCTTGAGGACAGGGACTGCCTTTTGATTCTTTTTGTATCCCCAGTATTTAGTACAAGGTGCTTAGACATAGTGGGTCCTTAATAAATGCTTATCAACTGACAAGGCATACTCTAAGCTAAGGACTGGACTCTACAGGTCAATCCATAATACTCCCCAGTTTATGAAGTCCTTTTCTCACTACAACTTTGTGAGATGGGTAGTGGTAGTAGTAGTATCTTCATTTTACAGATTAGCAAATTTAATCCTGGAGGAGTTTAAAAAGTCACATGATTTGGAATTTGGATCCATTCCCATTTTCTTTTCAGTGTAGAATTATTGAATCTCAGGACATATTCCCAATTCAGGATTTCTGCAACACCCTCAGTAAATACAATTGTCCCTTCCACATCACCAGGTTATGTGGTGCTCCTGTGATCTGAACAACCCATGTAAAATTTTTTGACCTTCCTTTCATACCAGAAAGAAGTCTGAATTTTTTTCTTTTTCTTTCATGGAGTGTTGACAGCACCTCATTATAAAATTTGGGTTAAGTATTTGGTCATAGACCCTGTGTCATCTGCTGAACTTTGCTTCTTGTTTCTGTGAAACTCCTTCAAAATTCCCATTTAATTTCTTATGCTGACCTATAATATATCGAAACTGAGATAGACAAAGTCATGATGTGGAAAGGATATCTCTACTTTGCTGCCATTCTATCTAGTCTAGAGTTCCTTCTCTCACCCTTTGGCATCCCTGATGTCAACTTAAACACGCTAGGGACAGAGTAATAACAATAATACATATCTGTATGTGGTTCATCAGTGAAAAAAATCTCATGTATATGTCTGTGTGTGTATGTATGTATGTATGTATGTGTGTATTCTACATGTTTTTCTATAACACCGACTTCTGGTACTTAATATATGCTAGTTGATTGACTAAGTCAGTACTGGGTAATGTAGTAAAGTATTTTTATTTGTTTGCAATCTACCTCTTTTCAAGTTTCTTAGGGTGTCCCCTAACTAGTATCAGTATTCCAGGACTTGGAACTCATCCCTTTAGTCCTGAGCAATTTTCTTGGTCCTTTTGCTTCCTCAGCAAAATAGACTTCCCTGAGTCTAAATAGATTTTTAACAACTAATTTCACCAGAGGCTCCTGGGTTCACTATTGGCTATTCTAGGAGATATAAACAGAGGAGACCACAATTGCCTTAGATCACTGTTTACTCTTGAACTTGCAAAAGGCTGTGATGGCAGGCAAGTAAAGACTCCCATCTTAAGTTCTAACCTAAGGGCAAAGACAATTGACTCCACGTGGTTAGAAAGTTTACTTCAGAGGAGAGTTAGTTCTCCCTTCTTCCCCTGCCTCTCAAGAACCAAAGGAATGACCAGAACAGGGATTCTTAACCTTTTTTTTTGTGGGTCATAGACCCCTTTGACTTTCCTATGGAGCTTATGGACCACTTCTCAAAATAATGTTTTTAAGTGCATAAATCAAAATACATGGGATTACAAAGAAAACCAATTATATTGAAATTCAGTTTTCCATAGCACAAATTCAAAGACTCCAGGTAAAGAAATCTCAGATTAGAGCATGAAATTAATTAAAGCACTATTTTTTTTCATACATGATGAGAATCTGTTGAAGCAATGCTTCCCACCTTCCCAAATAGACCCTGGAAACATTGAACTGTGATAGATAAAGAGAGAGAAGAATTAAAGGGCTACCTCTTCTTGAGGGCCCAGGGAGGGAGATAGATTGGTGGGGATGAGTGAGGGGGTGGTATAGCGGACATGATCTTTTTCATGTAGCTGTCCATTTTGGAAAGGGAAATCACCTGCGCTCATTGCCTATGTTGATCTACCTGTCCTTTAAACCTCCATGAATCTTTCCATGATACCATTCCCCAATCCCACTAGGCGCTAATGAGCTTCCTCTTCGATTTGTAATGTTCTAATGCACTTGTCACGTAATTGTAGCCCTTATTCCATTCAGTGCTGAACAGCTGTGGTGCTATGTGGGATATTTTGGAAATGTGTAGCTCGGTTGGGTTGGGCCCCGTGCCAGATTAATTGGAAATCTCTAAAATCATCTTGACTCAGTCTATATCCTACTAGCAAAAAGTGACATGCATTTTAGAAGTAAAACATTAAACTGGGATTAAAACAATTAACAAAGAAATAGGGAAAATCCTTTCTACGTATATATTCTGGGGATTGTATCATCCCTCCCAGTGAATAGTGGGGAAAACCAAATTGACCACTGTCTTGTGCTATGGTATAGGGCATGGTTAATGAGTCTTGCATGGTTGGACCCAATAGTGGGGAATGTGATCCCACTTGCAGTATTTGAGTCATAACAAGAAGCCCTGTCTCTTAGCTTCCTTCAGAGTGTTCTTGACAGCAGGAAAGCAAGATGTTCTACTACTGTGCCCCCTTCTCTAACTGGGCTCCCATTATCACCTCCTACATAAAGTTTTCCTTTCCACTCCAACCTAGAAGTCTGACTGCACCAATCAGAGTATGTGATTTCTTATGTAATTGCCTCACATCCCAAGCACTTTGTCTCAAAAGAAATGGAGTCTTGGGAAATTCCACCCAATGAGGAAGATATCCCAGATCTAGACATCATGGTTTCAAACATCCTCTTTTCCCCATGTTAATCATGCCTAGTACTACTCTCACTCTTATTAATAGCTAGCATTTATATGGCATATTAAAGTTTGCAGATTGCTTTTCATATGTTGTTTCATTTGATCCTCACAACAACCCTCTGACATAGATACTGTTGTTAGCTCATTTTTCAAATGAGGAAAGTGAGGCATAGGGAGGTTAGGTGACTTGCCCAGGGTGGTACAAAAGTGTCTGAAATAGAATTTGAACTCGCCTCCCTGACTTCAAGTCTCTGTGGGCCGTGTGCACCAGCTTCCAGCCCCACCATCTAGTGAACTGGCTCTCTCACCATTTAGGAAAAATTTGAACAACAAATAAAATACTACAGAACATTTTATATCATACCTTCTCGATTAGTGTCATTTTATTAGATTATAAACTTGAGGGCAGAGACTATTGTGTCTGTTTTATTCTAAACTTTTTGCCTTGCCAAGCACCAAGCAGAATGTTCTGCACACATTTAGGATTTAATAAGTGATTGTTGTGTTATATTTGTTGCAGGGAAGGAATTTGAGCCAGAATTTTGGAGAAAGTTTGTGTTATTATGTCTTCCTAGCATCCTGGTTGGGAAGTATCACTGACAAGAAAATTAAGGTAGTAAGGAGAGAAGATTTTTCATGGAGATAGTCAACAAGCATTTATTAAGTGCTTATTATATGCTTGGCACTGTATTCAACTGAGGAATTTTTTAAAAAGTGAAATTCAGGATCCTTGCCTTCAAGGACCTCACATTCTAATGAGAGAGATAACATGCAAATAAGCATGTACATACATGATCTACACAGTGCAAATGGGAAATAGTAGAAGGAGGAGGGAGGAAATAGAATTGATTTTAGATTTTAGAAGTAGAAAGATAACAGGCATAATACAAAGGGTGTCAGATTAGGAGACCTGGCTTTTCTCTGTTTCTAAATCTGTTACTGACTTGCTATGTTCATGGATAACTCAATTTAATTTCTATTTCTTCATCTATATAAAAAGGGGGGGGCAGAGAAAGGTTAGTAATAATACCTATCTTAACATACCTTACAAGGTGGTTGTGAGGATAAAATTAGTTAATATATGTTAAAGTGGTTTGGCAAATGCTAACAATGCATGACCATTATTGAGATCAAAACCACATTACCTGGAGGTTCTGGTTCTATGCCTAGGGAGAGGCTCTTTGTTTGGAGGTTGGTGCCAATTTTGTTCTAACATAAAAATTGAGGGCTTTCAAATTCTGAGAAGAAAAGAACAAAATGTATATTAACTAATTTTATCCTCACAATCACCTTGAAAGGCATATAGAGTATGTTGGAATGTGTCTTTTGTTAACTTGATATTGAAATATTGATATAGGAAAGTGGGATAAGTCTTAAAGTCAGATTTGTTGGTTAAAGGAACGTGGTTACCAGTCCAGGTAGTTTAGTTTTAGTTTCCTTCCTCCAAGTAGATGTTGACTGTTAACTCCTAATCTTGATCAAATGCTTTTGAATGTGGGCTAGAATCATGGATTTAGATCTGGGAAGTTCCTTAGATTTCAACCAATTCAACCGTCTCATTTTATAGATGAGGAAACCAAGAACCAGAGACGATAAGTAACTATTTTCTTTGACTAGTAATAATTAAGCAGAACTTTAAATGTACAAAATGCTTTATGTTCATTATCTCATTTGTGCCTACAAGAAGCCTGACATACTACAAATATTTCCTCCTAATAGAGAGCCAGCATCAGAGTCAGGGAGAATTGGGGCCTGGGTTCAAGTCTCACTTCCAACATAAATCTGCTGTGTGGTCCTGGGCAAATAAGTTAATCTCTCAGTGATCTAGTCATTTCACTAAAATTATTTTAGAGAACACTTGTCAGTCTGCATTGGTAGAGGGTATTTCCTATACCAGTAAAAATCACAGGTCTAGACAAACACACACAAAAGTTGACTTTCAGTATTCTTATTCTTGCCACAAATTCTAGTCAAAAGAATATGCATGATTGAGTGTTATTTTTATAACTTTAATAGTTGTTTTGTAATTATTATAAAATTATATAATCATCTGTTATGTTCTGAAATTTCTATATAAATAATAGCCCATAATAAATTATTTGGCACTTTAAGGTCTACCAGTAGCTTACTCTCTGGGGAGATGAATACCTTTTATAAATGAATAGCTATACTGTTCTAGCTTGTACTTTCCTACATTTTGTTGGAACATATTAACTTTTCCTATCCTATAAACAGCTGGCAGGTAGATAGTAAAGGTGAAGTCTTCTTCAGCGATCTGTGACAATGTGGATGTTTCCTCACCAGATGGAAATGACTAAGCTAGAGTCTTTTAGTATGGACCCAGTGACAGTCTGCTTATCTTGAAAATGAGGAACCCGGATAAAAGTTTGCAAAAGCTCAATATCAGAGGTGAATCTTCCACCATAGTCACTTATTGGGATTGCCTCTTAAAAGAGATAATGTGGTTGAAGATTCATTGAGCTTTTTTGCCAACCTCAGCCTCTCTAGTAGAGAAAGGATTACAGGTGTCCATTAACCTACACAACAAAAAAGATTTTGAAATTCTGTTCAATCCTGGATGCTATTCAGTCTTTGATGATGCTCCCAATTTTTTGCCACCTCTATAGCAGAAAGAAAAAAATAACAAACTAATTTTAGATAAATGTGACTTTATTAACCTTTCCCTTGTTGGTCTGCCTTATTTTATGCCATCCCTTTCCCAACCCCTACCCTCTGCTCTGTAGAACCTTTCCCTGTTAATGTCATAATTTCCTTTTACTCTCTGTGTGTCTTGTGGTTACTTATTTATTCACATGTTATCTTCCCATTAGTAAACTCCTTGAGGGCTGGTTCTGTTTCTTTCTTGCTTTCTTTTTTTTTTTTTTTTGTATTTGTATTACCAATGCATGATACACAGTAAGTGATTCACAAATGCTTGTTTATTGATTGAGTAATTTCTAGGTCTATCCTCTCATTTATAGGGATGATGAAGAAACTCAGAGCTTAGGGCACATTTGAGAGCCAGATGAGTTAAGTCTTGTTTTGTTGGGCATTTTTCTTTTGGTACTTCAGTGGCTCTGAGATGCTACCAGCCTGGGTCCTCCCTTCGCAGTACACTGCAGGTACAGATTGCCTTTTTTACTCTCTCTCACACTTTTTAATTCTTATCCAGGCCCTTCTATAAATCATGCAGGATTTTCCCAAAATGCTGGAGACCCTTTTCTGGCTGTTCCATTATTTTGGGAATGCCAGAGCAAAACTTGGCCAGGCTGTCCATCTGTTTTCCCTTGCTGTTGCCTACTTCTGTTTCTACTCCTGTGTACGTTGGTAATGACTTTTATGCCACGTCTCTTCTCACACGTTATTGCCATCTTTCTGTTCCCCTTTGAGTAACCTGCAGTTTTGTTGTTGCTGAGAGTGGCATTCTGTTATTCGCAGACACATGCCCCTAGTTGAGAATATTGGTCTTTTGCCGTGGTAAGCAGCTTAGGATCATTGAAAGCTCCATTCAGTTTCCTGAGTATGATGGAACCACTCTCCTCCTTTTTATTCTGAGCCCAGATCATCATCCGTCTGCAGCCCCTGTCAAGACATATTCAACTTAATTTGCAATTTAACAAGCATCTATTAGCTGCTCAGACTATGTCAATAACTTTCTAATTGGTCTCCCTGCCTCCAATCTCTTACCTTTGCAATTTATTTTCCATATATCTGATAAATTGATTGTCTGACTATGTCACTGCCCTCTTCAGGAAGTCCCAGTGGTTTCCTCTTGCCTTAGGATAATATCCAGTGTTCTTTGTTGGGTTTTTATAGCCCTTCATTCTCTGACTCCAGCCTACCTCTCTGGGCTTATTGCCCGTTATCCTACCCATTCACTCTGTGGTCCAGGCAAACTAGCCTGCTTGCTGATTTTCCATATGCAACATTCCATCTTCCATCTGTGTCTTTTTGCATGCTGCTTCCATTGCTGGAATGTATTTGCTCCTTACCGCCATATCATAGAAACACTTCCTTTCTTCAAAGTTCAACTCAAGTGCCATCTCCTATTGGAAGTCTGTGCTGATTTTCCTCATTGTTAGTATAATCTCACCAGATATTATTTTGCGTTAAATTTTTCTATATACAATTCCCTCCCCCCCTCCCGCCCCAATACAATATAAGCTTATTGAGGGCAGAATGCTTTCTTTTTTTTCCCTTTGAATGTCCTGTGCCTACCATAGATAGTGCTTGGTACAAAGGTGGTTGCTTAATAAATGCTTACTGTGTTACATTGAATCTAAATACTGATGGACTACCTTAAAATGGGCTTCCTATCCCAGTGCGGTTTACAATTGGGGCAATATGCATTTTTCAGCCACATTTATCTCTTTTGTGATCTTGATTTAGGAGGCCAAATGGTGTTCCTAATCTCATTACAAATGTGCTTTAAAAATATGTTTTAAAAACCTTCAAAACTTTTTTTAAAAAATTTGCTTATTCACCTAGATGGAAGGTTAAAGAATGGATTTGGTGATGCTAATTTAAATTTTCTCTCAGCTCTAAGATATGGCAAAAAGGATGGTTGGCAAATAGTTCATGCAGTGGTTAGAGTGTTGGGCCTGGAGTCAGGAAGTCCTGAGTTCAAATTCCCCCTCAGATACTTACTAGCTCTATGACCCTGAACACTTCACTTCACTTCTGTTTGCTTTACATTCCTCAAGTGTAAAGTGGGACTAATGACAGCACCCACTTCTCAAGATTGTTGTGGGAATCAAATGAGATAATATTTGTAATGTGCTCAGCATAGTTCCTGGAGCATAACAAGTACCAAATAAATGCTTTAAAAAAATCCCCTTTCCTTTCCTTGGAATATCCCAGATATTAAAGAGAAGGCAGTATGTTAGAGTGGAAGGAACCCTGGGTCAGAGTACCTGCTTCAAATCATGTCTCTGATGCTTACTACCAGTATACCTGGACTAATCATTCAATCCTTCTGGAGACCTCAGCTTTCTCACTATCTAAGATAAGAAAGTTGGATTAAGTTATTGTTAAATTGTATAATAAATTGTACTTTTTCATACATGGCGACTAGTCATTTGATCTGCTTTTCCAAATATTTCTTACAAAATCAAAGAACCAGTCTACCCCAAATTTCATCAAGTTGAAAAGCAAACGTTTTTGGAAAACTGAATGACCAAATGACCCAAAAGCACCTGGAGAAGTGAGGCTGAGCTTGGGCAAAGCAAGAACTTAGTCTCAGGTCTCAGGAGTCCACATCCAGGGTTTTTCTTCAACTGTATCACATTGATAATAATTGGTTTTGCTAATACTCTGGAAGACAGGAAGAAATCTAAGATTATTTTAGTAAATTGGAAAAATGCTTCTAAGAAAGGAGAAATTCTGTAGAGGCTTTTGCAATTTGATAAACTTAGGCAAAACATAGATACAACAAGTTTAATAGCATGCACAATGAGCATGTTGCCCTATCGAAAGACAAATATAGCTATAGCCAAAGATGTACTGAAGTATATAGTACTTCAAACAAGTCTAACTTCAAAATAAATAGTTGGAGAATGCAACAATAGACAGACACACTGGTGTTCAGCAAACAGTGAAGGCATGGCTCTTTTGGAACACAATGTCAGGAAACAAAAAGGCATGGGGGGGGGGAGGGGGGGAGAGGTGGGGAAGGACCGGACTCTAGTTCTGGCTTTATGCTAAGTGTATAAACTTAGCAACCCAAAAAATGATGACCTTGACTCCTCACTCTTCTCTCACATCACATTTATCCAATCAGTAGTTAAGTCTTGCCACTTCTACCTCACATGTCTCTCATCTATTCCCTGATGAGGGAAGAGGTGAGACTTAAACACTGGACCGATAAACAATAGCCATAGAGAAGAGTCTGAACTCTATGTTTGTCTTCTCTCTTCCCCATAGGGTCTGGTTTACTGATGGCACCATAAAATCATATGCACATAGCATAAATATTCCCCTGAACAGTGTTTACACTGAGCCCTTTGTCTCTCTCTTATCCTGTTCCTCACAAAGTGTCTTTTCTCTATCTTATCTCTACTTCCATTCCAAAAGACATTTCCTATTCCACTGCCTATAGCCCATTCATATCTGCCCTCTTTTTCTTTACCTATGCAATGAGGAGATTAGACTAGATCACTGCCAACGTCCCTCAAAGTTTTCTGAATCCATCAAAACCTCCTAGATGCAGTTTATTAGAAAACAACAACAATTTTTAAAAAAACATGTGTAGCAACAACAAGTGCAACATCCTCAAATATAAATGTCTAAGAAAAGGACGTTTTAAACTGAGTGTGTTACATAATATAAGAACTTTGTTCAATTGTATTATTTCATGGATTCAGGACTTTGTATGGTGTTTAGAAATCAGAAGGGGTATGTGTGTGTGTGTGTGTGTGTGTGTGTGTGTGTGTAGGGGGAGGATAACTTTGAACCAAGTTTCATGATGGGGTGGCGCAGACCCTGCAAACTAAAAAACAAATGGCATGTGGATACATAGAGGAAAAGGTTTAGATACAGGTGAATCAGTCTTCAGAACTATGCATTTGTGTCGTGAGAGAAAGGAGAATCACAGTTCCTTTGAATACAAAAGTTGGGAGATAGACCAGGCTGCATGTGTATTTGCTGAATAGTCAGAGCAGTCACTAGCCACCCACAGGGTGGCTGCTGATTCAGTCTGTGCCTTTTTGTTTCCTGACATTGTGTTCCAAAAGAGCCATGCCTTCACTGTTTGCTGAACACCAGTGTGTCTGTCTATTGTTGCATTCTCCAACTATTTATTTTGAAGTTAGACTTGTTTGAAGTACTATACTTCAGCACATCTTTGGCTATAGCTATATTTGTCTTTTGATAGAGCAACATGCTCATTGTGCATGCTAATAAACTTGTTTTTATCTGATTTCATTGTTTAAAGGAAAATGGCTGAAAATAGTTGATATTTATAAATCTTGTATAAGGCTGATGTTGCCTGCAGGCAGTAGACAGTCAAATTTGACCATTATATCAGTTAGGGACTTCTTCTTCTGACTGCCTTTTGTAGTGTAATAGTAAAAAAAAAAAAATTATAATAATACATTTATATGAGAGGAGGAAGAGTATATTGGATAGAGGCAGACTGTATAGTGAATGTTCCTTGGAGTCAGGAAGACACCGGACAGCTGGCTGTCCCTTAAATTCTCTGTGCACTTGGCAGCTCTTCAAGACTCTTAAGCTGACATTCTGCAATAGTATAGAGTTTTCTCAATGGGAATTTCCTTTATCAATGAAATCACAAGTCTGGTTCAATAACAAGAACGTTTGTATGGCACTGTCCGTGGTGCCTTCCCCTTAATGGCCTCCTGAGCCGAAGTAGTACAAGTATTATCATTTCTCCACTGTAGATGAGGAAGCTGAAGGTTAGAGATCTTAAATGACCTGCCCAGGGTTACACAGTAAAGAAATGTCAGATGAGATTCAATTCTAGGTCTTCTGCCTCGAAGACCAATATTCTTCTCACTTATTGTACCAAACTGTTCATCTTACTATATAAAAACTGGGTACCAATGGTATCCATTTTTAAAACTAGAAGCTAGTCTATAGAAGTGAGCTTTGATCTTTGTTGTCAAACTTCTTTCCTGTGGGATGTGTGCTGCAAATTGAGGTAAAGCACAAGTACTTTTTAGGTAGCCCTTGGAAAGCATTCTCACAAAAGGTCTTGGTTAGGGAAGCATGCCATATATCATTGAAAATGCTTTTAATCATAATTTCTACCTTTTGAACCTGGCTGTTAATTGACTCTTAATTGACCACGATCTTTCCCCATAGCTGGTAATCAATAAATGCATACTAATTTGCACTGAATTGAAAATAGTGAAGATTTTGCCCATGATCTGCTTTGAAAATGTGTGTAGGCACAAAGGACCATCATTTTTGCCTTTCTTGTATCCCCAGGGTTTAGCACAGTGCCTGGCACATAGTAGGCAGTTAATAAATATTTGTTGCCTGACTGACTTGATGGAATTCTATATGAAGTGAAAACATTAACTTTGTTCTAGTACTTGATTTATTTAACAGTCCTATTGATTCCTAGTCTCATCCACATGCTTTGAAACACAGTAAAGGATTCAATGATCTTTATCACATTTGGGGAGCTGGAGAGAGATTCTCAAGATAATATGCCAAAAATATAAACTTAGCTTATGATTTTAGTCAGCTAGAAATATTTGGCTCCAGTGGCTACAAGCAATGTAATGGTGTGAAGCTATTGCTTTTCATGCCCACTACTGTACACCACGCTCTGTTGGCCCACTGAGAAAATCTACCTTCTATTACAATTGACCAGCACTTTCTTTGTAGTCCTCTGGGCTTTTACCTCTATCTACCTACTGAATCTTTCTGCATGAAAACATCTCTTTTTTCCCCTTGAGCCCTAGGAAATACACCAAATGATCTTTTAAAAAACAAACCAAGAAACCTCAGCAATTCAGGAAAGCACCAATAATGTCAGTGTGAAGGACATTAACCAGGGGCTGGGAGCTGGGGGAACATGATAATGCTGATAATGCGATTGAGGCAGCATGTTAAAGTGATTCCCCTGTAGTACAATCCAAAATGTATTGAAATACAATGTGTTATTACTCAGAACCAATATAAACACTGCCGTTCTGGACCTTCTTTCATCGAGTCTATTTTTTAGGGGTATTGGTTTTCTTCATGCTGCTGCTGCTCTGTAAGCATTTTGGGGCAAAGCTTATGCTTCGCAAGCTTTTGTTATGCTTTTTTTAAAGTGCCATTTTAATATGTGGTGTCTGGCTGGAAGTGGAAGATAGTGTGTAATTTGTTCGAAGGTTAGAAGAAGGTTCATCTTCACTAAAGAGAAATGACCTTCAAGATGAGTCAGATAGTTTTCCATACATTTCAGAATCTGTGAAATGCTTCTTTATAGATAATTATAATGCAAATTTCCTTACCTACCCTTCCCCACCACCAAAGTGACGACAAGTTCACGATTATAATGTCTCATTGAGATGTAACGCTTTACCTTCATACACTCATTTAAAATAGTTTTACAATCAATTGTGGCCGATAGGCAGCATCCTTCTAGGGATGGAGGAAAATATAGTAGGAATTACACTGTGACTGAGTCAGGAATGGGACATGGATTCCTAGAAAGCCTCTCTTCCCCTGGACCACTTTCCTTTCCCTGAGCAGTGGTGGTGGTAGTAATGAGGTGGGGTTGAGTGGTGGTAGGAAGGATGTACATTATGTCCCCATCACATTGAAGGGATAAGATTCTTTCTTTTGGAACTCCTTCAGATGTTTTAGCATGATTCGATAGCTTTTTAAAATACATCTTATTTCTGTAGTAAATGGCAGCTTAATGTGTTTGTACACTGAAATGGACTCATTTTGGCAATTAGGCTCTTGGATAAAATCATATTAGAACAGAAATGTGCCAAGAAATCTCTCCTCTTTTAGTCTTTGTTTTGGAATTGTGGGTAATCAGGATGAAGGAGTTGGGGTGATTTAGTTAATTTTTGGATGTGGCAGAAAGCCTGGTAGAGTAATTTGGGTAGATTTCATTGTAGAAGTGAGAGCTGAAACTTCTCGATGTGTCTATCTAGACTACAATAAAGAGGCAGGGTGATTCAACTCAATTCCACAAACATTTATTAAGTCCCTATTACAAACAAGGCACCAGCAATAATAGAGATAAAGAAATGAGTCCGGCATTGTTACTGCAAGGAGTTTACAGGAGAAAGGAAATGTACAGAAATAACCACATTACAAATCAGGATGGAAGTGCTCAATTGCTTTTACAGTTTATGCAGGGCTTATTAACCTGGGGTTCATGAACTTGTTTTTTAAAAATATTTTGATAACTGTATTTCTGTGTCATTGATTTCCTTTGTGACTTTATGTATTTTGTTTTATATATTTCAAAACACTCTGAGGAGTCTGTAGGTATTACCAAATTGCTAGAGACCCATGACCCCCACCCACCCATCCTCCCACCCCCAAGTTAAGAACAGCTGGTTTAGAGTATAAAGAAATCACATCTGAGTGAAGGAGGGTTGAATCAGGACAGGGCTTTTGAGAAATTGTCACATTTGAACTGAACCAGGAAAGACAGATAAGAGTTAAGATAGTTAAAAGTTGAAAGGAGAGCATTATGGGTATAGGGAATGATAAGATTCCCTTTTACTACTTAAGGGAACTTCATTGTCTTATTTAAATTTTTATTTATTCATTTTAATCTTCACTTTCTAGCAAAATACCAGGGAGGTAACTTCTGTTTATTGAAGTGTTCTCATATGAACTTAAAGTGCAAATATGGTTACAATATTACTTTCCTTGTTAACCTTAATCTCCATTTCCTTCTTGCTTAAAAATTTCCGTCCTGGACCTTAGCCCAACATTTATTCCTTTAAATAGTTCCTTTATTTATTTATGTGGAAATTTTTGTTATCATCATTGTTGTGATATAGCTTAGCTGTGCCTGAATTAAGCCATTAAGAGAAAATGAAAGAATGCTTTTTCTCATTGATATTGTCTCTTGGATTGAAATCAGGACCCTAGGGACTATAATTCATAAGCATTCAAATGAATTATCATCTAGAATCTGCATTTTGAATCTATCATTTTTATTTTTAAGGCAGAGAAAACTAGACAGGAATATTTTTAATGCTTTCATTTTTCTTTCTAGACAATTTTTCAAGAAAATAAGATTTATGTAGTAGGAATCCGTCTGTTGGCATTGTATAAAATTGTTGTCTGAAAGTAGGCAGACCAAAGAGTCTATACTACTTTTATTGACTGCTGAGGCAAATTGTGGTAATCTAACATTTTAAGAATCTGTGACTTGCCTGGTGAGTAGACTCCTTTTGGTGCAGTAGATAAAACACTTGGCTTGGAATCAGGAAGATTCATCTTCATGAGTTCAAATTTGGCCTCAGACATGTGCTAGCTGTGTAACCTTGGGCAAGTCACTAAA
Organism: Pseudochirops corinnae; assembly: GCA_028646515.1. Lineage (NCBI taxonomy): Eukaryota > Metazoa > Chordata > Mammalia > Diprotodontia > Pseudocheiridae > Pseudochirops > Pseudochirops corinnae. Next base: position 71,793,930 of record CM053586.1, on the reverse strand, counting down.
CCCATTTGTCTCAGTTCCTTCATCTGTAAAATGAACTGGAGAAGGAAATGGCAAACCACTCCAGTATCTTTGCCAAGAAAACCCCCAAATGCAATCAAGACTGAACCCAATAGAAGACTCCTTTCACTGACAGATTACGATACCTCTGTGACTTGATATATGTTTGTAGAGATTTCTGTGGCTAAGATGTCCTACCATCTTGTGACCAACTGGATAATAAGCTAAGCTGGCCCTTGGATGACAGCTCAGTGGTGCCTGCTAGAGCTTGTGTTCCTTCAAGAATCAATCAACGAGGATTTACTGGAGAAGTTGGAGTCACCTCTATTTCATACTGGAGTAAGATTTTGGCATCAGGAACTTAATTATAAATGTGGTTATAGCCTGTCTTATGAATTTACACTGCCTACTATATCCTAAGCACATAACAGTGCTTCACAAATACTTTCTGAATCAAATTGAATTTTCCTGGCAAAGTCCTATCTACTGGTTACGAACCCAACATAACCACTTCACTTGTTTGGGCTTATATCTGCATCTGCATCAAGATGAAGGGTCTTAGAATGAGTGATCTCTAACATTCCTTGAATCTGTGTGTGTGTGTGTGTGTGTGTGTGTGTGTGTGTGTGTGTGTGTGTGTGTTTTAAAGACACCCCCCTCATGTTGGTTATGGAATAGTTTTTATGCTGGCATGAAAAAAGAGGTATAAAAATGACGATTAGTCTAATTTAGAGAGCTAGGACTGATAACTGAAAATTATAATTTTTCTGAAATTTTGGCACCCAAGACAAGTACCAGACTATGCCCAAGGCAAGAAGCACAGAGGATTCCCTAATTGATTTGGGGGAGGGAAACAGAGCAGGATAGAGAAAGAGCTTAACTCCAGTTTCCTTCTGGTAGATACTAGATTAAACTAATTATTCTTCCTAACTAGACTCTAAGCTTTTTTGTTTCTATGCGTGTGAAAGAATGCAAGTCCTGTCAATGCCATCTAGATTTGTCATGGTCTAAATTCAGTGCTGTGGGACAAAGTACTGGTCGCCCCATCCCAGTTATCAATCCTGGGTTTGCCAGAATTTAGGTTAGAGACTTCAGCTCATCTCAGAAATAGAAGGTTATTGATTCTGAATTGTTTCTTACATAAAAGCATAATTTTGTGGCAAATATTGTTACAGACATGGCTTACAAATGAATCCATCAATCTACAGGCATTTATTAAGCTCTTGTGTTGTTGTTGAGTTATTTTCAGTTGTGTCCAACCCTTTATCACCCCTTTTAGGGTTTTCTTGCCAAAGATACTGGAATGGTTTGTGATTTCCTTCCCCATGTCATTTGGCAGGTGAGGAAACAAACAGTTAAATGACTTGCCCAGGGTCATCAGCTAGTAAGTGTCTGAGGTCAGACTCTATCTTGGGCCCAGCACTCTACCACCTAGCTGCAGGAAAAAAGGGGATTCCACCAAGAGTAAGCTCTTACTGTGTGCTTAAATGCTGAGGATACAAAAAGAAATCAAAATCAAAATTTTTCCAAAAGTCTAACTCTAAGTGATAGATTCTACTATCCTGCCTTAAGATCTTTTCTTTTGGCTACAAGGGAAGAACATACACTAGAACTTTCATTAGGAATTTTTCTAGAATGCAGACTCAAGATCCAAGAGTGGAAGAAGGATGAAAGTTATTATGAAATGCTGTGAACTAATTAGATTTCACTCCCCAGTAAGATAGCTTCTAAAAGAATCATCACAATTATTTAATGCTTACTAAGACCCAGGGTGTACCAGATAGCATTTTGTGGGAAGAAGAAGCCAGATCAGCATAAATCATTCTTACCCCTGCTACAGTGCCCTGCCCTGCACACAGTGGGTATTCAGTAAATGTTGCTGCTAATGGATTATACTTGCATGCCACACACATTGAAACTGATTCTTTGATTCACTTCTCTAGTTCCAGAATTAGACACTTGCTTTGAATTTTTATGTCTTACCTAAGCAGCTTCCCTCTTTTTAATCTTCTCTGGTTCAGGACAGGTCAGTGATCTGGTTGTGTATTACAGTCATTTGGGATAAGTTTTAGATAATTGAGACTTGCTAATTACAACTGAACCTGAGCCAGGATGGAAATAACTACCTGCAATCACAGAATTTTCACTTCCTGCATTGGAAGCCAAGAAGATCTATGGAGGTGTCCCCCTGGAATCTATTTCAAATCAACAGAATAATTCATTCTAACAACACTTAATAACTGCCTACTATGTGCAAAGCACTGAAAGGGTAAAGATAAACATAGATCCTGCTCTAAAAGAGTTTACAATCTATTGTATCCTTTCCTCTCTGCCTCTGTACCCCATGGTCTGAGAAAACCAATTTTGTTCATGCTATAACTGTCTGAAAATTTAATCCTAAATTAGAATAATTTGATTATGGAACTCTTCCATACCCAGGTCTTTTGAAATGGTGTTATAGACAAACTTCACACATGAATCTATAAATCTAGAAGGCTTTATTAAACTCTTACTATGTGCTAATAAAATCTACAAGGCTTTATTAAACTTTTACTGTGTGCTAATAAAAAATCCCAGACCTCAAGGAGCTTACACATAATAACTCTTAATAAATGTTTGTTGACTGTCATTCAAATGGAGGAGACAACACATGTATATACACACATATGTTTACAGTGGGTGCAAGGTAACCTTAAAAGGGAAGGAAGGCATTAGGAGCTGGGGAGATTGGGAAAGACTTATTGAAGAATGTAGCCCTTAAGCTAAGTTATGAAGAAAATCAGGGCTCCTAAGAGGCGGTGGCAAGCAGGAAGAGCATTTCAGGCCTAGAATTCAGCCATTCCAAAGCCATGGAATCAGGAGATGGAAAATAGGATATGGGAAATAGCAAGTAAGCCAGTATCTGGACTATAGCACGTTTGGAAGGGAGTAATGTATAAGATAAGAAATAAAAGAAGGGGTTTTGAAGTTTGTAAGAAGTTTAAATGCCAAGCAAAAGAGTTCATTTTGATTCTAGATGTAAAACAAAGCCAGTGAACTTGAATGATTAGGCAGGGTGATATGGTCATATCTTAGCTTTAGAAAAAATTACAATCAAACCATTCTGGAGAACAATTTGAAACTAAGCCCAAAGGGCTATAAAAATGTGTATACCCTTTGACCCAGCAATACCACTTCTAGGGCTCTATCCCAAAGAGAATCATAAAGATGGGAAAAAGATCCACATGTACAAAAATATTTATAGCGGCTCTTTTTGTGGTAGCCAAGAACTGGAAATCTAGGGGATACCCATCAATTGGGGAATGGCTAAACAAGTTGTGGTATATGAATGTAATGGTATATTACTGTGCTATAAGAAATGATGAACAGGCAGACTTCAGAGAAACCTGTAAAGACTTATATGAACTGATGCTGAGTGAGGGGAGCAGAACCAGGAGAACATTGTACAGAGTAACAGCCACAGTGTGTGAGTTTTGATTTTGATAGACTTAGCCCTTCTCAGCAATGCAAGGAAGTAAAACAATTTCAAAGGACGCATGATAGAAAATGCTAGCCACTTCCAGAGAAAGAACTATGGAGTTGGAATGCAGAACAAAGCAGACTATTTTCTTTTTGTTTGTTTGTTTTATTTTGGTTTTTTTCCTTTCTCATAGTTTTTCCCATTTGTTATAATTTTTCTATGCAACATGACTAATATGAAAATGCATTTAATAGGAATGTATGTGTAGAACCCGTATCAGATTGCAAGCTGTCTTGGTGAGGGAGGAAGAAAGGAAGGGGAGAAAATTTAAGACTTCTGGAAGTGAATGTTGAAAACTAAAAATAAATAATTTAATACAAAAAAAAGAAAAAATTACTCTGGAAGCTGTGTGGAGGATGAATAATTTTGGGAGTTAAGGGAGGAGACTTAAGGCAGAGAAATCAGCTAAGAGTCCATCATAATAGTTCAGGTGAGAAGTGATGAGAGACTGTATTAAAGTGGTAGATGAGAGAGCTTTTCTAGAAGTAAAAATGATGAGATTTTTAGTATCTTTGGATATGTGGGATAAGTGAGAGGGAGGAACCTAGACTCACAGAATGACTAGAATGATGATGGCATCCTAGACAATTCATAGGAAAGTTTAGAATTAGGTGAGTTTGCAGGGAAATATTGAATTCTTTTTTGGATATGATGAGTTTGAGATGCCTAAGGGACATCCAGTTTGAAAATCTAATAGGCAATTGGTGATGTGAACCTGGGACTCAGGAGGGAAATTAGGACTGATTATATCTGTGAATCTGATGATGATGATGATGAAGAGGAGGAGTGAGTAGCTAGCATTTTTGTAGTATTTTAGAGACCCCTAGGAGGTTCAGTGGATAGAGCTCTGGACTTGGAATCAGAAAGACTTATCTTCCTGAGTTCAAATATGACCCTTAGACACTTACTAGCTGTATGACCCTGGGCAAGTTACTTAATTCTATTTGCTTCAGTTCCTTATTTGTACAATGAGCTGGAGAAGGAAGTGATGAACCACTCTGGTATCTTTGCCTAGTATCCCCCAAACATGGTCACAAAGGGTACTTCAAGGTTTGCAAAATGCTTAATAAATGTTATCTCATTTTATCCTCACAAAAGCCCTCAGAGATAGATGTCATTATTACCATGTTTTTAGAGATGCAGAAATTGAGGCAGAGGTTAAGTGACTCATCCAGGGTCAGTCACACAGCTAATAAGAGTCTAAAGTCAGATTTGAAATCAGGTCTTCCGACTCCAGGTCCAGGCTGTATCTATATAGAATTGATTGCTGAACTCATGAGAGTTGAAGAGATTACACAGTATGAGAGCACAGAGAGGGGAGTGGGGGGGAGGTGGGCTGCGACAGAACCTTGGACACCTACAGTCAGTGGCTACAATATCAGTCCTAGCAAAGGAGACTGAAAAGGAGCGTTATAAATCTAAAAGGATCAAAATGTCAGCCGTGAGCATCAAATGTTTACTAACCCCTCTTCCTCTTAGGAAGTTTTTTGTTCTGGATGGGTGATTTTGACAACAGTTTGGAAACTCCATTCCCTGATGCAGAAATGCCAGAATTTGGCACCTTCTTGTTAGGGAGTTTTCTGGGATGCTGAGAAATGCAGTGATTTGGCCATCGTCACACAGAATTGGGTCAGAGGCTGCTGCTGTACAGTTTCTGGGACCCGAAGGCTGACCCTTTCTCTAATATTCTACTGTTTTTTTTCAAAAGGAAGAAAATAAACTGTAAAGCCTTTACTACTAATTGAATATGATGTAAGTAACTTAAAGGATGCAAACAAGGAAAAAAAATTGGAGGGGGCAAGTTCATTTGCTGCCAGTTGAACTTAAAAAGAACCCCCCCCCCCCATTCCCATTAATGGCCTTATCTAGAAGACTCAATGCTGCAGTTTCTTGTGGTAGCAGTCTGACTTTGCCATTGAATGTTCAGCAATGACATCACTGATTTCATTTTCATAAAGTAATTAGGTTTCTCTCAAGATAGAACAGTTAACATGCAAATCAATTAAAATGGAAGAGCACGGTGCTTTGCTGTGTTTTATTACCATGTACTGCACTTAAATCACCCCTTTTTCAACCTTTCAAGGGCCTTTCACATCGGTCATTTCATTTGTTTCTCTCATAACAGGTCAGATAGTAAATTTGGCTGATGGGGAAAACAGGCTCACAGAAAGTGTCTTGATGTTGGTCATTAGAGGTAAAGTCAATAGTAAAAAACCCTTTCTGGGGGTGGCTAGGTGGCACAGTGAACAGAGCACCAGCCCTGGAGTCAGGAGGACCTGAGTTCAAATCCGGCCTCAGACACTCAACACAAAAACTAGCTGTGTGACCTTGGGCAAGTCACTTAACCCCACTTACCCTCCAAAAAAAAAAAAGCAAAAAAATAAAGATAAAAAACAAAAAATAAAAAAAACCTTTTTGATGCCTAATCTGACATACTTTCCAGGATTCCATGCTGTTTTTCATTTTGTAGAAGTCCTGCAAATGAACTTACTAAAAACATAAAGCCATCTTGAACATTAAAACTGTCTTATGCATTAAAGGCGTTTATGAATCCAGCGTGTGAATAGTTAGCCTCAGGTTATTAAAGAGTTTTTCCTGAATATTTACGAGATTTCTCAGTTACCAGTTTAACTTCGTCTTATAAATCTCAGGTAGAAGCATCTTGGGAGCGATATTTTTAAAACCAAAAAGCATGAAAGGCCCTAGGCATAGTAATTATTCATTTCATATCTCATGTTAACATTCTCTTTCTTTTTTGATCAGTCAAGTCAACAAGCATTTTTGTCTATCCTGTGATTGCACAGGTTTAGACTCTTACCAACCATGATCCAGTAACTAGTTTGCTATTACAATCTTAGTTGCCTGGGGCACTGAGAGATTGGGTCCCTTGCTCCAGAGTCACCTAGCCTTAATGCAATGCTTTCTGCTGCCTCTCAATCTGTTGTATTGAACTTTTAAATCTGTGAAAGTACCAAATAGCTACAAAACTACCTTAAAGGAGTGGCTAGATGGCAGGGTGAATAGAGCACCCACCCTGGAGTCAAGAGCACCTGAGTTCAAATCCAGCCTCAGATACTTAACACTTAATAGTTGTGCGTCCTTGGGCAAGTTACTTAACCCCAATTGCCCTTTCCTCCCTCTTCCAAAAAAGCAAAAAAACTCAAAAAAACTACATTACGGAAAAGAGCACTGGATTTGGAATCAGGAAATGAGACCATGAATCCCCACTCCAATACTTAACTGTGTTCTCTTGTTGTTATTCAGTTGTATCTAACTCTTCCCAATCCCACCTGGAGTTTTCTTGGCAAAGATGCTGCAGTAGTTTGCCATTTCCTTCTCCAGCTCATTTTATAGACAAGAAAACTGAGCAAACAATGGTGAAGTGACTCGTCCAGGGTCACATAGCTAATAAGTGTCTAAATCTGGATTTGAACCCCGATCCTTCTGACTCCAAGTCTGGAGTGCTATCCACTGTGCCACCTGTGCCCTTATCTCTCTTAGACCATGTCTTATTAGCTTTGGCCTAATTCTGGCCAGAATCTTGTTGAATTCTGACTGTTAACCAATTTAGTAGCTATTTTTCTGAAGTTTTTGCCATTTCTAATTTGATTAGCACATTATTTCTACCTTTAACAAATTACTGATAAAAATGTTAAACAGCATGGGACCTAGCCAAGATCTCTGGGTTGTTATACTTGTGAGCTTCTCCCAAGCTGACATTGAACCATGGACATCTATTATTTCAACCATTCAACCAGGTCTGAAGCCACCTAATTATGCTATCATTTGGTCTTTATCTCTCCATTTTCTTCCATAGGACTAGCAAGGGAATATCAAATGCTTATCTTTCCCCTAATCTGCCAGTTTTATAATCCTGTCAAAAAGGGAGTAAGGCTATTATTTTGGCATGACCTGTTCTGATTGACGGTATTATGACTATGATCATTGTTTTCTTCTTTTAGATACTCACTAATCTTTCTTTTACTATTAAGTCCTAGAATTTTGTAAGAAATAAAAATCAGACTTACTAGCTGATAGTTTTCAACCTTTATTCCCTTCCTTTTAAGAAAAAAATCAAGATTTTTGCCCCTCTCTGATTCTATCATGCCATTTCTGTTCTCCATAAGCTTTCAGAGGTCACTGGCAGTGACTTAGCAACCCATCTGCTAGGACCTTAGTTTCCTTATTTGTAAAATGTTAGAATTGTGCTATATGATCCCTCTTCAAACTCTAAATCCTAGAAGCCTTAACTTTTGGAAATTCACTAGAAAAATGGACTTAAATATTTTTAAAGTACATTTACCTCATTCATAACTGTAACAGCAAGTGCCCTAGCATATTCAGGGTGGCTGCTAGCACAGGTTCTTAGATCTGCTTTTCTAAAGGAAAGCAACTCAAAATGGGTTAACAATCTCACTTTAATCAACTATATATCACTTACCTAGTTCAGGGGGAAAAGTCAGCTCCCTGAACTTCAGAGAATACAAACACAATACAAACAAAAGTTATAAGCAGAAGTTATAAGCAAACAAAGAAACAGATTAGCAGACAGGCTTCCAACCGTCTGACCATTACATCCCCACCTATTCAGTTACCAGAGAGGGAAGCACCGACATCTGGACTTTTCAAAGCCGGGGGACTCAACGGCTTCCCAGAGTCTCGTCTGGCTAAATCACACAACTCTTCTCAAAGTGAGCCCCAAACCAAAACCTCACATCAGGACATATATAGCCTTCTCCTGGATTGGAAAATGTCACAGCCCTGTTGACCCACTGCCCAATCACAAAGCAACAAAGCATGAACATTCCTGAAAAACAAGCCTCCCGCCACAGGCTCCATGTGACCACATAAAGCCTTTCAGGGGGCAGAGTATACTTTAAAATCAGGGAAGGTTCTCAGAGTCATGTAAGCCACTTAAGCAAAGGGCCTAGGGGCAGGGAAGATCTTCAGATTCCCATAACAATAACCCATAATGGTCTTTATTTGTTCATTTATATTTATATTTATATATATATATATATACACACATACATACATACATACATATATATGTAATTTTTTAACATATGATTTTAGAACTTTAAGTTCTAGATTCTTTCCCTTCCTCCCTTGTCACCCACCCCTGCTACAAAGATAAGCAATTCAATACAGGCCACACATATGTAGTTATGTAGAACATCTCCACAATGGACATATTGTGAAAGACTGACTATATTTCCCTCCTTCCTATCCCATATTCCACTTCTTTTATTCTCTACCCTGTCCCTGTCCCTTTATAGAAGTGTGTGCTTCTAACAACCCTCCCCCCAACCTGCCCTCCCGTCCATCATCCCCCCTCT
>CM053586.1:71769981-71784574 GCA_028646515.1 Pseudochirops corinnae | reverse complement strand
AAAGACCATATTTTCCCCTGAAAAATTATCCTCAGTTTTGCTGGGTAGGTGATTCTTGGTTTTAGTCCTAGCTCCCTTAATCTCTGGAATATCATATTCCAGGTCCTTTGGTCCCTTAATGTAGAAGCTGCTAGATCCTGTGTTATCTTGATTGTGTTTCCACAGTATTCAAATTGTTTCTTCTTGACAACTTGTAATATTTCCTCCTTGATCTGGGAACTCTGGAACCCGGCTATAACATTCCTAGGAGTTTTCTTTTTGGGATCTTTTTCAAGAGGTGACTGGTGAATTCTTTCAAGTTCTATTTTGCTCTCTCGTTCTAAAGTATCAGGACAATTTTCCTTAAGAATTTCTTGAAGGATCATTTCTAGGTTCTTTTTTTGGTCATGGCTTTCAGGTAGTCCACTAAATTTTAAATTGTCTCTCCTGGATCTATTTTCCAGGTCAGTGGCTTTCTCAATTCCATTTATTTATTTATTTATTCGTTGATTAATTGATTGATTGATTGCTTTGTGGAGGGCATTTGGGAGTTAAGTGACTTGCCCAAGGTCACATGGCTAGTTTTTGCATTAAGTGTGTGAGGCAGGATTTGAACTCAGGTACTCCTGACTCCAGGGCAGGTCCTCTATTTGCTGTGCCACCTAGCTGCCCCAGTGGTTTTTTCAATGAGATATTTCACATTGCCTTCTATTTTTTCAGTTGTTTGGATCTGTTTAATATCTTGATTTCTCATAAAGTCATTTGCTTCCATTTGCTCCACTCTAATTCTGAAGGAATTATTCTCTTCAGTGAGCTTTTGAGATTCTTTTTCCATCTGGCCAATTCAACTTTTTAAAGCTTTCTTCTCCTCATTGGTTTTTTGGGCCTCTTTTGCCATTTGAATTAGTCTATTTTTTAAGGTATTATTTTCTTCAGTCTTCTCTTATCATGATTTTCTTGCTTCATTCTCATTTCTCTCCCCAATTTTTCCTCCACTTCTCTTATTTGGTTTTCAAAATCCTTCTTAAGCTCCTCTAAGGCTTGTAACCAGTCTTCATTTTTCTTGGAAGCTTTTGGTGCAGGAGTTCTGACCATGTTGTTTTCCTCCCATTCCATGCTTTGATCCTTTTTATCCCTCAAAAAGGAATCTAAAGTTGAATACCTGAGCTTTGCTTCCTTTGTGGTTGAGCTTTCTTTTCAGGAGGTCATCTTGATTCCTTTTTTCCATTCCTTATTTTAATGGTCAGGATCTCACCAGTCTTGTCAGAGCTGAGCTGCTTACTGAGTATGCTGGTAAATGTTTAACAATTGGCTTTCTTTAAAAAAAAGTATACTTTACATATTTTTAAATTTAATCTTTATTATTGACACTTTCTCCATTATTTACTTAAGTCTAGACTAGGGATGGGGAATCTGTGGCCTTCTAGGTCCTTAGGTGTGGCCTTTTGACTGAGTCCAAGTTTACAGAACAAATCTTTTTATAAAGGGGATTAGTTCTGTGAAGTCTAGAATCAGTCAGAGGGCCACACTTGAGGACCTAGAGGGCTACATGTGGCCTTGAGGCCACAAGTTCCAAACCCCAGGTCTAGATAATCAACAATACAACCAATCAAGCCCTAATTTGTAGAATTTGTGTAGATATAAATGCATATCCTGAAAATTTAATAACCAACTCTCTAAGCTGGTGCCATTTGGTGCTAGAACACCACTGACTACATATGTGATACTTTTGTCATCTTGGTGCAACCTGAATATTTTTTTTCAAGTCAGATCTTGAAACTTTGGATGAGTGGGAAGTCCTACATTTGATAGTATGGTCTTGGGCAGGGCAGCAAAGCAGATACATATTGGTGAAGCTATTATGCTCAATAGACAACCAAGAGATCACTGATGTTCACAGTTTTCTCCCTGTTGTTGTATACAAAGAAGGCATCAGAAATGTGGCTGACACCCTAGAGCTCTGAGTCCATAGCAAAAGGGACCTTCTTCATGAAACATGGACTAGATAAGCTCTAAAGTTCCTTCCATCTCTAAAGATGTAAGCAAAGCACCTGAGTTCTTCATCTGAGATATGATGGGCATCTACCTTCCCTCCTTCCAGAAGACAACATCCCACCCTTCAAGAAGATGGATCTTATTAGCTTTGTTTTACTTCTCACCCCCATACAAAATGCAAATGATAAAAATCAAGTCAACATTATTAATGGGAGGGGTAAAAACAAAAATCTTTTTTTACTCCTCAAGCATACATTTCTATTAAATTCATTTGAAAGTGAGGAAAATTACCCTTTTTCACCCAGTGGCACTCAGGCCAGCATTAACAAATCTTTTCACTGTGCCATGCTGGACTTTGCTTTGGAATTTCTGATACAATGGCAAAAGGGAAACAAATTTCCAGCCTCTCCTAGGTGACACCACCTTGACCTCCTCTCTCCAGCTCTCCCGTGTTCCCTTCATCCTTCTGGGCAATTGTTGTCTGCAGTCTTCCCAGGCTGCAAAGAAATATACATCACAGCATCAGGTCAGAGTGGGTAGCCAGCAGGGAGAGGTTTGTGTCAGTATGGATGTGCTGATGTTCCTGGCAGAATAAACCTGTCACAGCAAATCTGTTCTTCAAAATCTGTCTGTTCAAAGCTATTATCAGATGAAGACATTGAAGCTATCTATAATCATATGAAAAAAATGCCCTAAATCACTGTTGATTCATGAAATGCAAATCTAAACAACTCTGAGGTACCATATCATATCTATCAGATTGGCTAATGTGACAAAACAGGAAAATGTTATACGTTGGAAAAGATTTGGGAAAATTGGAATACTAATGCATTGATGGTAGAATTGTGAACTGATCCAACCATTCTGGAGAGCAATTTGGAACTGTGCCCAAAATGCTAGAAAACTGTACGTACCCTATGACCCAGCAATACCACTTCTAGGGTTGTATCCCAAAGAGATCATAAAAATTAGAAAAGGACCCACATATACAAAAATATTTATAGCAACTCTTTTTGTGCTGCCAAAGAATTGGAAATTGAGGGGATGTCCATCAGTTGGGGATGGCTGAACAAGTTGTGGTATATGAACATAAAGGAATACTATTGTGCTTTAAGAAATGATGAGCAAGTAGACTTTGGAAAAACCTGGAGAGACTTACATGAACTGATCCTGAGTGAAATGAGCAGAACCAGGAGAACATTGTACACAGTAACAACCACATTGTGTGATGACTGAATTGATAGACTTAGCTCATCTCAGCAATGCAAGGATCTAAGACAACTCCAAAGTACTCATGATACAAAATGTTATTCACATCCAGAGAGAGCACTTTGGAGTCTGAATGCAGATGGAAGCGTACTATTTGTTTTCCTTTTCTTTGGTTGTTTTGTTCTCTTTCTTCTTTCTCGTGGTTCCTCCTACTAGTTCTGATTCTTCTTTACATCATGACTAATGTGAAAATATGGTTAATATGAATGCATATGTAGAGACTTTAGCAGATTACATGCCATCTTGGAAAGGGGAGAGAAAAGGGAAGGGGAGAAAATTTGAAACTCAAAATCTTATGGAAATGGAATGCTGCAAACAAAAAATAAATAAATATATTTTTTTAGAAAGCCAGTGATCTATGACCCCTAAAAAAAAAATCTGTCTGGTACAGTTGCCTCTATTTTATCAAGGAAGTTTAAAATTACATTTAAAAAATTCTAATAACTATGTAGGGGGAAAAAGTTAAGTTGCATGTTGCAAACCTTAAGGTCCCAAATGCATTTTATATGTTGAATATAAAATCCTGAATGCAAAGCTCAATTTAAGTAATGTCAAGACCAGAAGCAATTGGTAAGTGACGAAATGTAAATGGCTGCCTACAAAATGGCTTGTTATACTGACTGAGTTTTCCTCCTTTCCTGTAGTACTTAACCTAACAGAACTGTGAGGATCAAATGAGATAATAGATGTATAGTGCTTTGCAAGTTATAAAGCCCTTGCTAAATGTCATCTATTATTGTGATATGATTATTTTCTCCACTATTAATGTAATTCAACATAAACTCCCCATTTTAACTTAGAGTTGTGTATTTGCCAAGGTTGGCAAATAAAGTGTCCTTAGGTTGGTTTTACATCCACTTAAAATGTGTTTGGAAAACAGTGATACCCTGAGATTTTAAGGTTTGTGCCACCTAAAAGAGAACTAATTTTGTGGGCTGATCAAGGTATAAAAAGACTCCTCAAGTTCTAGTGTTTGGAGCATTAGAATCAGCTCCAGTTGGAGACATTGTTGAATTACTTTTGGAGAAGTGAGGGAAGAGCTCTTTCATAATCTTTCTGGATCTGAGTTGTTGCATCTACTGTATTAAAGGAAAATTGTTTACATTTCCATTAATTCAGCAATTAATAGTGCCTATAGTGTTTAAGAGGACACATGTTTACTTTGTCCCCAAACACAATATAGTTTCCCTGAAAGAACACAACTTATAATTTAATAAGACATGGACACAGGTACCACATATTGCTTTAGTTGTGTCCCAAGAGTTGTGTAAATAAAATACTATGAGAGATTGCAAGCAAGGTAAGTTACTTCTGGCTGGGGTGATCAGGGAAGGATCAGTGTAGTATAAAAATGGAAAGGATCTCAGAGGAGCTCAAATTCAATCACCCATTTCATAGTTAAGAAAACTGAGGCATGAAGATGTTAAGTGCCCAGGGTCGCACAATATGTTTATGTCTGAGGGAAATTTGAACCCAGGAATTCCTAATACCAAATCTAGCACTCTACTACTCCATTCTACTTGTTATGGCTTCTTGAAGGATGAATAAAAATTGTATAGATGAAAATGATATTTAAGCAGAGGAAAGGTGTAATTAAAGACATGGAGGTGGGATTGTATAAAGAATAATCCAGAGAATAATGAGAAGTCAATTTTGACCAGAGCATCAATTATATATAGGGGACTTGTGGGAAATAATACAAGAAAGGTGGATTTGGGACCAGGTTGTGGTTGGCTTTAACGGACTAAGGATTCTAGACTTCATTAGTTAGGAAATGGAAAACCATGGAAAATTCTCAGGCCGAAAAGAGTAGCAAGATTGTATAGGTGCTTTAGGGAAATTAATATCGTTCAGGAACATTCTGAATATTTGAGTGACTTAATGTTATCAAGCCCTTTAATACATTCTTGTTGTGTCTTGGATTAAATATAGGTTCATAAAGTATTCTGATATTCTAGAAATATAAAGTACCATTGTGGGTTTGTTCATTTCCTGATGTGTGTTTGTTATGGTTATCTTTGCTAGAAATACCTAAACATTTAGAAAATTCCAATTTTAGGGCACCTAGGTGGCATAGTGGATAGAGCACTGGCTCTGGAGTCAGGAGGACCAGAGTTCAAATCTAGTTCCAGACACTCACTAACTGTGTGATCCTGGGCTAGTCACTTAATATAAGAGTGGAACAGTTATGTGAGGAAATTCTACTCTGACTTGGGCATTTCTCAGTCTCCCTTTGCATAATTATCATCATATATGTTTCTGCTCCCAGGTTGCAGAATCATATTTATCTCCTTCACTGTTTCATTTTTTTTCCCCTTCTTAACCTACCCTGTCTGTGAATATAGGGCTAAACAAAACATTTTGGGGTAGAAAGGGCAACAAGGCACTGAGATGGATGAGAATGAGCAGATGTGATGGAAATATCTGCAGAATGACAAAACAGGAAAATGTTATATGTTGGAGAAGATGTGGGAAAATTGAAACACTAATGCATTGATGGTGGAGTTGTGAACTGATCCAACCATTCTGGAGAGCAATTTGGAACTATGCCCAAAAGGCTATAAAACTGCATATCCTATGACCCAGCAATGCATTGTGTTGGAGAGGTCTTGTTGGAAAGGTAGTAGATGCTTTAGGGTTAGTGGGGAGTAACATGATGAAAATTAAGGAACATTATTTTGTCAACCTTGAATATGATACATTGAGATTAGTAGAGAATAGATGCAGGAGACCAACTATGAATGAGACTGCCACATTTATCCCAGTGAAATATAAGTCACAAGTGATGGACTTTTAGATAGAGGAGGCAAATCTGAAAAACATTACAAAAGAAAAGATAGGCAGAATTGATCAGATTTTGGAATGGGGGAAGATTTGAAAATTCCTGCTAGATTTTGAATCTGTTGGACCCAAGGTTTTGAGATAGCTTCCTGTTTCTGAGAATAATTGTGATAATGTGGAAATTGAATAGAGAGCTACCTGTTTAGAGAATACAATGAGCTTGCATTCTGATATGTTAAGTTTTAGATCTTCCTGTCGTGCCTAAGTGGGGCTGTTTTATAGGTAGAGACAAAGTAATAGGGTAAGAGACCATGACTAGAAATGTAGATTTGATAGTGATTGAGAATGTGAGGTGGAACAAAGAGAATCATTCATCAGCAAGTATTTATTGGTTTAATGCTATATATGACACTAGTGCTAGGCATTATGGGAGACACAAAGGAAGTATAAGTAAGTATAAGTCATGGTCCTTTACCTTCAAGGCTCTGATGGTAGAGCCTGGGAAGCAAAATACAGTTGGTTACAATGTGAAGCAATTAAAGAACAATCAAGTGCTAAAGAGAATCCTGGGCCTATTTGAATGACTAGATTCTAGTTCCAGGTCCACTGCTCTAATTACATACAGTCTGTGTTATTGAGTACCTGTTCTATCCAAGGCACTGAAGGAAGCTCTGGGAATTCAAACATGGCACAGGCTTTGCTCTCAAAAGCTTACAATCTAATTAAACAACTTTGGCCAAGTCACTTCATTTCTTTGCACTTTAATTCCCTTCCTTTTAAATTTCACTTTACCCTGCTTTCCTCACACAATTGTCAGAATCAAATGAACTAATGTTTGTGAAAATGCATCGGAAGTCATGTCATGGTCTATAAGTCTAAGTTATGATTACTGAAGAATTCTGAAGAGGTCAAGGGAGGAGGAGATCAGTGTAGGCTGAAGTCCCTGGAGAAGTCTTTCATGAGGAGGTGAAAATTGCATTAGGTTTTCCAGAATAGGTAGAAGTTGGGGGAGTAGAGGCAATCCAGGGGGATAGGGAATGGTGATATGAGCGAAGGTCAGAAATTGGAAAGAAATGAATGGAATTTGGAGGATAGAGAGAAGATCTATTTACTTGGAGGAAAGCTTATGTGTGTTGTACATAGGTAGATAATTATCAAGTGTTTATTGAGTTGAATGATTGAGTTTGGGGCTGGGTTATATAAGGTACTGTGAAAGTAAGGTAAATGAATTTGGACTTGTGTTGTATTTACCGTGTGCTAGGAATTGTGGAAGTAATGTTCATGGTAGGGGAATGGGGAAGAACAGGCTCAAAGCAGTACTTGGAAAGAAGGGGAGCAACTAAGAAAGAGAAATGTGTAGGGAAGTAAGGCTAGGGTTACTAGGTAGGACAGGGGATAGATTACCGGGCTTGGAGTCAGAAAGATCAGAGCTCAAATCTGGCCTCAGACACTAGCTGTATGACTCTGGCCAAGTCACTTAAACCCCTATTGCCTCAGATTCTCTTCTGTAAAAATGGGGACACACTGGAGAAGGAAATGACAAACCACTCCAATACCTTTGCAAAGAAAACCCCATGGCCCAAAGTCTATGGGGTCATGCAGAGTTGGATGCAACTGAACAATTGAACAACAATAATAAGACTGTGAGTAGGTAAGGCTTTAACCTAAATCGAACTATTCTTGGTAGAATCCAAATTAGGGAGGATGTAGGTATATCTAAAGATAAAGAGAAAATGAAGGAATTTATAGAGGAAATTTGGAAATAGTAAAACAATTATTTACACCTTAGCACCTATAGCAGCTTAGCAATGATTTACCATCATGGGTAGAGAGAGAAATCTCAACTTTTATCAATGTTACAACACTAGGATGATTTCCATGTTTCTCTTAAAATGTTTTTTTCTTCCACATAATCATACCTATTTAGAATTTACAATGATACATATGAGTAAACATAGTAGAAGTGATTTCTGTGTCAAGAGACTGACCAAACTTCACATTGACAGGCATTTTTCAGTTAAGGTTAAACTTGACTTGTATCCACATTTAATTTCCATTGAGATCATTGGATCTTAAATATGTTTTTAAAACCTCTGATACACATTTGGTCCTGGAAACATAACATTAATTTGATTCTTGGGGGTTAGTAATGGAATAAGAAAAGAGCAGGTTAGCTTGAGGATATTTTTTTCCTGGAAAGTGTGTTCAGTTGTGAAAGCTTAATGAAGACAAAGAATAAAACATCTTGCCCAGTTCTCAATTCTTTGTACTTCCAGTTCATAATAATCTTTTAGATGAAGTTCTCTTGGGATTATTCTAAGTTATGATTACTGAAGAATTCTGCCTCAGAATCCCAGAATCTCACAGTTGGAAAAGACTTTAGAGATTATCAGGGCAGGGATTTTTCATCTGGGGTGTGTGGTCCCCCAAGGGTCAATGAACTTGGATGGGGAAAATTATATGTTTATTTTCAATAGTATGTAGGGGTGATGGTGCATCTTCTTCAGTTACTTAAAAATGTTCTGAGAGGGGCTCTCCATACTCCATGACGCACACTAAAGAGGATAAGAATCCTTGATCTAATCCAACTTATACCTGAACAAGAATCCTTCCTACAGGATACCCAATAAATGGTCAGTCACCCATTCTACCCTTCAAGATTTTCAGTTATCTCTTGAGGCACCCCATTGAACTTTTGGATAGCTCTAATGGTTAGGAAGTTTTTCTGTATCATATCAAGCCTAAATTTATTTCTCTGTAGCTTCTGTCAAACAGATAGTCTTATCCCTTTTTCTACATGGTAGCCCTTTAGAAATTTGGAGGAAGCCACCATATTTTCCCTAAATCTTCTTTTCTGCAGGCTAGGCATTCCAAGTTCCTCATATGGGATGAATTTGAGGTCCATCATTCTGATTTTCCTTTTCTGGACATGCTAGCTTATCATTTTCCTGTCTAAAGTGTGGCACCTAGGAATGAACACAGACTCTAGACCAGGGCAGAGCTCACCAAGGTTACTACCTCCCTTGTTCTGGACATCATACTTCATTTATGCATCCTCAGGTTGTATGAGCATTTTTAGAAGTCATGACACCCATTTGATTCTTTGAGTCTGCAGGCCCTTCTAACATCCAGAAAAATCTTCTTCCAGTGTTGCCTAATGACGCCCCGCCCCCCCATCCTCTACTTGTGACTTGTTGTTTTTTAAGCCAAAGTATTAGACTGAACACTCATCACTATTAAATTTCATCTTATCAGATCTGGCTTATTCTAGCATGTTGAGTTCTTTTTGGATCCTTACTCTCTTGTACCATGTGCCAGCTTTTCCTCTGAGTTATATGCCATCTGTAAACTTGATAAATCTGCCACCTGTGCCTTCATCCAAGTCATTGATAAAAATGTTGAACAACATAGGGCCAAAGGAAATGGTTTTTTCTAGTTTTTCCAATATCTAATAGGTACACACCCTTCAGTTATAGAGACACTCCTTTTGAGCTGAATTTGGTAAAAGGGAATCTGTGTTGGACCCTGTTCAAGAGAGCTTAGTTACTGTTCATTCTAAGGTGGCACACTTTCTGAGGCACTACATGAAGATTCCAGTGTTACATTTATAGGTGCTATTTTTTTTTTTTACTGCTTGGATCATCTTGAGCAGCTGAGCAACCAACCACCTGCTTACAATTATACCATGAAATTTGTCATCTGGGAATTTGTTTGCATTTCTTAGTCTACATTTAGGAGACCAACAGGTCTAGATTGATAGGGAAAGAATTCATACTGTAAGGGCCCCTCCAGTAGGCCACTAAGAAGAAATTTATCTGGGAACAGATTTGTCTACATTCTCCAAAGTCAAGATTACCCATGGACAAGGGCAGCAAGGTGGAGCAATAAATAGGGCACTCACTGGCCCTGGAATCAGGAGGACCTGAGTTCAAATCCAGCCTCAGACACTTAACACTGACTAGCTGTGTGACCTTGGGCAAGTCACTTCACCCCAATTGCCCTGCCCTCCCCCCTCCAAAAAAAGGAGGAAAAAAGACAAATAAAATTATCAGATAATTAAAAAAAAAAGATTACCCATGGACAGAGCACACAGCTGAATTCCACTTGGAGAGCACGAAGGTCCCAAATGTGAATTTTGCCCGTGGACAGTAAAATTACCTTTCAGTGAAGCTTAAGAACTCTAGTGGAAACAAAAGGCTTTCAAAACTCAAAATGTGAAACTAAAATTCTAAATGCTTTTAAGTCTTTTGGTTAAGATTAGAATCAAAACATGGCTTGCTTTGTTTCATCTTTTTCAGACCTTTCTTTGGCAACCTCACCTGCCCACAACCAGATAGTCTCTCATTAGAAAAAAGAAAGTAAATTGCCATTTCCAGGAAAAAGAGCTTCACTATCCTTGGTTTGTTACTGAGTTAATTATTTAGTAAGATTGGAAATATGGGCTCAGCTTTCGTCATTTCTTACACTCTGTGGTCATTCTAGTACATGATTAGGATGTTAAATTGTGAAAAAGATGTGTATAGCAAATGATTGAAACGTTCTCTGTTCAATTTTGGCACTTTGAAATTATCTTTTTCGTGTAGGAACAATTCTCAGTGTTGACTGAACATACTTTTGGGCTTCCTGTTTCCTCCCCTTTTATTCTTTTGTTTTTCCTTCCTTCCTTCAAGTCTGTTGATACAACCTTCCCCTCTCTTCCTGCTCCTCACCCACCACCACCCCACATTTGGCATACCTGTGTTGGTTTTTAATATTAAGGGAGCTTTGATGTTGCTTAGGAAACCAGAGTCATAATGTGTTGATTCCAAGATCAGGCTTAAAGCAATGAAATATTCTGGTATTTTTGTCAGATCCATTTATTTTGTTTTGTTTTGTTTTTTTAAATAAAAGAACATGTCCCTGAAAACCTGGCCAACCCTAAGTCTGTTGGAATAAGATGTTTCTTTGAAGGGAGAGGAAAAAAAGGAAAAATATATCCAAATGGACATGATATCACATTTCTGAGCATCCAAATTTCAACTTTGATACTAAAATATCTTGTTTTTTCTTTGTTACAGGTTTAGGCACAAAATTGTTAAAAGGAGAATTCCAATTTCCATGATTGTCACATGATTTTTATTTCATTTTGGAAGAGATAGGACAGAATCCATATGGTATTTGGTTTTCTGTACTTTGGGATCGGATCAGATTCAGCATTTTACTGGAGCATAGATATATTCTATGAGAAAGAAGAGCTTAAATTGGCTTCATTAGGCATCTGATTTTTTCAGTAAGATCAGTTGTCATCAGATGGCTTAGATTGCTAAGATTCTCTTACTCTCTTTTTTTTAAAAGAAAATGTTTTAATGGTCTATTTTTCTTTTAAAAGAATAAATATTTCAGGCATATTGTTTGTGGAAAAAATACTTAGATTTGTGGGGTTAAAATGATATTTCCCAAATGGAGTTGGGAAATGATCTCTTAACCAAACATGATCTGAAAATATTCCTTCAAAAATCCGCACAACTTGTCATATACATTCTCTGATGAACTTACATAATATTTTATATTTTAGTGACCTGTTTTTGTATCCCATTCTCAACTTGATTGTGAGTCCCATAGGGCAGGAATTGTATCTTATCTAATCTTTGCACAGACTTCTACAAATAGTAGATTCTTAATAAATATTTGACTAAATGAATACACACATAGCAGCAGACACAGCTTATAAGCAAAGGGACAATATACAGTAGTACCAAGTTGTATATGCTATCTAACTGAAGAGAGAACGTAGAATAAGAGTGATTATAGAATCATAGAATTTCAGAAATGAAAGGGACCTTGGAGATCATCTAATTTAATATTTTACAGATGTGGAAACCGAAGCCCAGAGAGTTTACCTGACTTACCCAAGGTCTTATCTTCCCATACTACCCTATTGATTCCTCTACTAATTCCCATTGTTTAGCTGTGACAAAATTTAGGGAAGGCCTTTTCAGTTAGATGACTTGTTCTACACTAAATGAATAATTCACCCATTTTGAATGATTGTATGAAGGAACTGTCATACTTTCTACTGGCAATCTAATTTATTGTTCAGCTATTGGAAAAATCTTATCTTCTGCCTGATCACCTCTTATTATGTATTCTTTCTCAAAATCATCAGCCCATGGGAACCCCTACTTTACCCACAAACATCCTGTGGTACGGGCTAGAACTCCACAGAGTGATCTTCAATCCAGAGAACTTCCTGCTATGTATGTGGGTAGATGTGAGGGAGGGAGTGCGGAGGGAGGAAAGGAGAGAGAGGGGAGGGAAGAAAGGGGAGGGGGAGAGGGAAAAAGGGGGGGGGAGAATATTTGGAGCTTCTAGGAACAACATCCAGAGTAAATAGTTTATTTGGGGAAATGCCTCCATATAATAACTCAGTAATCATTTCTTCTAGGTCTCTTTTCTGGCCTTAGGCAATCAATCACTCAGTCAATATGCATTGATTAAGACTTAATAGATGCTAAACTTTGGCATTACAAACACAAAATCAAAATGTCTCTTATGCTCAAGGAGTTTACTGTGTAATAAGTGAGACAACAAGTACAAGTATAGGGTATATACAAGACTTACAAAGCAAAACATAGCTGGGGAGCAAGATTTGGGGTAATTGAGGATTTGATGTCAATTATTTAGCCAAAGGACCAGGAGAACTGGAGGGAGAGAGATAGATTCTTTAAAAAAAAAACAAAAAAAAAAACAAGGTGGAATCCAGTAAGCATGCTTAAGAATGTATAGTCTATTTGGGGGGTGGGGGGAAGCAACATGATTACTGCCAGGAAAAATAATGACTGTCTAATCTTTCAGGGTTCTTTGAACAGCTAAATAAATATGTAGACAAAAGGGAGCCAATAGATGTCATCTCTTTAGATTTTCAAAAAGATCTTGACAAAATTTCACATCAAAAGCCATTTAAAAAAAATATTGTTACCATGGAATTTTCATGTGTGTATAAACACTATAATTTAAATAGTACAAGAGTTAAAGAGGAATGTAAGAAATGTCAGTATATGATTTGTGTGATGATGGGTAGGGGTGGGAAGGGGAAAGAAAATTAAGATAAACCATAAGACCAGAATTCACAAAGCTCCCTACCCCCTTACTCCTTCCATTCACACCATGCAAATATTCACAACACAAATCCTCAATGAGGTCTTCAAATATTTTGATGCCGCATTGGTTATTTTTACTTTTCCCCCCAAAATAAGAACGATTGAAACTTTTGAGTGTAGTTCTATCTAAGGTCAATGGCATGGTTCTGAGGGCTTCTTTCTGAGACAAGAAAACGTATCCAAAAATACAGGTCAACTCTTCGAATGTTTAAACAGCTATTTTTAAGAAACTTTGACTCTACAGATTGTATCTCATTTTCCATTTGTTGTGGACGCTACATTTATTTTATGTAGGTCAAATTTATGATAGCATGGCATTTTTGCCATGTAAAAAATGTACTTTGGAGTCCTTTGCCTCATTAATGTATATACTATGATTATGCTTAGTTTATAAGATTGGGAATGGAATTTTATTATCCTGGCTACTCTTTCACACACTTTACATTCCAATCAGACTAGACTAGTAGCCATTCGCACATCTCATCCCACCATTTTCCATTTCTAAAAAAGTTGTGTGCTACTTCTCCACCCATACCTGGAATATATTCCCCTCTCATCGCCCAAAATCTCTCTCTCTCTTCAAGGCTGACCTGAGTTGCCACCTCCTACATGAAGCTGGCCCTGATTCCTCCCTCACCACTTGACTTGGGATTTCTTCTTTACCCTATCACATACTACCTTGTAGCAATTTGCATACAAGTTGTATCCTTTCCTTGCCCTGTCTCCCACACCATCTAATTTTAAATTCCTCAAGGACAACTAATGTGTGTTTTTTTTTCATCTCTGCACACTCAACATCTTATACAATTCCTGGTCCACAGTAAATACTTAATAAATATTTCTTAAAAGTAATTGAATAAAGATATACCTGCATTTTGCTTTTATGATACATGATTGGTTTTATCTCTGTTTGAGTGGTGGATAGAGAGATAGCCTTGGAGTCAGAAATACATGAATTCTAATCTAGCCTCATATATTCATTAGCTGAATGACTATTCAAGTAACTTAAACTGTCTGCCTTAATTTGTATAGCCATAAAATGGACATAATTGCACGTATCTCTCAGGGTTGTTGTGAGGATAAAATGAGGTATTTGCAAACCTTCAAGTGGTATGTAAATATTAGTTATTATTATTTTACGTTTAAGATAGAAAAAACCCACGTACCATCCAGAAAGAGTGAAAGGGATAACATCATAAAGAGTTTAGTCCAGACTTCTAAGTTTTCTTTCAAAAGGACCAGAGATCAGGTGGAAAAAAAAAATCTGTAACATAAATGAAGAAAAATTCTAACTTATGATTATTTCCTCAAATCTGGTTTTCTTTC
Source organism: Pseudochirops corinnae (assembly GCA_028646515.1). Taxonomy (NCBI): domain Eukaryota; kingdom Metazoa; phylum Chordata; class Mammalia; order Diprotodontia; family Pseudocheiridae; genus Pseudochirops; species Pseudochirops corinnae. Next base: position 71,770,085 of record CM053586.1, on the reverse strand, counting down.
CTTTTTTTTCCTGACTATTTTTCAAGACCAGCTCACTGAACTAAACTCTTTCATCTAAGAGAGAATAAGATTCCCTCATATTTTAGCCTTTTAATGTCATTTTT
>CM053586.1:71742273-71769881 GCA_028646515.1 Pseudochirops corinnae | reverse complement strand
ATTTATATAGTATTCCCTATCCTATCCCTCAAAAACAACCAACAAAAGTTTTCTACAAGATATTCTGATATCTGGGGGGAGGGGGGGGGTTACAAAGAAGTATACATGACTTTCTCTATTGTTCACTACAATATGTGCCTGAAAACATCATTCATATGTGTATGCATGTGTTTATATATGTCTGTATTAAATGTACATAATATGTAAGATATATACACATATACATGCATACATACATACGCCACATGCTGTGTGGACTAGCTAGGTGGCTCAGTGGGTAGCGTGCCAGATCTGAAGTCAGAAAGCCTAAACTTCAAGTTCAAATCTGGTCTCAGACACTTACTAGCTGTGTGACTCTGGGCAGGTCACTCAGCCCTGTTTGCTTCAGTTCCTTATCTGTAAAATGAGCTGGAGAAGGAAATGGCCGACCACGCCAGTATTTCTGCCAAAGAAAACCTCAAATGGGATCATGGAGATTTGCCATGATTGAAAAACAACATGTGACATGTAATATATCTCATATAGGATATGTATAATTATATATAATATGTATATATTCATATATAATATATAATATAAATATATAATTACATAATATTTATATATGTATGTAATCAGTGTAGGATGTGCAGGTGTGGATGGGTTGTGATCTCTGTTATTGGAGAGAATTCCAAAATAACTGAAATCATAGATAAATTTGAATGTGTGTATATGTGTATAGCATCCAATCAATATATATAATGTATAAGTAGATATTGTTTACATAGATTTGTTTGCATGTTGTCTCCCCCATTAGATTGCAAGATCTTTGAGGGCAGGGACTGAATTTTGCCTCTTTTTTTTTTGCTCTGGCATTTAGCATTGTACCTGTCATTGTCATTGTACCTGTCATTCATTGTCATTGTACCTGTCATTGTCATTGTGCCTGTCACAAAGTAGATGTTTAATCAATGTTTATTGACTGATTATTGATTGATTCACTTGTTGGGTTTCCCTTCTATACAAATGTCATGAAATGAATAATTGGTATTTTCATCCATCTTGTTTTATATATATTCACGTATATATATAAAGCAAATCATTTTTAAATAATAAAGTGATTACTGTAAGGTCAGGCATTATGTTCCTACCCAAGAACTTGGTGTCAAATCTTTTTTTTTTAAACTAGACATGATTTCAGTGATCAAAGGAACTCTTAGGGAATTACTTCCTCTACCAATGAAGATGTGGGCAGCTTCTCTGCCAAAGTCTAGCACTCTAGGAAACAGCTAGGTCATGTAGTGAATAGAGCACTGGCCCTGGAGTCAGGAGGATCTGAGTTCAAATCCAGTCTCAGACACTTGACACACCTACTAGCAGTGTGACCTTGGGGGAGTCACTTAATCTCAATTGCCCTGCCTTCCCCCCTCGAAAAAAAAAAAGTTTAACACTCTGAACTGTACCAACTAGCTGCCTCTATTCCATATGACCTCCTAATAACCAAGTTTCCTTTGAAAGAGTACTTTCTTGTAGCATCTTTCCCTTCTTTGAGTGCTTAGTGTTCAGCTGATGAAAAACTCCTTAGTTGTCCTCCAAACCCCAGTCATGTTTCTTTTAAAACATGGGGTACAGACTTGAGCCTAAGGTCAATTTTGTAAACTATCATCTCAATCAGCTAACTGGTGCTGACTACAATGGAATTACTCCTTAACAAGACTTAATGTGCTAGGTTTTTGTTTATGCAAACCAGTGTGGTGTTTACTATTTAAACAGCTCTATCCTGCTGACTCAAGAAAGTCTGGTTGTTATTGCTGCCTAGTAATATACTGAAAAGCCTTTGTTATGGAGCAGGGTCATCAGAGGTACAGCCTCACCGTCTTCCTCTTAAAATGACTAGGTAGCCTCTAAGAACTCTTCTGGTTCTAAAGTCCTGTGATTCTATGAAGTCTAGAAGATGGGTGTTTGTAAAGAACAGTCTGTAATCCTAATATGCATGGACTTCAGTTCCTCAGGAGATCCATGATCTCTTCAGCTGAATCATCTCTGCTAGCACAGATTGCTTTCTCATTCCATACGTACTCATCCTATAAGCTGTGGACAGCTAGATGGCTCCGTGCAGGATGGGTTGTGATCTCTATTATTGGAGAGAACTACAAAATAACTGAAATCAGAGATCAATTTGAAGGTGTATTGTGTGTGTGTGTGTATCAATATGTATGTTTATGTACTAAATGGGTACTGTTTATATAGATTTGTTTGCATGTTGTCTCCCTCATTAGATTGCAAGGTCTTTGAGGGCAGGGACTGTGTTTTGCCTCTTTGATTATCCCCAGTATTTAGCACAGTACCCGTCACATAGTAGGTGGTTAGTAAACATTTATTGACTAATGATTGATTCACTTGTTGAGTTTCCCTTCTATACAAATGTCATGAAATGAATAATTGGTATTTTTATCCATCTTGGTTTTTTAGTTGATGATTAGATTATTCTTTTTGGAATTACTAGGGATTACATTGAAGAGATTTTGTGATCTTCTGGGTTTGATAAATTTAGTACAACATTATATATAAATTGAAGTTTACATAAGCAGAGTATGTTAAGGTTCATAAGTCATGTAGAAACTTGAAGAAATAAAGGCTTGAGCTAAAAATAGATGAATGTATTCTCAAAGTCATCAGATAAGTATTCTAAATCTTTTCTAAAATGGCTGGCTGGAGGAGCCAAAGATATGGTTTTGAAAGTTATCTGCATTGATATGAAAAGACTTGGGAAATTGTCCAAGAAGAGAATATAGGGAAATAAAATCAGAGAGCCAAGGATGGAACTTTGGTAAATGCCTACAATTAGACACGGGAAAGTCATCAAATGAGGCTGAAAAGAAGCTCTTGAAATAGCAGAATCATGATAGTGAGAGGTATCAAAAAAATTAAAAGGGAGGAAAATTTATTGAAGGAAGGAGATGCCCCTTCTTTCTACCCATATTATATTCCTTCATTTCTTCCAATTGTCAATTTTGAACCTAAGTCTTAATTTTGACAGTTCTTCTTCTCAGCATGCAGTGAGATATCTTCATCTCCCAGCAAAGGCTTTATTTAATGTTGATGCCAAAAAAAAAAAGATAATTTTTTTGCACTAAAGAGATGCTTGGAATAAGAACTTCAGTATATTTTTTTTTTTATAGGAAAGAGGTCAATAGCAAATGAATATTGCTATCAATCAAGTCAATCTTTTTTTAAGCAAGCAATTTTGTTGTACTGTCATGTTTTATGATGATCTATGGGTTCTAATTTGCACATTTCCAACAAGAAATCTCTTCACATAATAGTGATGTACAAAATTCTTCTTTCCCATTAAAGGGATTCACACATTTAAGCAAAATACTTGAAGTTCAGGGCATTGTGGGGGAATAGAAAGGGATATTGGCTTTGAAGCCAAAGAACATGGGTTCCAATTCCAAATCTGCAACTTACAACCTATTCAGCTTCAATTTCCTTATTTGTAAAATGAAGGAATTGGCTTAGGTAAAAATAGCTATCCAAATATAGTGACTTAGGGCACATGAAATGTTTGACAAATATCATTCCATTTTATTCTCACAACCACTCTGGGAGGTAGGCATTATTACTATTGTCATTTTACAAATGAAGAAACTGAGGCAAACACATTAAATTACTTGCCATGGGTCATAACTAATAAGTGCCTGAGATGGGATTTGAACTCAGGTCTTTCTGACTACAGGCCCAGTGCTATACCCACTGTGTCATCTACCTGCCTTTGTATCTCCATGGCCTAAATCAGTGGCTCTCAACCTGAGGGTAGCGACCCCTTTGGGCGTCAAACGACCCTTTCACAGGGGTCATAGGGTCACCTAAGACCATTGGAAAACACATATTTCCGATGGTCTCAGGAACTGAGACACTGCTCCTCTATCCGTCTCCAGGTGAGTCTGCCCACATGCAGAGATATGCCTTGGCATTACGAAGATTGAGAACCACTGGCCTAAATGGTCTTTTCCACTAATACCCTAAGGTGTGCTGGAGCAACTTAGAACAGACTCAATTGTTAAATTTTCAGTATGATCATTTATACCATAGATATTGGCAAATGCTACAAACCAGGGTTTATTTTTTATTTTCTAGACTTAAGAAAATGGTAGAGAAAATATTAAAAATACAAATTAAACTTAAAAGTTTGTCATCTATAACCCTCCTCCTCCAGGTCTGGTTGTTAAACATTTGTCAGCATACCTTAGAATTGAAGTAAAAAAAAACCCTCTACAAACTTGAAGGAATTTTATACATATGATGCTTATCACCTATATTTGGTGGTATCAACTTATCTCTTAATCTTACTATCTGAAATAAAATTCAAAAAGCTAAAAAATGAATAGAAATTTCTGTTAGAAGCATTCCAAAAATTACATTACCCCAGAATAAATAGTTAATATATTCATTGACAGTGATGGTTATTCAAAATTTATTTATATTTCTTAAAGAGGAGTTCCTTTTTTTAAATTAATTTTTAGTTTTCAACATTTATTTCTATAAGATTTTGAGCTACAGATTTTCTTCCTAGCCCTCCCCTACCTCCTATCCCAAGATGGCAAGCATACTGAATATCCCTTCCTCCAATCTGCCCTCAAAGAGGATTTCTTTAGGAATGGACCAACATGTGAGATTGAACCAGCTTGTTCACTGGGTCTTACTATTAAGTACAGATTGCTTTTAATAACTTAATAGACTAAGCAAGATGGAAATAAAACTGACAGTTTAGCACATAATCCTTCTCTTTGTGGCATCAGTTCTATTAATGAACACTAAAGTTTCAGGAGCTGTCCTTAATGTTATTGTATAAAATATTCCACAACAGTGACCATAGAAGGAATCTTATTGTTTCAAGTGTGAGGTCAGATCCTATAGTAGCTCAGTTGTTTCCAAAAATTCTACTATATAGGGTATCCCAAAAGTCATATTACAGTTTTAAGCTATTAAAGCTTATGACTGTAAATACAACTTTTGGGACACTCTGCGTTACCATAACTCTTATTGATAGGTTGATTTCTATCCAGTTGTAGCTATCGAATCTAGGACCAACTTCACATTTACATGATTATCTTCCTTTTGTCTTGGATCCCTTGGTGTAGTGAAGAGTTCTATATTTGAAGTTCAACAGTCAGTTGAACAAGTATTTATTAAGGGCTTACTGTGTACTAGGCATTGTGCCCAGAGCCGGAACCTGGATCCATATTCTGGCTCAGTTCATTATGCTTCTTTGACCTTGGACAATTCACTTACCTTCTCTGGGCCTTGGTTTACTCATCTGTAAAATGAGGGTTTGGATTAGATGACTTTGAAAGGGCCCTTCCATGTCTCAATCTTACAACCGTATGATGCAGTAATTGAGGGGAAATTCATATCAATTACTATGATAGAGACAGTATAATATGATAAAAGGAAGAGTTGACCTGAAATCTAGAGTTTACCTGTGTTTTCTGTTATCTGTCAGACCTCAAGCAAGTGAATTCATCTTTCTGACCCCAAAGTTCTTTCCATCTCTAATTCAATGACTCTATGTCAAAGTATTTAGATTTTCTTTTTTGACTAGTATTGATTCTCTCTATAACTAAAATAAATTTTATATTCTACAAACCAGTATTTAAAATGCTCATACAAAACCCATTTATCAGAAATTGGTCGTGACTCAAAAAAAAGTAGATTTAATTAATTTCCTCTACCATTTTGACACATGTATCATTTTTCTCACCATCCATGATATAGAAGCTTGTCAGCTGATTATATTGAGGAATATCTTGTGCATCAGAAGTGTCAAAGGGAGCTTGTTTTGTGCCCGCTAGGACCAGGTTTTATCTACTTTTGTTTTCTTTATCCCTTTCCAAAGGTACTGGGAAGCAGCACCTTCCTGCCAAACGGTAGAGTTGGGTCCTTTAAATTTTACCACTTATCTGTTGAACATCTCCACTTGGTTATCTCATAAACATCTCAAATTGTGTCCAAAAGAGAACTGATTATCTCTTCCCACAAAAATCTATCCTTCCTCCTAACATGCCATTTTTGGTTCAGAGTACCACCATTCTTCCAGTAACCCCATTTTGCTTTCACAGTAATCCAAAACTCTTCACTTTGGCTCAGTCTTCATGTCCAATCACTTGCCAAGTCTTCTTTATATATCCCCTTCCCTCCACTTACACAGCCATCCCCCTAGTTCAGACCCTTATGAAGTCTCTTTTGGACTATTGCAATAGCTTTCTGTTTTGTTTCCCTGCCTCAAGTCTCTTTTCTCTCCAATCCATCCTCCATATACTTCCTAAATAGATATTTCTAAGCATCAATCTAACCATATCACCCACACCCACACACGTCTAGGATTAAACACAAATTCCTCTGTCTTGAGGGTGGCTAGGTGGCACAGGGAGTAGAGCACTGGCCCCAAGTCAGGAGGACCTCAGTTCAAATGCAGCCTCAGACACTTAACTACTAGCCATGTGACCTTGGGCAAGTCACTTAACCCTGATTGCCCTGCCTCCCCCTCTCCAAAAAAAGGCAAAAATAAAAACCCCAAAAACAAATTCCTCTGTCTTTCAGTTCTTCAGTCTGGTTCTGATCCACCTCCTTGCCTCCTTGTACCCATAGGCTGATATTTCATTACCACCTCTTACACACTCAACTACAAACTGTTCTATCAGGTATTTCCCTTACCCATGCTTTTGTATGGATCCTGACATGTTCTCCCTTCTCATTTGCACAACTTGGAATACCTAGGTCTCTCCAAATTTCATGTATCACCTCCTATAAGATGTACTGGAGGCAGCTAAATGACATAGTAATTAAAGTGCTGTATCCAAAATCAGGAAGATCTGAGTTCAAATCCAGTCTCAAATATTTACTGTGGGGCAAAATTATTTAACTTCTGCCTCAGTTTTGCTGTCTGTAAAAGGGGCATAATAATAACACCTGCCTCTCAGTTATGAGGACAAAGTGAGGTATTTGCAAAGTGCTTTGTAAACCTTAAAGCGTTATAGAAATGTAACTATAAGTATTATTATTTCCTGAATCCCCCCAGTAGTTAGTGCCCCATTCCCAATGAAATTATTTGATATTAGTTTAGTAGTTACTTATATATGTCTGTTTCTCTCTTTCTCTCTCTCTGTCCCTCCTCCCTCTCTTCCTCCTCCCTGTGTCCCTCTCCCTCCCTCCCTCTTTCTTTCTCCCTCTCTCATTTGTGTTCTCTGTCTCTGTCTCTCCCTCTCTCTCCCCTCCTCTCTGTCTCCCTCTCTTTCTCCCTCTCTCATTTGTGTTCTCTGTCTGTCTGTCTGTCTGTCTGTCTCTGTCTCTCTCTTGCTCTCGCTCTCTTCCTCTCCCTCTCTCCCCTTCCAAACTCTCTCCCTTTCCCTCCTTCCCTCTCTCTTTTTTCCCTCTCTCATTTGTGTTCTGTCTCTGTCTCTGTCTCTGTCTCTGTCTCTGTCTCTGTCTCTGTCTCTGTCTCCACACACAGTAGAATGGAATGTAACCTCTTTGAGAACAGGAATTTTAAAATTTTTGTATGCCCAGTGCCTGGCCCATTGTAGGTATTTAATAAATATTTATGGAGTTGAATTATAGTCATAGGATTTAGAGCTTGAAAGGACTTTATTTTTTGGTAAATTTTGAAGGGACTTTAAAGATAATCTAGTTTTGTGCCCTTATTTTACAAATGAGGAAACAGGCCCGGAGAGATTTGGGCATTTGCGCAGAGGTAGGAAATGTCGGAGTTGGGATTTGAGCCCAAGTCATCTAACTCCAAAACCAGGATACTTTCCATGGTACCTTGTGGTGTCTCTTTCTCCAGTTAGTGGCAAAAAAACCCACCTCATGTTAAGACAACTTATTTTGGTGTAAGGTAACCTTTTATATCTTGAGTTACTTAATGCTTTCTTAAAATATACAGGACTTTGATAACCCAGCACAGTATCAAAAGGTTAGGACACCTGAACTCGTAGCTTCTCCTGCATCTCTCAGTTAATCAGAGCTGTTTTTCATACTTAGTAACAGAAGACTCCCTTGGCTTGCATTGACCAAGGGGTAAAAAAAAGTGATTTCTTCTGACCCACCACCAAGTTTGTACCAACCTGGATGAAAGGGGTGGATTTTGCTAGACTATTCCCCAGCCTCTGGCACTAGGCCTCAAAGGGGACTTGATGTTGTCACCTCTTCACAAATGGAGGTGGACTTTTCTTTTCCTTTTTATCCAGAGGATAATGTTTTTACCTACAGGGTAGATATATTTTTTAAAAATACTGTTTCTCTGTTCCAATCCCTGGCTATGTTATTCATTGAGCCCCAAAAAGTTAACTGGAGCTGAGATGGGCGGCAGAGAAAGAAAGGAGAAGGGAGGAAACACAAGCATGCTTGCTTGTTCACTCAGTGGAAAACCCGCCTCTCTGTACGTAGAAGGGAGGGGGGAGTGGTATGGGAGAGCCGGGCTTCCTCAGATTCACTGGACTGCTTTGCAAGCTTTGTTTCTCTGGTGTTTTAGGTTCTCTCCTGTGTGGGAGGTCTGATAGAACAAAGACCACCCACCTGCAGTTTTTCTTTCTTGATCCTCCACCACATTCCCCTCCTCAACTGGGAGCACTGCTGTGTTTCAGCATTAAAGAACTAGCCTCTGACAATTTCCCCTAAGCTTAGTGAATGTATGTGCCCCTCTTTAGATATGCATGCAGGAGCCCTGGGGAGAATTCTATTTTCTCCTTGGCCCTAGGACTGGTTCAAAATCATCAATTAATTCATTGGTTCATTCATTCAACAACCGTTTATTAAATATCTACTTTTACGCATAGAATTGTTATGAAAACGGCTTCACAAATTCACCCACTGAACTAGAATTCTAGACCTCGAGATCTGTGGACAATAGTATATTTTCATAGATTTCTCTGCTTCCAAATTCATCCATACCCCCCCACCCCCAAAACTCACACATACGTGAATCTCCTGGAAAACAAAGAGTATATCTGTAGAACATACACACCAGTATAAAATGCAAATTGTCTATTTGGGGAAAATTTTTGATGTATAACCAATATGAAGATAAATCAAAATGGTCTTGGGGAAAAAAATTAATATAAAAACATGCAAAACTGCTTTGTACATCCAGTGTAAAAATGCACGTTGTACAAGAATATATGAACAGAGATTTTAGGTGCCCTTAAGAGGTACCTAGATGGTGCCATGTATAATGAATGAGATTTGGAGTCAGAAAAACCTGAATTCCAGGTGTCCCTTGGCTGTGTTGAGCCTGGAAAAGTCACTTAACCTCTCTGTGACTTGGTTTCCTCATTTGCAAAATGCAGACTAAGAATAACATCTCTCAGGGTTCATGAGGATCAAATGGGTTAGCATATGTAAAGCTCTTTAAAAATTTGTGGCTGCACTGAGACTTTTGGGACAGCCTTTATAAACATGAATTGTTCTCATGATGCCTCAGTATCTGTGTCAGGTCGTTGCAGCCTCAGCTGCTATATGTGTGATTCACACTTTGTCCAAGTGTCTCAGAGCACAAACATACACAGAAGAGAGATACAGTGAAAGAAACCACCTACTCCCCCATCTCATTTTTCCCATCATTTTCAGGCTTGCCCCCAGATAGTTGCTGTCAGGCCTCAAAGGCCGTGCTTTTTGTAAAGAGATCGTTCTTGAATGGGGGAGGATGTGGGTCTCCAAGATTACATGCCGGACTCTTTGGGGGACTATTGTCTCTTCAAGGGCAAAAGCCAGCTGGGATTAAAGAAAGCCCCATCATATAGAAAGATGGGGGAGGACGTGGGCAGGGAAGGAGGGGAGAATAAGGTATAAGAAGACTGAGAGGCAGAAGCGGGTCAGGTTTTAAAAGTGAACTATTGTCATTTTTTTTTTTTTTGCTCTTTGGAGGGCAGTTGGGGTTAAGTGAATTGGGCAAAGTCACACAGCTAGTAAGAGTATCTAGTGTCTGAGGCCACATTTGAACTCAGGTCCTCCTGACCCCAGCCAGGGCCTGTGCTCTATTCACTGCATCACCTAACCACTCCAACTATTGTCATTTGAGATAGATTTTGGAAGCTTAGCAAGGTATCAGTGAGTTAAAATGGAAGGGGAAGAAGCGTTTCAGGAAGAAGGCATGGTGTGAACAGAGGGTTCTCAAGAAAGCAAACACAGAGTATGTTATATATGTAAAATAAATTTGTTTATTGATAAATATATACGCACATTCATGTATGTATGCATGCTTATATGTATAAAAATATTAATAATTAGCCCTTCTATTGAGCCCATTATGTACTAGGCACTTTGCTAAGCTCCTTATAAATATTATCTCACTTGATCCTCACAACAGGAGGAGTTCCCTACCCTGGGAGGTAGGGAACTGGGTCTACATAGGAACATAGTCTACATAGGTAGACCCAGTACTCTATATACATAAGTATGTTTTTGTATATGTGGGTGTATGTACACACCCATTCTCTATTAGAATGTAAGCTCCCTGAGGTCAGGGATCCTTTCATCTTTTGTCTTTGTGTCCTAGTACACACAGCAGGTACTTAATAAATGTTTACTGATTTATTTGATAAGAAGGAAGCTACATTGTAGAGAGCTAAGGAGTTTGACCATTATTTGAAAGACATTGATGGCATTTGGGAAGGAGAGTGATAGGATTATATGTATGCATTAGGAATATAAATCTGGTCATCATGGGGAGGATGGACTCTTATGGGAAAGCTTAGGGTTACTGAGATCAATAAGATCATAGCACACCACTTCCATTGATCAGAAGTACTCCCCTCATGGTTGTTATGTGCTCAAGTATAATTGGTGTTTCTAATTTTTCTTTTCTTTATGTTTTTCTAAACCAACCAAAAAACAAAACAAAACAAAACCAAGATCAGATGCTGCACTGAGTTTTTGATGAGTAAGGTCAGAAGAACTAAAATAGGAAATGAAATTAATTTTGCACAAGACAAAATGAAATGGAAAAACATTTGCTAAATAGATCCAGTGTCATTCAATACACAAGAACAAACTCCTGTCTACACATTTGTGAACACTATCCTTAACTTTTGACCCTTTTGTACTTATAGAGCATACTCTGGAGCAATTCTCTAAATCCCAAATCTGTTGGCAGATCAGGTCCCCAAAGGACAGCAACTGTGTCCCCTTAAGGTTCTACAGATAACCCTGAGATGCTGCAAGAGGGGAGGTCATTCTGGTATCATAACTCAAAAGCCCCTGCCAATGTGCTTCTCTCCATGATTATCAGTTGGCATCAATTAGTCAGCTAGACTTAATTAGCTTTTAGTGGTGGAGAGGGAGAGTGATATTTACTAAAAGGGTATAGTAGCTGGCATTGATCCAGTGCTTTAAAGTTTGCCAAGCACTTCACATACGGTAAGCTATTTGATCCTCAAAACCACTCTGCCAGGTAGGGGCACAGAGAGTTTAAGTGATTTGCCCAGGGAGTCACTTAGTAAGTGTTCAAGGCAGAATTTGAAGCCAGGTCTTCTAGTCCAATACTCCCCCAACCCCCCAATTCTGTGACATTCTTGTACGAGTACATACAGTGTCCCAGAGAAAGTGAGGTCAGGCCTAGAGCACACGGAGCAAAGGGAGTAAAGCAGTTCCTGGAAGTCCTTATCCTGGAGCCTTCAAGATGTCCCCCTTAGATATAATGTAGATTTTCTCTTGGGCTTCTAGAGCTTTGAATGTGCCTGTCCTCATCATATCCAGTCTGTCTTGGTATAGACCAGTGGTTCTCAACCTTCCTAATGCCACGACCCTTTAATACTCATATGTGGGCGTATCTGCATGTGGGCAGAGCCACGGGGAGAGGGATAGAGGAGGAGTGTCTTGGTTCCTAAGACCTTTGGAAATATGTGTTTTCCAATGGTCTTAGGCGACCCCTGTGAAAGGGTCATTTGACCCCCAAAGGGGTCACAGCCTACAAGTTGAGAACCGCTGGTATAGACTGACATTAATGTCCTAGACATTGTTAAGAGGAAATTCAAATCCTCTGCTGTTTTTGATTTTGTAGCTTTAACAAGGCATGGTTTCTCAGTGTCAAGCCACTGTTGGCCTGAGTAAAAGCAGTTCTGCAAGGATACACAGAACTTGGCTATGGGAAAACTACAATCTGGACTCCAATCTAAAGACCTCTGACTAGTGACTCTTGTGACCCTTCAAAGCTCACAAGATTGTAACCTAGTCCTTCCTGTCTCTTTTACTTAAAGGCAGAAAAGGAAACACAAGAGGGCAAGGGACAGTCTCAGCACTGTCACAGCCCAGAGCTGGCCGAAGTGGGAAGAGTACGCCATTGGTGCTACCTTTTTCTCTCCCAACCCAGAGCCTTATTTGTCTCAGTCATCATCAAGAAAGAATTGTCCTGATTTGGTTGGCTGATGCCTTTTATATGTACACTCAGGGTTGGCTCAGCAGCTACCCCAAAAGCCTTTTATTCATCATCCAGAAAGAGGACGGGAAATAATCAGGTAATACTTGCACATGCTCTAAAGTGGACAATCAGGCCCCTTCATTCTACATCATCAGTCACTTTTGGAATCAAGTTCACCAAACATTTCTATGGGGGGTTGCATCAGGTAGGCCAGAGTGGGTATGCTTTTAAGGAATGAGCCTCATTGCCCAATATCCCATTACACTACTATCGAGAGAAAAGAGAAAAGGAAGGGCCTTGCACTGAGGCTTGGGGGACACTTACAGTTAGCAAGCATGACGGGAATGGAGATCCAACAAAGATCTCCCCACCCCCTGGTGCATTCCTCCTCAAAAATAACCTTCTCTTTGCTATTTATCTGTAAAATTACATTTATGTTTCCATCAAGAGAATGTAAGCTTCTCTAGGGCAAGGACTATTTTACTTTCTTCTTTGTATCCTTAGACCCTAGTCCAAAACTTGGAATATAGTAGGCACGTAATAAATACTTAACTGTTTTAGTAACACAAGTTAAAATGCCCTATGGCAGCTTTCAAGTCAAACTAATAATCAACTTGGGACCCTTTATTTTATGAGGGAGGAAGGCAAGGAAATTGGGGGTGTCTTGCCCAAGGTCACACAGCTAGTAAGTGTGTCAAGTGTCTGAGGCCGAATTTGAGCACAAGTCCTCCTGACTCCAGGGCAGGTGCTCTATTCCCTAGCTGCCCCTAGGGGCCCCTTCTTTAGAGAATACATGTCTATAGTTTCCTCAAGAGAAGCAGGTGGTTAGGTTCAGGGGTTATATGTGCTATATGTTTCAATAGACCCTGTGCCCAGAACTCTGGTATGCCTCTTTCCACATTAGACACAGAAAGGCAGTTTGGGGGTGGGGAGGATTTGCTAAGAGAAACAGTTGGGAAGGTTTTTAACTCATTGGCTTGTCAGGGTATGCAGGTTCTAGAAAGGACAACTATGTTATATCATGCTCTTAAAATTAATTCTTTAGAGGGGTCAATTTGACCTGTATTTCTATTGGAATTGAGAGGATGTTTAAGTATCAGTTAAATCTGATGACCTCTGTGCCCCTTTCTAGCTCTGCTTCTGTGAATGGGGAAAGAGAGTAGTAATTCCTCTGATTTGGGTAGGTGACCTGATAATGGTTAAAATCATTTATCTGTTTGTCCTTTTGTCGCACTAATCTAGTACCCTCTGATTTATATATCAAATTTACATTGAGAATAATTACAGGGTACTTTACAAATACTGATACTCAGTTTTAAAAGCTAGATTTGGATTCATTTCTTCAAATTCAAAGCCATGTAAAATTTAGCAATTGTTCATCCTGATAAAAATGGCCTTCTACAATTGATACTGAGAAATTTCACCCTATTATGTATTTACTTGATGTCTAGATAATTTCAAATTTAATTTAAATGTAATAATAATAAATCTTAGGCAGTCTAATATTCAACACCAGTAACAGTATTGAAAATGTTAATCTTGGTTTAGATCATAATTCCTTAAGCAATGGCCAGATAGAGGTGGGGGAGAAAGGATGGGCAAGTTTGCAATTGGTGAAATTTTTTATCTTTTAAATTTTAAGGAAATAACTTATCTTTTGGTCTCAGATGAAAACAACTGTGCTGTATACAGTTGTGAAGACTTAAATCTTTGAAGCCTTTCTCTTTGAAGCATTGATTATCCAAAGAGACCAATTGGCACCAGAGTTATCAAAGGTCTAATTCCAGATGGTAGATTCTTAGAATTTTTAATAAAATTCTTATGTTTAAAAAAAATGTTATCTGTCACTTCTTAGTGAGCAGTGTATGCATTGTACTTTGCAAAAACAGAAAACTCTAACAGGAATTAGAGATAAGAGGTAAATTGTGAAGTTTTAAAGATGGGATCTAGCATCAGGATAAAGAAAGAATGAATAAATACTATCCCAAATGTTGGAGACTTGGGGCAGCTAGATGGCACAGTACTTAAAGCACCAACCCTGGAGTCAAGAGGACCTGAGTTCAAATTTGGTCTCAGATACTTGCTGTGTGACACTGGGCAAGTCACTTTTGCTTGATTGCCTTACCTACCACAACCCCCCCCCCCCAAAAAAAAAAAAAAAAACTTGAAGACTTTGAAAGTATTAGAATTGTTTAGTTACTCAGATTTTTAAGGGGAAGTGGAAGGGAGAGAGTCAATCATTCAATAAACATTTATTACATTCTAGGCACTGTGCTAAGCATTGCTGTTACCAAAAAAAAAAAAAAAAAAAAAAGAGGTAAAAACACCATCCTTACCGTCAAGGAGCTTACATTTCAATGGCAGAGACAACATAGAAATAACCAGTACATAAAGACATATGTATAGTAGAAAGGGAAGGTATACTCAGAGGGAAGGCAATAGTAGAGTGTGGGAAGAATCTAGGAAAGGCATCATGCTTCAGAAGAACATGATATTTGAGCTGATTCTTAAATGAAAGAGGCTCACGATATTCATGTTCTGCTATGCACATGATATGCTTTTTTTTTCTTTCTAACTTTGTATTTGTTCCAATATTTAAGTTTATGATATGTTTTTGTTTCTATTTTCTATTTGTGTTTTGACTTTTGAGTCTAAAATAAAATTTTCAAGGAAAAAAAAGAGGCTAGGGAAGTGGAGATGAGGAAGGGGGGGAGCATTCCAGGCATGAGGGAAAATCAGCAAAATGATGCAGATTTGGAACAAGCCATGTCAGGTGGGAGCCACAACAATAAAAGGCCAGTGTAGCTAGATCTTAGAGTAGGTAGAGAGGAGTCAAGATAGAAAAGACAGGGAGGGACCAGATTATCAAAGGACTTTAAAAAGCCAAAGGATCTTCATAGTATAATCATCTGCCTCCTTCAGTGGATCTCTTTCTCCAAACCGCTAGCTAAGTTCTTGGTTCTCACTTGTATCTGATCATTTATTTTGTCTTTCAGTTTTGGTACCATAAATAATACTGACATTTACATAGTGTTTTAAGATTACAAAGCATTATGTATTAGGTAGTTCAAGAGTTGTTATACCCATTTTGCAAATACTAGCAACATATGTAATCATAGTACTAATAGTTGGCATTTATATAGAGCTTTAGGGTTTATAGCTTTCAAGATACTTGTAATGTGTCAGGAAGAGAAGTGGATTGTAGATTCAGGAACCCTGGATTTGAGAGGTCTGTACAGATTCTACCACTAACTTTGACTTTGGGTCAGTCATTTCACTGAGTAGCAAAAACTAATTTGATGGAAATTCTGCCTTGAAAAATTTCTTGGCAACCTTTCTTTCTGAGTGAAATGTGAAATGATCAGTCACTTATTCAGTAACTACTCTTAGATGGTTCTCTACTTTGTTGGGGGCAGCTAGGTTGTGCAGTGGATAGATTGCTGGTCCTAGAGTCAGGATGACTGAAGATCAAATCCAGCCTCAGACATTCTACTAGCCATGTGACCCTGGGCAAGTCACTTAATCCTGTTTACCTCAGTTTCCTCATCTGTAAAATGAGTTAGAAGGAAATGGCAGACCACTCCAGTATCTTTGCCAAGAAAACCCCAAATGAGACCACAAAGAATCGGACACAATTAAAATGATTAAGCAAGAATAACCACTGCTTTGTTGACCTCAGAAAGTTTCACAAGTACTAAAATTATGGAAGCAACAGTTTGGGGCAGTAATTGTTACCATTCTAAGCAACTTGTTAGAGTGGAAAGAGTTTTGCATTTGGAATCAAAAGATCTAGGTTCAAATGTTGCTTGTGCCACTTATTACCTCTGTGACTTTAGGCAGGTTATTTTGCCACTGTGATCCTTGGTTTCTCCCCTTTTGTTAAATGAGAAGTTTAAATAGCTTCTGAAATCCCTTCCAGCTCCAAACCTATGCTCTTAAGTCAGTGATGAAATAAAAGATTGTCTTGGACTTACCCGCATAGGTGACTGGCGTAGTCCATTCCTCTGTGCCTTACTAATTATCCATTCCCTAATGAGTAATTTAAATCCCATTGAACTACCTCATAATATCTAGATAAAAAACATTGCTATTCTGAAAAGCACTGAGAAAAAAAAACTCCACCTGCTTTAAACAAAAAATCTTTTCAATAGATTCTCAAGCCTTTTATTCAGTTTCCTAGACTTTGTCTAATGCTGTAACTATTGTTCTTATTGAAAAGTAGCTACAATTGTCATAAAATATTTCATGGCCATAACAGTTTGCAGAAATTTCTTCCAGATAGCCAGATTTGACATCCCCTGCTCGTACCTATGTTGATGATCTATAAATAAAGTTTTTCCCAGATAATTCCCCTATCACATGTCATAAGAATGTTTCCAAGGTTTCTCCCAGAACCAATGTTCACTTTTTTGCTTTTCAACTTTTTTCCCCCCCACATAATGTAGAAGCCAGTTTCACCATTAGCAATCTTCAGGAATTTTTCTGTGAGGGTTAAAGTGAACTGAAAAGATTTTTATCTCAGAAATGTTCTGGTTGTTGTTTTCCTTCCCAATCCCAAGTAAGGAAGAAAACAATATCAAATTTGTAGCAACAGAAGAAAATGGTTTGAGAAACATAATTAGATTTGGGTAGGAGGGTGGAGGCAATGTTAGGGTGGTGATTTGGATAATAATCTTTGGTATTTGCTTAGCAGCTTTTTTTTTCCTAAGGAGATTAAGTTTTCATTCAATAAACATTTATTAAGTACCTACTATGTGTAGGACAATGCTTAAAACTGAGAGATTCATAAAAAACAAGAGGACCCATGCCTTCATGATATCTGTAGTCCGGAAGGGGTATTTATACAAATAGATAGAGTGAAAGTAAGATGTGACAAATACATTCAAACTTGGATTCTTTCTAGAATTTCATGTTCTTAGCTATGATTTTGAAATCCATCAGACTGAAAGTTCAAAGGTTGCTGTAGGGTATAGAGACTGATCATTAGATTTTTTTTTTTTTTTTTTTTTTGCAGTTAGTCAAATTCTTCATTTAGTTTCATTTCAAGTAGTGACTTTCAATACTTTAAGCAACTAGACACTTTGGGAAAGTTTTTATTCCCACTGCACCTTCACCCTTGAAAGAGTTTTGGCATCATATCCATACAAGGTTTAGATAAAAATCACAGATACAAGATTAGGAGAAAATATGTTGTGTCAATTGCATTGCATGTAATACAATTTTTAATTACCAAGAAAAGTAAAACTAACCAAGACCAGTGCTTGTTTTGAAATGTTAGCTGGTGATAGAGCTTGGCTAGTAGGTCTCAGATAAAATCAGACACTATTTTGTAGAACTGTTGACTAAGCTACCTGTGTAATACTTGGCACAGTCCCAGGTACTCATCCCTTGAAATTTGAGTCCCATCAGATTTCTTCTGCACTCGGCAATATCTAGAGACAAAATATTTATGGAGATCATGTCTACCTTAAGTAAGATTTCTATTCTACAAATAGATTTTAGACAGACTCAATAACCTTTTGTTAGCAGTTCTTCAGATAAATGTTTGATCTTGTTTGCAAGGATAGAGTTGTGAACAGTGTAGTCTTCCTTGCGTATGATTATAGCTGTAAAGATCAACATATAATCCACAAACTTTTTGCATTGTATATGTAGCACTGATCCTTTAATGAATGGCTAGGACTTCTTTTTATAGATTCTGAAGTCAAATATTGCTTTGTTTCTTTACTTCATATGACCTAATACCAGGCAGCATGAACCTTGCTTTGCCAGAAGCCACAAAAAAATTTATATTATGCCTTTACAAAATTGTATAATTTTAACGTTTGCTCTGTTTATCTTTTAATACCTTCCCTCCTTCAAACACAAGAATAAACAAAAAAATTATGATTATCTGCTTCTTCCTGCCCTTTCCCCTGTAAGACAGTTGAATTTCCCCCTGGGTGGTAAGGCCCCTACCTCATGGATTTCCTGGCTCATGGTTTTCTGGGGTCTCTCCATCCACCAAGGCCAAATCTCCAGCTATCTCTCCCTCTATAATTAATTTGTGGCCACATTTAGTGCTGCCTGCCCAGGGTGTTAAAATTGCTTGTTCTGGCTCTACCTGGTATTTTTTTTTTTTCACTCAGAATGAATTATGCCACCTCTCATGTTAGCACATGCTCAGGCTACTGCTCCTGTTTACCATCAACTAACTTCATTTCTCTAAGACAGAGGCTCTTAACTTGGTGTGTTGGTAATTATTTCAATATAATTGGTTTCCTTTATGCTCCTATGTATTTTCATGCCTTGAAAACCATTATTCGGAGAAAGGATAGATGACTTTACTCCCCACCCCACCCTACCCCCAACACAAAAGTTAAGGACACTTGTTTTGATCTGTCTTTTCACTGGGTTCCCAACCTTTCTTTTTCTTTCCCAAATGCTCATTTGAGTCTATCATTTAGTCGAATGTGAGTCTCATGCTCACAATAACAGTCTTCAAAGCTTGCAGGGCAAGACAGGCCGAGATAAATTAAATTTTATGCTGTCAGTGTGTTCATAATTATATTTCATACAGGTAATTGAGATTATCAGAAAAAGGTAAAAACAAATGCATTAAATATTCATATAATTGATGAAGGAAATTACAACCTCCTCAAATTACCACTGAAAAAGTCAAACATTGGATCAGTTTAGTATCCTTTTACTCTGAAAATTAATTGTGTCTTAGCTATAACTGTAAAAGTGAATAGCAAGGGACTGACCTCTTGTATGTTTTTATAGGTTTTGACTTTGCCTTTTGATACCAGAATAGCTTACTGTGTTGGCTAATCACATGGCACTTCACCTCCACCTCTTCTCTCCCACCCCCCAGTGATGGTGGAGAAAGGCAGTCACCATGTATTAATGTAAATGCAACCTACAATGTAAAACATGCAGCACTGTAGGTGATTATTTTCTAGATGGGGAGAATATGATAATAAATGAGAAATGCTATTCCTTTATAGCAAGTGAAAGAAAAATAGCAGAGTTGTCACTCAGGCAAGTGAAGACTAAACTGCTACTTTAGTTGAAAATACACAGGAAAAATGGAACGGTATTCGACAATATCCCCTCAAGTTGGATGCCAGATGACCTGGGAGACACTGGCTAGTTATGTAATCTTTGACTGACAAACCTCTCTAAGCCAAAGTGTCATCTATGAAATGGGAGAATAACACCTGCTCTGCCTTGTTGTGAGGATCAAGTAAGATGGGACTATGAAAACTCCAATGTGACATATACAACATAAGTTATTGTGATTATTCAACCAAGTTGCTTGACTCATAAGCAAACTTATCTAGTTCAAAGAGTCCAAGCTCAAAATTTCCTCTCACTTTTCTGACATTGAATTTGGCTCAGTAATTCAGCGATCTGGCCACATTTTTCCTGAACTTTCTTCCTTAAGTAAATAGGTGGTACAGTGCATAGAATATTTTTTAAAATTAACTTTATTTTTAATTTATGGAATGAAATAAGCATTTTTGTAATATAGTATAATAAAGATAATAGCACATGAAACTGCAAATCTATTATGTACAACTTACCTTTCCTTTTAAATATATGTTTTCATGTAAATTTCGTTTTTTCCCTTTTTTCTTCCCTCCCAAGATGGCTATCATTAGACACAAATATTATTCTATATATATTTCTATTTATGTTAGATTTTAAACTCAGGAAGACCTAAGTTCAAATCCTGCCTCATATACTTAAGAGCTGTTTAACTAGAGGTCTAAGTCATTCAAGACTTATTCAAGTCACTCTAGATTCTAAGTCATTCAGCCTCTTTCTTCCTCCATTTATTCATCTGAAAATGAGGATAATCGTAACACCTCCATTATGGTGTTGTTGTGGAGATCAAATGAGATAAAGTGTTCTGGGTATTCTGCAAACCACACACACACACACACACACACACACACACATGCAGTTGTGTATACATACATATATAAAGCAAGCCATAATGATAAAGAACAATGTTATAATGAATTACAGTGAATAATTATAACAAATATGGACTAGGCATTTTTTTCCCATCAAAAGCACTCTTTTTACATTAAATAGTTTTATTTGAAAAACTATATAGTTTTCATGAGGAAAAAGTAGTTGACTTTGGAAATGAGGCAAAAGCTATTTTCCAAGCCAGATGTAAATGATTAGTTATTTTCATCCCAAGTATGCTGTATTTGTCCTGTATTAACCAACTAAGAGGTTGCTAAGAGGTTAACGGTGCCAAGTAAGGTGTGCTTTTTTAAAGAACAAAAATATTTTCAATATTGAGGGAATTTTTTGATGGAAAATTGACTTCTAGGTCACATAATTTAATTTTTTTAATTGCATAAGTTGTTAAACTGCCCTTTTCTCCCAATATGTGACATACTGAGAAAGAGGACCTCTGCTATATTTAGGGCAGCAGAGATTTAAATGAATCTGTCAGGAGAATATAGAGACATGGTTTATTTTTAAAGTTTGTTCCAACTATCTACTGCCCTCTGCCTCTCACCTAGCCCATAGATCCAAACCTTGTTCTAGTAATGGTAATCAGACATAGTAGATAGAATGCTAGAAGTGAAGATGGGGAGACCTAGATTTGAATCTAGCTCCAGACATTTACTAGCTAAGAGATCCTGGGTAAATCACTTAATTTCTCTGGGCCTCGGTTTTCTCATCTATAAAATGAAAATAGCTGAACTTGATGACATCTAAGATCTATAATAACTCTAAACTTAGGATCCTGTGACCTCCAGGGTTTCTTAAGACAGGGTATTTTTTTATCCCATGGCATTCTTGGCATGCCATTCCCAGTCTAGAGCTATTCCAAGAAGAATAGGAAAGATTAATTCTGGGTCATACTGACAATCTCAATCTGTTATTGTTGGGATGGCAGTGCTAGAAAACATGGTTTTGTTTAGATGTTCCAGACCTCTGGGGCATCCAGTAGGGTTAAATGGTCACTACTAAAACAGACTTCCAAGGGAGTACAGATTGGTACAGATTGTCCAGATTTATACTGGATGTGACCTAGGTGTCACCCTGACATTGCAGAGCTTGTCTAAATTGCATGGGGGTGGGGATTGACTAGAGTGAACCATGGCCAGTGACCATCATTCTCCATTCTTACCTATATCTTGCCTGTTAGCCCTAGCCCAGTAGATCCTAGAATACACAAAGGTGTATTCCATTACAGGATCTCAGATTCTCAGGGGGAGAAGAGGCCTCAGACCTTATCTAGTCCAACATATACTAGAGAGAAATCTGATCTATATGATCCTCCTGAAAGTGGTAATTCAAACTTTTCTTGAAGGTCAACAATGAGGCACCAACTACCTCCCAAGGAAGCTTACTTTCAGACAATTCTAAATGTTAGGAAGTCTTCCCCTGTATCAAGCTTCAAATCTGCTTTTCTGTCATTTCCATCCATTGTTTTCTAGTTCTGCCCCCTGGGACCAGTAGAACAAATCTAATTACCATTCCACATGACAGCCTTTCACATATGAGGATAGCTTTCATGTTCCACTCTCCCCACCTTCACTCTCTCCACACCCCTGCCCAAAGCCTTCTCTTCTCCAGGCTAAGCATCCTCAGTTTTGCAAACTGATCGTTTTTGTTAAATATTTTTCAACTTTGTTGTGTCATGAACACCTTCGGCAAAGCCTGTGGATCCCTTCTCAAAATAATGTTTTTAAAAGTATAAAATAATATACATAGGATTAAAAAGAAAACAAATTTGTTGAATAGTTATCAATTTTTAAAAATTGTGATAGAGTTCACAGACCTCATGAACTCTGTCCCTGGGGGCCTCTAGGTGGCACAGTGAATAGAGCACCAGCCCTGGAGGCAGGAGGACCTGAGTTCAAATTTGGCCTCAGATGCTTGACACACTTACTAGCCGTGTGACTTTGGGCAAATCAGTTAACTCCAATTGCCCTCCAAAAGCAACAAAAAAGAAAGGAAAACAATCTATCCATGCATCCCTTGTGGGTCCGAGGATAATAACCCCATGGGAAGAGTCCCATACTTGTTACATCTAGTAACTCAAAATATCCATTGGTCTATCTTCCCTTCCTTTTCTCTATCACATTCTTACTTCCTTCTACCTGCTGGCTCAAGTTAGGATTTTCCTCTGCCTCTTCAGATTCTTTTTTTTTCTTTTCTTTCCCTTTGAAATACTTCTCTCGTTCTTTCAATTAATTCTCCCTCTTAAGCTGAAGAATAGAGAGGTATTTCCCTCAACCCTTCCACCTTCTCCCCTAGTAAGGAGACCAGCCTGTTTTGTCAGACACATAACTATTACTTGGCACTAGCTGAAACACAATGAAAATATATTGTTGTTGTTTGTTTGTTTTGGAGGGAAGAAGACAAGGAAAGGCATTTGAGGTTAAGTGACTTGCCCAAGGTCAGTAGTAAGTGTGTCAAGTGTCTGAGGCTGGGTTTGAACTCAGGTCCTCCTGACTCTAGGGCTGATGTTCTATTCACTGCACCACCTAACTGCCCCTCCTATGGTATATTGTTAGCAGGTATCTGGAAAATGCCCCTTATCCTCTTTACTTGTTGGATCTAGGATACTCAGTTCCCTAAAGCTTGTTCATAAAGCTTACTCTCATAGAACCTTAGCTGTAGAGCTAAATGGGACATTGTAGGCCATCTAATCCATCTCCCTTATTTTATTGATAAAGAAACCAAGAGGTGAAGTGACTATCCCAAGACCACAAATTTAGTCACTGTCAGAGGTGAGATTTTGCCCAGGGATCTCTATGTTTTCTATGATGATGTTCCCTGCTTATTTGTTTGTTTGTATGTTTGATCCAGTAAGCAAGTTCTGCTGACGCATAGTGTAGACACTAACTGAACTGCTCTGCTGTCAAGTTCTACCCAGAACAGGACTAAAATCCAGCTTCTTTCCCCATCTTATCTTCCCTCCTCCTCTCCTTTTTTCTCCTGATCAGACTTCA
This sequence comes from Pseudochirops corinnae, assembly GCA_028646515.1. Lineage (NCBI taxonomy): Eukaryota > Metazoa > Chordata > Mammalia > Diprotodontia > Pseudocheiridae > Pseudochirops > Pseudochirops corinnae. The sequence continues at coordinate 71,746,514 of CM053586.1, read as the reverse complement.
GACGCTGTACCTGCACCTTGCTCCTTCACTGTCTGGATGTACTATGAGATGTTCAGACAGCACACTTCCCCAGCAGTAAAAGCAGAAAGATTGCTGCCTAAGTGCTGCCTTATCTAGAGATCAAGGGAGATAGACTCAACTGTCCTGAGTGCCTCCTAGCCCTCTGATTCAAAGACAAAGACAAAATGACAGCTCACCCTGTGAGGTAGCCAGCTTCTTAGACCAGAAGTGTGAAGCCCGGTCCCTGGCACTGCTTTCTGATAGCAAGCACAGAACATGACACCAGTGAAGGAAATGGTGAAAATGAGGTGAAATTGCTACTCATTATGCCTCCTTGTGATCATATTTTTCTCTGTGTCACTCATCCAATAGACTAGACATTTTTTTTCCTGCTTCTTCCACTCATTGATCATATTTGACATATGCTCATCCTAGTGAGATGCCCTTCTTAGGCAGCCAGGTGACTCAGTGGATGGAACAGTGGGCCTGGAGTCAGGAAGACCTAAGTTAAAATCCAACTTCAGATACTGGAGAAGTCACTTAACCTCTGTTTGCCATTGGAGAAGGAAATGGCAAACCACTCCAGTATCTTTGCCAAGAAAACATCATGGACAGTACTGGCGTGCTATAGTCCTTGGGGTCACAGATAGTTGGACACAACTGAAAAACAGCTTCCCAGTGGAAATCTGTCTAGTGTACAACACCAATTTGATAACGCATTAGAAAACACAAAAAGTTCTGTTCTTAGGAAAAGAATGGAGAGTACATGAGATTAAATGAGTAGCATAATTCTATGTCACATGCATCTTTTCTTCCCTGTGTTGCACTTGATGTCACTCTAGTGAATATAGGTCATAAATAACCGTTAGTATCGTAGCTTTGCTGACACTGACCAAAAGGTATATCTTCCATGTCACAAGGTTCTGAATTATTGATACTTTAATAAGACTTGTGATATCAGTCCCTCCACTTGCTCCCAACACCCACTGCAGTAATACGCAAATCATTCAAAGTTTAGATTTACAGGAAGCCCAACTCTCAGTAGTGATTAGAAGTCGGTAAAACATTCTCTATGGAAAAGCTATTACAAAGTCCTTACATCCTATTCTATAGCAAAGGCCTGGAGACTTTCTAAGGCCAGAGCAAGGCTTGCAGTTTCATGTAAAATTAAATTAACTGATTTAACAAATGAAATAGTGGAAGCATTTGGGGATTAGATTGCTCAAGCATGAAACAGTAAGAGTAGCAGTTATGCTTCAGTGATAAGTGTAAATCAAATGACCCTTGAGATCATTCCTATATTTTAGGACAAGTGTAATGATTGATTACCCTGAGTTATGAAGAAGAGATTAAAGTGGGAATCCCCTACTTAAGAAGGCAGAGAAGTATGTGTGTTCCATTTTAGGAAGATTTCCATCAAAAAGAGGTGTTGGGTTTGTTTGTTTTTTAATTTTAACAAAAAGCTCTTTTTTTTTTTAAGAAGGGACATTTCTTATTTAACTGAAAAAAAATTCTTTCCATGAAAGACCACATTCTCCAATGATGTCTTATAAAAAAAGACTAATTGAATCAAGGTTAAGTTTCTTAAGTTTCTTTGTTAAAGCTTCTATTTCTAAGACTGTGCTACATCCCTCCTCCCATTTTTCATGCTCCCTTTGGAAGAATGAATGAATGAATGATAAATCATTTATTCAATGCTTCCTATATCCCAGGCACTGTGCTAAGTGCCAAGGATGCAAAATACAAGCAAGTGAAGATCATCCCTGTGCTCAAGAAGTTTACATTCTAATGAGAAAAGACAATGTATGAAGGGAAACTGGAAAGGAGAGTGGCATCATTTGGAAACACCTTTTATAAAAACAGACATGTAGGCCCAGGTTCCAGATCAGATAAAGTGAAAGAAAGCTCACCTATCCAAGCCCAGAAATTCAGGCGCAAGGTCTAGAGTCCCAGGGGAGGGGAACCTGTGGCCTCAAGGCCATGTATGGCCCTCTAGGTCCTCAAGTGCACCCCTTTGACTGAATACAAATTTCACAGAACAAATCCCTTTAATAAAACAATTTGTTCTGTAAAATTAGGCCTCAGTCAAAGGGCCTCACCCAAGATTCTAGACTCTAGGTGCTTCTGGAGAGGGGGGTTTTAAGAGAATGGCCATTAATATAAACCGAGGGAATAAGGTACTGAAGTAAGTGGCCTTAACATCTCTGTTCCTGAAAGTCAGCAAGCATTTAACTGCATACTATGTGCCATACTGGGCAGCTAGTTGGTACATTCGATAGATCACTGGGCTTGGAAGCAGGAAGATTCATCTTCATGAGTTCAAATCTGACCTCAGACATGTACTAGCTGTGTGATCCTGGGCAAATCACTTAATCGTGTTTGCCTCAGTTTCCTCATCTTTAAAATGAACAGGAAAAGGAAATGGCAAAGCACTCCAGTATCTTTGCCAAGAAAACCTCAAATGGGGTCACAAAGAGGCGAACACAACTGAAACAACACAACAAAAAATGTGCCAGGAATTCAGTGAACTCCTATTCACACAGTTGTCAAACCTCTGTACTTGACTCTCTTGCCCTCTTTTACCCTTCTGTGAACTTAGAGCTCTCGGCTTGGTAAATTGGAGCAAAAATAATGTAAAAATAGGTCTGTCAGAACTTTTGTTGCTCCCTTTATCCCCTTTTTTCCCCTAGTTGTTTCTGACTCATCTTGATATACTCGATGTTGTGTTACAAAATCAACTCACCTCCCTGTTCATTTTTGTTTCTTGAGCTAGTCACTCAGGCACTCTCCTGTCTTTCTCTGCACATAGTTTCCAGGGACCTAAGTCTTCCATTTCCCTTTAGTGAACAGTGGGCACTATTTGGGCAGCTAGGTGGTACAGTGAATAGAGTGCCAGGCCTGGAGTCAGAAAGACTCAACCTTCTTGAGTTCAAATCTGCCCCTTAGACACTAATTGTGTGGTCCTGGGCAAGTCACTTAACCCAGGTCTGCCTTAGTTTCCTCATCTATAAAATGAACTGCAGAAGAAATGGCAAATCACTCCAGCATCCTTGCCAAGAAAACATCAAATGGGGTAATGAAGGGTTGGATGTGACTAAAAACAGCTGCAGTGGATGTCTAATTACAGCTGTGGGAGTATCTGGGTCAATTACAGTGGTCAATAGAAGAATGGCTTTTTCAAACTGTGGGCTATCTGGAAGTTTGTTATCTGCACAGTTATGGTCTTTAGGTATTTATGTGAAATTGCTGGTATATACATGCTCATGTATATACATAAATGCACTGTACTATAGGGTAAAAGATCAGAGTATGAATACATACACATTCTCAGCATTAGAGATTTAGAGCCAGAAGTGAGCTTACCTATCCTCGTCCAACCCTCTCATTTTAGAGATGGGGAAACTGAGGCCCAAAATGTTTTTTTAAATTTATTTTATTTACTTTTAGTTTACAAGATTCAATTCCACAATCTCTTGAGTTTCAGATTTTCTCCCCTCCCTCTCCCCCCCTCCCCGCCCCCCGCCATGGTGGTGTGCAATCATATATAGGATCTGCAAATACTTTCACATTGTACAATAGTTTGGTTATATAGAAGGGTTGTAACCAATGAGTGATCACTGGGAAAAAAGAAGCAAAACCAAACCTGAAAAAGAGCGATAGCATGTATTGCTTCAGTCTCCATTTAAACACTAGTCTTTCTAGATCTTTCTCCGAATGTAGATATCTCCTTCCATCCTGAGGCTTGTAGAGTTGTCTTTTAGCTGTGCATTGTTGAGGATAGTACAGTTTATCAAGGTTGGTCATCACGCATACAATGTGTCCGTGATTATGTACAAGCTTTTCCTGGTTCTGCTCTTCTCACTTAGCATCAATTTGTATAAGCCTCTCCGGGTAATTATGAAGTCCATCTCCTTCCCATTTCTTACAGCACAATAGTATTCCATTACATTCATATACCACAGCTTGTTCAGCAATTCCCCAATTGATGGGCATCCCCTATATTTCCAGTTTTTTGCCACCACAAAGAGAGCTGCAATAAATATTTTTGTACATATGGGTCCTTTTCCCACTTATGTGATCTCTTTGGGATATAACCCCAACAGTGGTATTGCTGGGTCAAAGGGTATGCAATTCTTTATAGCCCTTTGGGCATAGTTCCAGATTGCTCTCCAGAATGGTTGTATCAATTCACAACTCCACCAACAATGCATTAGTGTTCCAATTTTTCCACATCCTCTCCA
>CM053586.1:71703214-71741773 GCA_028646515.1 Pseudochirops corinnae | reverse complement strand
CATCTCCCTCCCTTCCTTACAGAAGTGGTGACTATGAATGAATAATACTACATAAACTGTTGTACTAAACTGCTTTTTTTCTCTCCTTTTAAAAAAGTTGTTACAAAGGAATGGCTCTCTCATTGGGTGAAAGGAAAGGAATGTATAGGGAATTGACAATGAGTTAAAAATGGAATAAATAATAATTTTATAATGTCCTTTACCTGGAAGGAACAGATTGTATGATTATTTTTTTTCTTATCTATACAAAAAAATTATATGACAATAACTTATCACAGAAAAAAAGTTAGCAAATTTGAGACATGTATTTTTGTAAAAGAAAAATGCCTAATTTTTTAAATGCACTTAGCTAGGAAATAAACAGTGACCCTCCATGTGGAGAAAATCTTGCCAAATGTTATTTTGGGGAGTTAAAGGTTTTGGAGGATTTTTGTTTGTTTTGGGAGCATCTGACAAATAAATACTTGATAATTAAATATTTTGATTTTTCTTCTTATATTTGAGTCTATAACCCTGCTAACATCTTTGCAGTCTATTTCCCCTATCTCCTAATATTTCAATTTCAAATACATATCTTGCATTTCCCGGGACTTATTTTATTCATTCAGTGATTCAATTAAATATGTAGTTGTTTAAATCAAGCAGGTCACTATCCTAAGTACCCAAATGGATCTTTGATCTCATTGATTTGGAATTTCCTTCCAATGATCCATCAATCTATCAACAAGCATTATTAATCACCTGTTGTGTGCTAGGCACAGTGCTAGTTACTGTGGCTATAAAGACAAAAATGAAACAGTTCCTGCCCTCAAAGTGTTTGCATTCTATAGAGGGAGACAATATACTCATACACAAAAAAAGCATATATAGAATTTATGCAAAATGAATACAAGGTAATTTTGGGAGAAAAGGCATAAGGAGCTAGGTGGATCATGTAAAAAGTGATGCTTGAGCTGAATCTTAAAGAAAATAGATTCTATGGGTCAGAGGTGAGGAGTGAATGCATTTCCAGCATGGGTAACTGTCAGTACAAAGACTAGGAGTCAAATGTGAGAAACAGGAAAAAGTCCAGTTTGACTACATTATAGAGTGCAGCATAGGGAATAATGTATAGGCTGAGCAACGAGGTGTTGCAGTGCATAGAGTGCTGGGCCTGAAGTCAGGAAGACTCAACTTCCTGAATTCAAATCTGGTCTCAGACCCTTACTAGCTGTATGACCCAGAGCAAGTCACTTAACCTTGTTTGCCTCAGTTTCCTCATCTGTAAAATGAGTGGAGAAATGGCAAACCACTCCAATATCTCTGCCAAGAAAACCTTAAATTGGATCACAGAGAGTTGGACATGACTGAAAAATGACTTAACAACAACATAAGAAGGCTAGGGTAGATGGATTGGACACAGGTTCTAAAAGGCTTTAAATACCAAACAGAAGAGTGAATTTGATCTTTAAGGTAAGAAGGAGCTACTATGATTTTGGAAAGCCATTTTGGCGGCTCAGTGGATGACAGATTGTAAAGGGAAAAGTCTTAAGGAAATTATTGCAGTAGACCAGTTTCTGAGGACCTGAGTGAGGCTGATGGCTGTGTAACTAGTAAAGAGAGAAGAGAAACAAAAGCTGTTGTACCGGTAGAACAATGTGATTTGGCAACTGACTGGACAAGAAGGCTGAGGCAGGGTAGGCACTAGGAGAATTTCTCTCTGGAGTGTGTGTTAAGTGACTTACCCCAGGTCACGCAGGGATTTGAACCAAAGTTTCCTGATTTTGGATCCATTACATTTTCTGATGCACTATGCTGTCTCAATATCTTTTCTATGTCCCATATTCCATGCTTTTAATAGTACATCATCATTGTAGTAATGACTATCATAACAGATGTTCTACAAATATTTGTTGCATGAATTAACTGTGTCTTGGATTATCAAGTGCCTTTTCTTCTTTTTTTTTTTTGGGGGGGGGGTTAAGTGACTTGCCTAAAGTCACACAGCTAGTACATGTTAAGTGTCTGAGGCCAGATTTGAACTCAAGTCCTCCTGACTCCAGGGCCAGTGCTCTATTCACTGTGCCACCTAGCTGCCCCCTTAATGCTATTTCTTCTAATGGCACAATGTGCTTTTCCATCGATATACTATCTTGTTTATTGTCTCACATCCTGAGGAAATACAGAATAGTAGGTCTCCTTGTCTCTACTTCTCAAATAGAAAAACCAATGGATACAGAGGTTAAGTGAGCACTTAGAAAGGGAGCAGGATTTACTTAGGTCACCTAGTGAATAGCACCTTTAGATTTTACAATTCTGAATTTTGCTTATATGCTCAAGTGGATCATAAATTCTTTTCTTTTTTTGGAGGGGGGAAGGCAAGGCAGTTGGGGTTAAGTGACTTGCCCAAGGTCACATAGCTAGTACATGTTAAGTGTCTGAGGCCAGATTTGAACTCAGCTCCTCCTGACTCCAGGGCCAGAGCTCTGTGCCACCTAGCTGCCTCTGCATCATAAATTCTTGGCAAATTCTGATATTTACATTAAAAAAACAAAGCCAGAGGATAGATGACTCTTTACTCTCTATTGTTTTTGTTCATTCATTTCAGTCATATCCAACTCTTTATGACCCCATTTGGGGTTTTCTTGGCAAAGACACTTGAGTGATTTTCCATTTCCTTCTCCAGCTCATTTCACAAATGAGGAAACTGAGGCAAAAAAGGTTGAATGATTTGCCCAGAATCGCACAGTTAATATGTGTCTGAGGCTGGATTTAAACTCAGGATGCTGAGTCTTCCTGACTCTAGGCCTGGCACTCTATCCACTGTGCTACCATAACAGGAGAGGAAGATTTCTCTTCAGAAGACTTAAGACCATGTCCCATTCAGTAAGACCTTGAGCACAGAATCTCTTCAGATTCTCCCCTGCTGCATGGGGAGTCTGTGAGAGAGGAGATGACACTGGCCTTGGACAGAAAGAAAGATTGTGGAAAACTATATTTTCTAGACAGTAGATTCGTAGAAATAAGTAGCTGCAGAAAAGACAGGAATTTTGATGTTCTGTGCCACTTTAAGAACAGAAGTTTCCAAAGAAAAATATGTTACATGCTTTGCTATACCTGATATTAAAAACAAACCAAAAAACTGGGTAGCTGAAAATTAATCTAGCTTTGTGTAATGGACTAAAATGATTATAATTATGATAGACTTAACCTGCCATCAATGATCCTCTACATTCTTCCACCACTCTACGTTTTTAGCCTTATCTCATAGGACTCCCTTCCACAGTTGCAGTAACCTAGCCAAACTGACCTCTCCGGTGTTAATCTCTGTACCTCTCCTCAATCAATGAATCAACAAGCATTCATTATTTACTATGTATGGAGTTCTATGTTACACATTTTTGTTATTCAGTCATTTCGGTTGTGTCTGACTCTTTATGACTCGGTTTGAGGTTTTCCTGGAAAAGACACTAAAGTGGTTTGTCATTTCCTTCTCTAGATCATTTTATTTTATATATGTGTATATATAAAATAAACTTTATATATGTATATATAAATACATAATAAACTTTATGTATGTATATATAAATATATAATAAATTATATATATATAAAATTTATTTTTGCTTTTTTGGAGGAGGGAAGGCAGGGTAATTGGCGTTAAGTGACTTTCCCAAGGTCATATGGCTAGTAAGTGTCAAGTGTCTGAAGTCGGATTTGAACTCAGGTCCTCCTGACTCTAGGGCCGGTGCTCTATTCACTGCGCCACCTAGCCATCCCTCTAGATCATTTTATGGATGAGCAACTGAGGCAAACAGAGTTAAGTGACTTGCCGAGGGTCACACAGCTAGTAAGTAGCAGAGGGCAGATTTGAACTCTGTGAGATGAGTCTTCCGGACTCCGGGCCTGGCCCTGTATCCACTGTACCACCTAGCTGCCTATGCTATGCTCTAGGTATTCAAATATAAAGAATAAAACAATTTTTCCCCTAAAGGAATTTATAATGACTGTTCCCTAAGCCTGGAGTACCCTCCTCCCATTCCTCTATACCTGTCTATTGCCTAACAATACTCTCAAGTTAAATGCCTTCTCTTCTATTAAAGCCTTTCGTGATCTGCCCTAGCCAGGGCTAAGCCTTTCCACGTGACTATAACCCTTCATCTGCACCTCTTTGATAGACGTCAGTGAATCCTGTGGTCTTATCAGTAGAGTGTTCTTTGTGTCACCCAGATCACCAGCTGTCTGTGTCTTCTTATCCTGGGTAGTTCCAATCCATATTGTTCCTTGATCTTCCACAGATACACTGCAGAAGATACACCAAACATGCTAGAAGCTGTCATTCAGGTCTTTTTTCAGTTTGAAGATAATGGTGAAGCATTTGAGCTCTCTGTCATCCCTTCCTCACCCCATGGAGTCGCAGCTCACCTCTTTGTCTCACCATATAATTCCTCCATTACAATGTATGGGCGTTGGAGTTCCCAAGACCTGCCTTTGAATCCTGCCTCAGCCACTCTCTAGCTGTAGGTAAACTCATTTGACCTCTCTGTGCCTTGGTTTCCTCATTTGTAAAATGAGGATAATAATAATACCTTACTCATAGGGTTGTTGTGAGGTTCAAATGCGACATAACATAAGTACTTTGAAAACTTTTTAAAGTGCTACATTGTTGTTGCATTGTTCAGTTGTATCATGACTCCATGGATTTGTCCATGGGGTTTTCTTGGCAAAGATATTGGAGTGGATATTCCTTCTCTAGTGTGTCTCCATTTTAAAAATTAGAAACTGAGGTATAGGGGTTAAGTGACTTACCCAGTGAATAAGTGTCTGCAGCCCCATTTGAACTCAGAACTTCATTACTCCAAGCCTTGTGTTCCATCTACTGCACCATCTAGCAGTCTCTAGTGTTATATATTATTATATCTCTTATGCCACTTCTTGAGCATAGGTCATCATTGGAAATATACCACAACCTACTTGCACCCACCAGGAATCTTGCCTTTTGGGTTACTCATAATACTGATATCCAGAAGATTTTAGTGTATTCTAAGATAACACAAATACTGAGCATGAAAAGAAGACTATTAGTATTGAAAAGATGGGTCTTTTCACCAGGGAGTAGCCAACACTCATAAAAACACAGAGCAGTATCCCAAATGCAAACCAGTCTGTTCTCTTCCCCTATTCAATTCTGAGCCCAACCCTATGTACCTCTTCAGTATCCATCCCAGATAAGTATTGAAGTACTAACTACTGAATTAGATTGATAGCTGCACAAAACTAGGGACCCCAACTTACTTTATCTTTGTGTATTTCCCAATGCCTAACAGTGAGTTCAGCGCATAGTATGTATTTGATGAATGTTTGCTGAAGCTAAAATTGATTATAATAAAATTTTATGAAAACTTTCTCTAGGGTAGCAAAGAACCAATAACACTATGGGTATCTATCAACTGGGGAATGGTTGGGCAATGAATGGGTACAATACAAACAACAAAAATGAAGAATTCAAGGAAATTCGGAAAGGCTTGTGAACTGATTCAGAGCAAAGTAAGTAGAACTAGGAGCATGCTTTATACAATGACCCTAGTAATGTAGAAGAAAATATTGAGACCTCAAAATTCTAATCATTGGAGTGACTTTCTGTGAATTCAGGAAACTGCTGAGAAAGTATGATTTCCATCCATCAGGAGAAAGCTAGTAGGATACTGATAAATATTTAACAATTGGCTCTCTGAAGGGGACACACTTTTAAATTTAAACCACATTATTAAAATACACTTTTTTCAAACCTAGACAATCAACAAAACAATAAATCAAGCTTCAATTTGTAGTTTTGTCCATTTCCACACTGAAAATTTAACAATGGGCTCTCATGAGCCTACACAACCCTAGAAGAGGCAGACCATAGGTGTGAATGGGACATATGTTGTCAAACATGGAAAATGTGTCCTATTGAAAATCTGGAAACGTCCATTTGTTTTGCTTCCTTACACTTTGCTACAAAGGATGGTTCTTTTGTAGGAGTGTGGGGGAGGGACTTATTGGAAAGTGCCAGTGATATTTTTTTAAGGGCATAAATAAAAAATGTTTTAAAAAATGTTTCCCCAAGAGGCTAACGCATTTCCTACCAGAACAGGAATTACAGGAAAAGGAAATATTGTCCAGCACCTGACTTTTTTGGAAGGCAGGACATTGCCAATCTTGACAAGACAGATGTCAGCATTTCCTGGTTTGGTATACTGAGAAAAAGGATTGTTTGCTAATTGACCTGAATTCTGGGGCTATTCCTTAGGGAGGGATATAGAGAAAAGGCCTCTTTTTACCTTAAGTTTCTTCTGAACTCAATATCCAAAGTACTTTAATTATGGCTAAAAATTAACTGATACATTTTTTAAATTTCAGGGACTGAACGTGTTACCAGAGGTACCTTTATATCAGGAGAGGGCCTTTCCTTCTATTCTTGATAGGGTTTCCTCTCCCCCTCCTTGTTGATATGAATCATACTGATATGATGCTTTTTTTTCACATAAGATAAACTGCCTATACATGAATTTATAAAACAATATCCTGAATGCAAGTGTAAAAAAATATTCTGAAATGGTTACATTGGTTTAAATTAGAGCACTTATGCATCTCTTAATCAGTGACTTCAATTATTTAGAAAATGGCTAAGAAACCAGGATTAGGCATTTTGAAAACGCCTCTGAGCAGTTCAAATAAACTCACTTATTCATTCAACATTTACAAAGCAACTTCCATGTTAAATGTCTATCAGATAGCATCAAGATCATGCCCTAAAGTATCTGTGATACACTGGAAAGAATGCTAGGTCTATTCCTCATCTGGAAAATGAAGAGATTGGACTAACTGGCCTCTGAGTGATACCTATGAGTTCTGTGATCATACAATCTCAAGGGGGCAGCTAGGTGGACCAGTGGATAGAGTGCTGGGCCTAGAGTCAGGAAGACTCATCTTCCTGAGTTCAAATCCAGCCTCAGACACTTAGTAGCAGTGCAGCCCTGGGCAAGTCACTTAACCCTGTTTGCCTCAGTTTCCTCATCTGCAAAATGAACTAGAGAAGGAAATGACAAACCACTCCAGTATCTTTGGGATCATGAAGAGTTGGACATGACTGAACAATAACCACTACCACAACAAAAATGATCTTGAAAGCCTTTTGGTCCTAACAAGAAGGTGCAAATCAAGGGTTATAGCACAGAAAGTTTCAGTCCCAGCAAAAGGAGATCAGGGAAGGCTTTAAATCTTAAAGCCTTAAGAGAAGAGAGAGCATTTATCTTGAGAGTATCGTTAGCAGGATGCAGTATAGGGGTGTGGAAGGAGGGTATCCCAAGCTTAGAAAGCAGCATGAATGTGAACTCCTCGAGAGGAAGGATTGTTTCATCCTCTGTATATGTTTCCCTAGCATTCTGTTCTGTTCTCCCAGTGCCAGGCAGGCAACATCAGGGTTCCATGGTACTCGGAGGAGTATTCTGTTGGCTTTATCTCTTCTCTAACACTATTAGTTGTTTTTCCCCTTACCTTTAGCCATCAGTGACTCATACCTTAGTTCCATTTAACCAATTAACATCAGTTACATCTTTTACAAAAGGGCATTTACTTCAGAGATATGGCAAAAATAACCATATTGCCCTGCAACAACTTCCAGGCATATGTATTGGTAATGGAATTTGGAGATGCCCCTGTATTGACTTGGTTTTTGGATTGAGTGTTAAAACCCAGAGCCTATGAATGTGGGATGGACTTGTTGACCTGAAGAGAGAGGGCTGACCTGGGAGGAGCTGTGAATTGGGAGAGAGGCCCAAGCCTAGAGAAGGCCAGAAGGACTTTCGGGGCGCAATATTAAGTATCGTGGAGCCTGAGTTGCTGAGAGGAAGACTGCTGAGAGCCCATTGGAATTGCCACCTGGTACTGCCACCCAGAACTGCCAAGGACTGATGAGGCATGGCTGTGATGCCGGTATTTTGTCTGTCTGTTTTGACGTTGTTTTGCCAGATTCACCGGATGGTGAAGGACAGTGCTGCAGTACTAGAGGTCCTAGAACCTGGCTGTTGGTTCAGAAGCCCTGAAGGAGGATTTTCTTGTGGTACCTGCACAGAAATCCTGGAAGAGGGCCTTGCTGATGTTTTCAGGGGTTCTGGGACTGTTCTACAGGCAGAGAGTGACTTGATGAGGACATTGGCTATGGCTTTGTTGAGCCTTGTCTCCCCAGGAACTGAGATTGCTGAGAGCTTGTCTCAGGTGAAGATGAAAGAAACACCTTTCCTTGGGTATTCAATGAGAAGTTTAACCTTGTTAACTTAAGGGAGGATGGCTTTTTGTGTTCTACTGCCCCTTTGAGATTCAGAGGTGAAAAGCCTTTGAGTGATTGACCAAACGAATGTACTTTGTTTATGGCTGGAGACTAATCTCCACTTGAGAAGAGACTTTTGACTGACTAAATGAATGTACTGTCTAGGGGTGGAGTAGTACCTGGATTGAATTGAGAATTTGCTAAAGGAACAAGTTATACTGCATTTTGACTTCTTCTGTTCTATGAATGTTTGCTGAATAAATGGGGTTTACTATGCTGGTAATCCAAACCTTAGAAGTTGCCTTTGCTTGGGATTACAGCATACTTTTTTTTTTTTAATGTTATCTCAGTTTCTGGGGAGAGTAGGCTCACTCTTTTTTTTTTTGGTCTTTTTGGAGGGGGTAAGACAGGGCAGTTGGGGTTAAGTGACTTGCCCAAGGTCACACAGCTAGGCTGGTACTGTATTCACTACACCACCTAGCTGCCCCAAGTAGGCTCACTTTTAAGCATAGTTCCTACATAGCATTAATCCCACCATGTTCACATTCAGATGCAAGACAGCTGCTGGATAAATCCTTGTCTCAGCTACCCTAGGCTAAATACTGAAGGTCACATCTTGTTCCTTAGAGCATCAATGCTGCTCTGGCTGAGAAAGCCCAGACTCTAGAATGCCATCCATACCCTTGATGATGGAGTACCCTCCTGACCTTTTAAAACTCACAAGGTCAGAAACTCCTATGTCCTTTCTCTAACATGGAAAAGGACAGAGTCATAGAACAAGAACACAGAACCCTTTCACAGAACCAGATGGATACAGAGAAGAAGGCCCAAAGGTTTCACCCCTTACAGAATTCTTTCTCTCTGGTTATCAAAAGCAAAGGAATCACCAAGTTTCCCCAAGAGAAGGAAGGGAACAAGAATTTTTTAAGTGGTTACTACATGCCAGACATTGTGCTAAACATTTTACAAACTTTATTTCATTGGATTCTCAAAACAACCCTAGGAGGAAGTTGCTATTATTATCCCCACTTTACAAATGAGGAAACTGAGGTAGACAAAGTCTAAGTGACTTTCCCAGGGTCACATAACTAGTAAGTATCTGAGGCTGGATTTGAACTCTAGTCTTCCTAACTCCAGGTCCAGTGCTTTGTATACTCTGCTGTACCAAGGGTACTAATGCAAAGAGACAAGAAGCAAGCCAGATGGCAGAAGCCAACTAAGGCCTTTTGAATACCTCAGTGGTTGTCCATAGTTTTCAGTGGTATCCAACTCTTGGTGACCCCATTTGGAGTTTTCTTGGCAAAGATACTGGAGTTATTTGCCATTTCCTTCTCCAGTGCATTTTACAGATGAAGAAAATGAGGCAAACAGGGCTAAGTGACTTGCTCAGGATCACACAGCTAGTGTCTGAGACCAAATTTGAACTCAAGAAGTTGAGTCTTCCTGACTCCAGACCTGTCACTGCACCACCTAGCTGCCCACTGAATACCTCTACAGCCAATCAAAGAACCTCCCATTCACTCCATTGTACAGAATGTCTGTGCACAGAATCCCTCACGTGTCATCATCATTACTCTCTCAGAAGGATGCTCTCCAGTTTCCTTATGTGGAGAGATGCTGTCCAAGGCTCTCTGTGCATGTACCAGAACTCCTGTTACGTGTCTCTTTCCTGCTCTAAGGTGAAAGAGTATCCAGCTACACCATGATCTTGTGGGCTTCAGAACATCTGGACTGAAAGCCACTAAATGTTGGGGAGCTGGAGATCATGTGAAATTTTGCAGGTAGCTGAGCCCAGTAAGTAGCCAAAACTCAAGAGATCTACTTGATCCAGCTTAAAAGTGGATCAAAGAAAGCCAGGCACTGACAGAGACTCCTTCATCCACAGGCTAGGCTGAATTTGGAAGAGAACTTCACAGGGCAAATGCTTTCTCGAAACTGCTTTTTAAGTCTACTCTCCCCAGGAACAGGGTGTTGTAGGGGAGCCTATGATCCTGGGTGTTGGGGAAAATGTTTATATTCCTCTTCTTGCTATATCTATTCAGTAATTTCCCTTCATAAAAGTTAATTGATGTTAATCATCTAAATAATACTGAAGTGCTAATCACCGTTAATTAATATTGTTGAGAACTGGGGAAGAAGTTATTCATGTACATGTTAGCATCATACAAGACTGCTTGTTAAATGAAACCATAGAGATGCAACCATAGTGACAATGACGTCCACTGGCCTGATTATTGAAGTCAAGCAAGGCATAAAACGGGGATATCTATGCTCAGCAGACATGCTGACCCCTATGATGGATGATGCCCTGTGCAGGGCCCAGATGAAGTAAGGATTCCTAAAAGATGATGCAGTTCTCCAGATGCCCTTATTTGTGGATAATATTGTGATGATTTTCTCAAAGAGATCAGGCTAACAGGAAAAACTAAATGGACTTAAAGTGCCTATTATTCAGACTATGACATGCAATTGAAAGGTCCCTCCACTGAGTTAATGCATTTATATGTATATCTGAGACAGACATTACAGAAGAATGATGAATTTGGCCAATCATACATAGGAGGAAAAAGAATGGACCGGATTTCATTTGGGAAAATTTGAGAAAACTGTGCTGTTAACTATCCAAACTTTTCCCAAACACAAAGATCCCTCTTTTTAACACCAATGTTTTCCTAGTGGTGCTATCAGGTTAAGAACTATGTAATACCACAATTTTTGAAGAATGTGGATTATAGGGGACCCAAAGGCAAAAGGAAGGATGAATGATGGGTATAAGTTGGTAGCAGCTTATTTCCAACAATGGCTTGTGCACATAATTGGCCTGAAAGGTATCATTAAAGAAGTGTATTGTCATAGAAGGAAGGGCACTGGTCATCAATCAGTTGATCAACAAGCATTTAGTAAGTGTATTCTGTATGCCAAGGACAATGCTCAGTTCTGTAGATGCAAAGCTAGAAATTACAGTCTGTGACCTCAAGAAGCTCCCATGTCTTTGAGAAAAACATGAACATATGCAAATATGTTTCTAAAAAACAACCAAGGGGCAGTTAGGTAGCACAATGGATAGAGCACCAGCCCAGGAGTCAGGGGGATCTAAGTTCAAATCCAGCCTCAGACACTTGACACTTACTAGCTGTGTGACCCTGGGCAAATCATTTAACTCCAATTGCCTCACCAAAAAAAAAAAACCCAAACCAACCAACATTGACCTAATGTCGTGCTCAGCCCTCAGTGGACACTTAGGGCTACATGCAGTGAACACAAGTGATGATAGATGGATAGTCAAGTGCTATACTGGTACCCATGAGATATAATGAGACTTAAGAGGACTCTAGCATATTGGGTGAATCTTCTATAAACACTGTAAGGAAAAACATATATAAGAATCCCACAGGATAAAGTTTGGATGAGATGCAATTTGCACCAATAGATGGCATATCCACACTGATAAGATCCATTGATAAATTCAATCACAAGTGTAGATGCTGTATAGTGGGGGTTGGATTAAGTTACAACAGACTTCTTTTGACCTCAAGTCTCCTGCCTTCTTATCTCAAAGGAAATAAAGAAAAGATGACTGTAAAGTACTTTGGACAACTCATCAAAAAAAGGCCTTTTATAAATATGATTGTACTTAACAAGAATTACTTTAATAAGAATTCTTTAATTTCACGGTCATTCTAAGCCACTGGACAAGTCTTAGCTTCTCACCAAGTTTCTCATCTACTCTCTCACTCAAATGATAAAGTCAAGATCTCAAGTATCTTACGGAAATGGGTTTCCTTCCCCATTTTCTAACAGCCATATTCAGAGCCATTATTTGTGATGAATGTTTGAGTCACTCTCTGTTCCATTCAGGGAACAGACACTCAGAGAGAGTGGGCATTTCTATTCAGATACTGAAGTGGAACCAATTTGACAGGTACATTTCAGAATTACAGACAAGGAACAGAACCTTGTAGCACAGTGCGGATCTTGGAGCTTTCTTTCTTTTTTTTTTCCACAGAGAGATTTAAAAGAGGAAAGGAAGTATTTTCTTCTATTTTGTCCCTCTTACTTAAATGGACTGTAATGTGACATCTTTATGCTAATTCATGTTTGAATGAAGATATTTAAAGTTCCGCCATTTGAAAGTAGCCCTTTTAAATTCTGTTTTTCTCACTTTAAAAAGATTTCATTTTGCTCTTTTGGAGAGGAAATGAGTCTCAATAATACTTGATCTTAACAGTACCTTTTCATAATTCATAGAATCACAACTAGAAGGCAAAAAGTTAAACTCATAGCTAATGTGCTTCTGCTGGAATTGCTTCTGTCCTCTTCTACCTTACTGGGTGTTTTAAGTGAAGTAGGGTCAGAACATTCTGACTGTATAGAAAGATAATCTGGATGAGTCATAATTACTGGGGGGTTTTCCTATGAAGAATGAGACCCTGTTTTGAGTTCTGTCTTTGGGATGAGACATAAATCAGTGACTTGACCATAAGTACCAGTAGACACCTTTGATCCGCAGAATATTGGTGTCAAAAAACAATTCCTATTCTATTTCAATAATTACTATACAGTAAACATCTTATCAAAATAACATTACCACCACCAGAGGCAGTGATACTTCAAGTTGATAATTAAGTTATGTT
The DNA here is from genome assembly GCA_028646515.1 of Pseudochirops corinnae. Taxonomy (NCBI): domain Eukaryota; kingdom Metazoa; phylum Chordata; class Mammalia; order Diprotodontia; family Pseudocheiridae; genus Pseudochirops; species Pseudochirops corinnae. The sequence continues at coordinate 71,728,849 of CM053586.1, read as the reverse complement.
TCCTGCCTTGTTCTGAAAGCATGGATATTTAAAAGTTCTTCCTTGTTTATAGTCACCCAGATTGGACCTGTCTGATTCCCTAAAGCCAATTCCTTGGAGAATAGGTCACATATTGGGGAAGATCAGATTCCATCCAGTAGAGGGCACTGGTGCTAATAAACACAAACTATTTCCATGATAAGGAAAGCACAGTTCTGAGATACATGTATCTAGAGCAAGGAGGAAGCAGCTACCTTCAACAACAGGATTGGGTGTTAGACATGATCTTTGTATTTCCTATTACTTGCTCACATTAAATTGAAATATTAAAAGTAAGTAATGAAACATCAGGGATAGTCCATACATTTATTGTTAAATATTAGCAGAGTCCTTTTAATATATTCTAAAGCACAGATATTAAAGCAACAAGGTGGTGGTGGTGTTTTTCCCATCACTGTTTTGGTGAATCTAAATGGGAGATGACAACAACTTACTCTGCAGAAAGGAACAAGTCACAAAACAATAATAAACAAACTACTTAAGGAAGAACCATAAAGCAAAATGTGGGCAGCTAGGTGATGCAGTGAACAGAGTGCCAGGCTTGGAGTCAAGATGACTCATCTTCCTGAGTTCTAATCTGGACTCAGACACATACTAGCTGTGTGATCCTGGTCAAGTCCCTTAACCCTGTTTGCCTTAGTTTCCTCACCTGTAAAACTGGAGAAGGAAATGGCAAACCCCTCCAGTATCTTGGCCAAGAAAATCCCACATTGGGTCACAAAGAGTCAGATACAACCGAACTATAACAAAAATTAGAAAAACCATTTAACTATATGATGAATGAACTAATCAGTGAAAATGAGGCTAGTAAAAATAATTTTTTAAAATTCCTCATAGGTTATTTAAAATTAGTAAGTAATCTCAGACATATATATACATATACATTATGTGTGTATGTCAGTTATATTTAGAATAATTTTTTAAAAGTTCATCGCATGACAATTGCATGTGCTGTCAAAGGTAAATTATGTTGGCACATTGTTTCCTTCTGTGTTGTAAACTTCTTAAAATCATGAAATTTTGGAGAATTCTCTGATTTTTATTTAATCCCTTACAGCTGAAATTCAAGGAATATTCCTAAAAGTACAGTAAGTACATCCTTTGAAACTGGTAGATCATTTCATGTTCAATAAACAGTCACAAATTGTTTTGGAGTACTGTATAGTCCACAAAGGCAGATAACTGGAACAGTAGATAGGGCACTGGGTCTGGAATCAAGAAGACCAGAGTTCAAATCTGGCCTCAGATACTTGCTAGTTGCACGACAAATCATTGCCACAACTAGCTAGACAAATCATTTAACCTCTGTGCCTCAGGTTCCTCAGCTGTAAAATGGGAATAATAAAAGTATCTACATTTCAGGGTTGTTGTGAGGTGGTAATATTTGTAAAGTACGTAGCACGTTGCCTAATTAATATTAATAATATTAATTAATTATTAATTAAAGTGGGAACTTAATAAATACTTGTTCCCTTCCCTATATTCTTTTCATTTGGTCAATACAGTCCATTATAATACATATGTAAGGCAGATTTTTTATATATGAACAGTTTTCTTTCAGAAAGGAGAAGGATAATACCTTTAATGAAAAGAAAAAGAATTCAATAAACTCGTGCAGAATAGACAGAAAAAGAACTTTTATGCATGAAAAATTGATAAAATTCATAAGTGAAGTAAGCATTTCTCTTAAAATGAGGAAAGGAGAGACACATTGTTAGGAGCGATCAGTAAAAAATTGCCCCTCAGATGAATGGACTTAGAAAACAGTAAAATTACTGAGGCAGTAGGGCATTTTGGGTCCCTCAGCTCATTTGCAGGTCACTGATCTTAGAGTTTAAGAGGTTGAAACTTACAAAGTGATAAATTCAGTAACTATAGACTATAAGAAGATTAAATGGGGCTATCAGTTTCATAACTCATGGAAAGTTGGATTTCATGAGTTTTACTTCATAAGGAATAGATGAGCCACTCACCGGTCGCTCGTAGACTGAGCTGAGTCATTCAAGGTTCTTAAGCTGGGATCATGGATAGATTTTAGGGAATCCATTAACTTCAACAGGAAAACAAAATACATCTTTTTTTCACTAACCTCTAGCTGAATTTGAGCATTTCCTTTGGTCATTTTAAAAACATGATTGTGAGAAGGCCTCCATAGTCTTCACCAGACTGCCAAAGGGGTCCATCACACGAAAAAAAGGTTAAGAATCCTTGTGTTAGAGGCAGTGAAGTACCCCGGTGAAGAGTACTGCAGGACATCAATAATACCTGAGTATGAAGAAGCAGCAAATCAGCCAGGAAATTTTCTGCTACTGTACTTGGACCTTGCTGATGGAGCAGAGCAATTGATTTGGGGACTTTGTGAAGAAAAGACTGGTACCCTGATTCCTGGAAATAAGTTGAATGGGTGGGTCATCCATAGTTTGAGAGAAGTGGAACCTCTCAAAAGGGTTTATTTGTTCTCTACTGTCTTGTCGGATTTAAGGAAAAACAGAGAGGGAAAGACAGGTTTTGTAGATGTTTTAATCTACAATTTGAAGTTAATTGGGCAAAGCAGTAGTCTGTTAGGTGAGAAGCTGGCTAGTATTCCTTGCATTGCCCAGAGAATCAGTCTGAAGAGTTTTTTTTCCCTCTTTTTATATTTTATTGACACATTTTGGTTTTTCATAAACTGAATTTTCTTGTATATATCCCCCCTTTTCCTCTCCCCTCCTCGAGAGTCATCCCATATAACAAAGAAAATTTTAAGAAAAAAAATCAGTGAAATCAATCAATATGTAGCTGACAATATATGCAGTGTTCCGTATCTGTAGACCACCTGCCCCCTCCCCGCCACACACATACCTCTGCAAAGGAATGGGAGGATGTATCTTCTCATAGCTCTTCTTTAGGGCCATAGTTATCCTTTGTGATTTTGCCATATACCTCTTTTTTTGGATGTTGTTCTTTTTACTTGCCTTGTTTTAGCATTGCAAGCATTATTTTCTTGTTCTACTTAACTTCCCTTTGTATCAGTTTATATCTTTCCACCCTTCTCTGTGTTCATATTTATCACTTCTTAAAACACACTAATATTCCATTACCTCTAAGCACCATAATTTATTCACTCACCAGTTGACTGGCATCTACTTTGTTTCCAGTTCTTTGCTACCATATTTTGGTGTATGTGGGGCCTTTCTTTTATCAATGACTTCCTCTAGGCCCAAACCTCATTTGGTCATTGTTTGGGTTTTGGTGGCTCAGAGTAAGTGTAAATAGCAATTATTTCTGTTCTGGACAGAACAATTTTCCCCTCCCAGATTGAATTATTTTTTTTGAGTAGACAAACTAGGTTATCTTTTGCCTCATTTTTTACTTAGCCTGAAGTCACTGACTTGTTCTTGCCTCATAGAAACTAGGACCTGGTAAAGACCTTAGCTTAAAAAGGCCAAGGTCTACCACTGTATCTGGGGCCATCTCCTGGTGTCCTGACCTATCTTGCCACTGGACTCAAATGATTCTGGAGGAGAGACTGAGGCTGAGGACTTTGCACAGTCCTGCCTCACTTAAATCCAATTCACTTGCAAGTCAAGATATCACCCTCTTAATGTCACTGGTCCTCATCAAGAATGAAGGATGAACTACAACAACAATGTTGTAGTACATACCTAGTAGCAGAATCCCTGGGTCACAGGGTATGAATATTTTAGTCACTTTATTTACATAATTCCAAATTTCTTTCTAAAATAGTTGTATTAATTCACAGTTCCAAACACAATTCATTAGTGTTCCTATTTTTCCACAATCCCACCAGCATTGACAATTCACATCTCAACCTGAGGAATTTTGCTATGAGTTCTATTTTGCTGTGCTAGGAGCTGACTGGATAGTGCACAATCTTGTTGAGTGAAGAGTTGACTGAATTTGTCTGCCCCCTCCAGAGAACAAATTTGATGATTTTTTCTGGTTTAAAAAAAAATGTCTCTTGTCACTATAATAACATAATACTTTCTCAGAGCTCTTTTAAAGGTAATTATGAGATTAAAAAGCTTGTCATTGATTCATCAGTTTGAGAGAAGAAAGAGAAAAGATTTGCCCGGTAAGTAAGTGTTAAGACCAGAAAGGAAACAATGTCTATCAGAAGCAGCTTCATTTGGGGCAGACTGTTCATGACAAGGCAAAGATTATCAGTGCCTGCAAGTCTAAAATTATATCTTCCTCTGTGTGTATGATGAGAGACAGAAGTGTTTATATGTTTCCACTCCAACCTACACTTAGCCTGAACCCCACTCCTGAACATAGCATGGAACTGGTTCAGATAGTGGGCAAAGATTAGATGCACAGTCTTTTGTTTCATGGGTTTAGGAGAAAATGAGGTGGTTTGTTTGGGCTACATGTTAAGTGTTTAGAATGTTTACCACTAATGCATTCTGTTGGTTTTACCACATCTTTACTAGTCTACTTAAAATATTTAACAATGAACTTGAGGCTGAGATGATTAGTGAAAACATACAGATTCTAACAGGGGTTCTTATTCTAATGTCCAAGACCTCGTTTTAAAAAATATTTCATTAACTGTATTTCATTATAACTGGCTTCCTTGTAATTCTATGCATTTTAATTTATGCATTTAAAAATATCATTCTGAGAAGGGGTACATAGGGCTTATCAGATTGCTAAAGGGGTCTATGACACATTAAGGTTAAGAACTCTTACTCTAAGAAAAAAATTGGACTTTTCCAAGAGGATGAGAATGCACAAATCAGTGAGAACCTATGGAACCTATGGGTAATAAAACCTACATCCCTCCCTCCCTACTCCCTTCCACCCCACTCCACCCCCGTCGATTTAGGAGTTGCCACTAATTATGTAATTATGTTTTGTGGTTGGAATTTAAACTTAAGCCAATGATATTATTTGTTTAATTTGAGACTCAAAAATCTTATAAAAGTAAATATTGAAAATTTTAAAATAGATGAATGAATGAATTTTTTAAAAAGAGTTTGAGAATATTAAAAATACAAAGGTGAACTTGGGAAAGTATGTAAAAGGTACAGTTATAAAGGTAGCCAGGACTACAACAAAAGAGTGGATTCACCTATGGAATAACAAGAAGAAAATTTGATGGAATGGAGTTTAAAAAAATTAGAGAATGCACAAACAGCCATTCGTCTTTGAATACCAGAGTTAGGGAGAAAAGGGTTAAAAATAAAAGCAATCCTCCAAGCTAAAGACATTAGATAACTCTCCATTATTTTGAAGTGATCCAAAGGCTAGGTATTGACAATTTTATTTTTAGCCAGTAATCTTTCTCCTCTTTTTATTGACTTCACTGCATTTTTGACCAGAAGATATTTCATCAAAGCACAAAGTGAAATGAGAATCCTACTTGCTCCACAAAACCTTGCCCACTCACATGAGAACATGAATCTCAGGCCCACCCGATTCTAACAAGCTCTTCACTCGATCAGACCCTTTAACACATACATGAACATGACAACTTGTACAGAATATATGTCATGAATTTTTTTTTTAATGTACTACCTATTATCACGGCAGAAAAACTATTCTCCAAGTATGTCTGTTGATATCGTCATGATCTATTTTAGGTTGTAATCTCTTAGTAATTAGGCACAGGCTCAGGGACAAGACATTTAGGTGCAAATTCTCCTCAATTTGAAAGGATACTTTGGCTGTTGGTAACTGCTCATCCAATTAGACCATCCAATAAGATCACTTGGTACCCATTTCATATATGATCCATGAAAGGAGCTTATATGACCAAAAGGAGATGAGATGATCCAACAATCTTTAGAGGACTGAGGAAATTTCAGGGTTCTTCAAATCTGAAGTAATTTTTCCATGAGACTTTTTAGAATTCTTTTATGGAACCCATTTGACTGAAGCCAGGGAGTAATGTCAAGCTACCAAGGAAGAACGCCTGGTCCCCATTCTCCTCTTTCATTCTCAAGTGCAAAGTAAGTAGAGTGAGGGTGAACAAAGAAACAAATCAATTTTACAGGCACATTAGTGATGAAGGGATCCGGATTGATTAAATCAATAAGCATTTAATAATTACCTACTATGATCCAGGCTCCCATACTAGATACTAGGGATACAAAAACAAAAATGAAACCAGCCCTGACCTCAAGGGGTTACCTTTTATTTAAGAAAATAACATGTACACATACAAGTATATAGAAAGCATCAGGTTCAAATGAAAGAATCTAAGACAAATGAGTCTAATAGTTACTCCAAGCATCAAGGAAATGACTCTTCTCACCTGGAGGGAGATTACTCAAGCATACTTGGTTTTACCAATTTACCAATACAAAGCTCCAGGATGATTTATTCTGTCTAGGCATACCTCTCTGACTTGGGTTGCCTTGTCACATATGACAATTAAAAGCTTATTTCCCACATGCTTTACAATCTATTTGGTTGGTGATTCCTCAGAAGAGCCCTGTGAGCCAGACTGGAACGGTTAGCTACATTTTATACTTGAGGAATTGTCAGAGTTAAGTGATTTGCCCCAATTCCCTCCGACAATCAGTAGCCAATCCAGAGAAGTAGGCCTTGTTAAGCTTCTAACCTACTACATAAACTATTGGACCACATTGCTTGTTCCTCTATAAATATTTCATACGTAAAATAGGTAAGAACATTCACTGGCCAAAAACAAAGGGCCCAGACAGAAAGTAAAACAAGTGTCATGGTCTATTAATCAGGTGCCCACTCTTTCTCATGATTGGTCACGGTGAAATGTCCAGGTTAAATTGAAAGCTTTTTAAGCCCTATCTACAGGCAAATTTGTAACTAATTTATGTATGCATTTCTTATTCTTATTCGATGCTGGAAATATTGGGTTGTTAGCTACCCTGAATGAGTGTGGACTATGGTATTCTAAAGTAGTCTGTTGTTGGGGCGGCTAGGTAGTATAGTTGGGGCAGCTAGGTGGCGCAGTGAATAGAGCACCGGCCCTGAAGTCAGGAGGACCTGAGTTCAAATTCAACCTCATACACTTGATATACTTACTAGCCGAGTGACTTTGGGCAAGTCATTTAACTCCAATTGCCCTCCAAAAAGCAAAAAAAAAAAAAAAATAAAGTAGTCTGTTGAGAATGTTCTACAAATCTGGGTCTCACACACATACACATACACACACACACACACACACACACACACACACACACACGAGGCCAAAACATTGTTTTTACCTTGGCCTCATGTGTGTGGGTGTGTGGATGACCCAGACCGAGGGAGCTAGTGAATGTGGAAGAACATGACCCTCCTCTTCAAGTCTATTAAGTTTTCTTTTTCGAAATTTTTTTTTTCATGAATTTAAATATAAATGTGTCACTATTCAAAGAATAAAAAAAAAAAAAGAGGGCTGTATATGTAACCTTAAACTTTTGCTATGTATAGTTAGGTTTTTAAAAAATGTATGTTAAATTTAATGTGATGGTAACAAAATTACCTTCTTTGGGGTCTCTTGTGGACTTCTTTTTGTTTTTTTTTTTCTGTTTTTTCAAGTATTTTATTGACACTTTTTTTCTTCTCCATCACTGAACACTAACTCCTTTACTCCCTCAAATCAGGCAAAACAAATCTACCCATGGGCCATGTCTGAAATGTCTCATTCTACACCTCTAGTCCATTACCTCTCTCCCAAGTGAAGAGGGGGAAGGGAAGGAAACTTTACCATCAGTCCTCCAAATTAATGATTGGTCACTACATTGATCAGAGCTCTGAAGTTTTTTCAAAATTGTTTTCCTTTCTATTACAATCATGTAAAATGTTCACCTAATTCTTTTCATTTCACTCTGCATTAATTCATACAAATCTTCACAGTTTTCTCTGAATCCATTCTATCAGTCATTTCTTATGCCACAATTCGTTCACCAAATGATGATAGCACACTTTGTTTCTGATTCTTTACTACAACCCAAAGTGGCACTACAAGTGTTTTTGTATACGTCACCCCTTTCCCTCCATCTTTGACTTCTTTGAGGTAGATGCACAGTAGTGGGATCACTGGGTCAAAAAGATACACAACATTTATTTTGGGGGAATATTTCCAAATTTGGGGGAATAGTTTCAAATCACTTTGCAGAGTATCTGGACCAATTCACATGCCTATTAGCAGTGCATTAGTGTGCCTGTCCTTCCATTGCCCCTCCAGCAGTTGCTATTTTTATCTGTCACCAAGCCCTTTTCCGGAGTGAAACTGAGACAAGAATCTAAGCTGACAGAACATTACCCAGCCAAATGTCCCCTATACCATCCATGAAAATGTAGAAGAATTGACTGTTAGACTTGGAACGGCCCTTGGACAACATTTAGTCCAACTCTTTCATTTTACAGATGTGGAAACTGAGGCTCAAGGAATAGAAGTGGCTTTCCCAAATTAGCACAGCTAGGAAATAAGGGAACGGAATTCAAACCTGGGCATCATAATTCAAAGTCTACTTTAGAGCTCTTTCCCCTATACTATCCTGCTAAAGAAGGTGTTCTTTCTTCATTGTTGCTTAAATCTGCAGATAAAAATGTGAAAATGAAAAGGATCGTAGACTTAGGACTAGAAAAGGCCTCAGAGGTGACAGAATTCTACATTTTATAGTTAAGGAAACTGAAGCTCTAAGTGGCATTGCCCAAAGCCACACAAGTAGTAAGGTAGTAAATAACAGAGTCAAAATTTGAATCCAGGTCCTCTGACTCCAAACCTAGTGCTCGTTCCATCGACCCATATTTCCACATTGCAATAACAGCATGATCATTATATATAGTCATATGTTATATATAATAGTTATATACTGTATATGGTATAATTACATATATGGTATATACTATATGTAATAACAGCATAAAACCCACTCGTGTGCATGGTTTATGGAAATGTGTTGTAATGCTTTGTGGTCATGCTTCATCCTATGTGACAGGAGCAGAAAAACCAGGTGGACTACCTGGAAATTCCTTTGTGCGTGAATTGTTTTGCCTACAGGATGATAACGAAAAATTTGTTTATGAGGGTGGGGACTCCACACACAGTAGAGATGATCTAAGCTAGTGTGGAATGAACCTGGCATAGAGCAGGAATATTTCTGGAGCTGACAGACAGTGAGCTGGAGCCAAAGTATATGGCATAGACACTTCCTCACAAAGTCCAAGTGTGACTAAGACAGTTTCTAAGCACTGTATGGAATGAAATGACCGTGGTATTTGTCCACATCAGAAAAGCTTACAGCTACAGCCTCGTAATACTAAACTATATAAAAATTCTAGCAGTCCCCAGTACAGTATCCAACAAAATGTAAAGGTCTCGTGCCGTGGGAGTTTGTGCCAACAAATAAATGATCAACACTGATTCAAATTAGGCTGAATGTAAACCTGTGACATTATATGGAAATAATTCGGTAATTGAAGAGAACTTGACTTTGGCTGCCTTGATCTGAAGTTGTGCTCATTTTTGATATTCAAAGGGGGACACCCTTGCCCCCAAATACAATACCATTCTCTCTTCTGTGCTTTGCTTTGGATCAATGATTTCATCAGTGTGGTTATTCCTTCTATTAATTCAAGGGTTCCACACTTCCTCCTCTATGATTTTTATCCTTTATCCTACCCAAAGTGCTAGAGGCCTCCTTGTGGTATTTTGGGGGGGTTCAGTGAAGCAGTCAGGTGTGTGTTCTTTCTACTTCTTACTACACGAATCACCCACTTCCTTTTATCATACATAGCAATAATTCAGTTAGTCAACTACTGTTTTAGTAAGCACCTATTATTTGCAAAGGGGCAATTAGGTGGCCTGGTGGATAGAGTGCCGGGTCTGGAGTCAGGAAGATTAAGCTCCAAGAGTTCAAATCTGACTTCAGACACTTATTAGCTGTGTAACTCTGGGCAAGTCACTTAATCTTGTTTGCCTCAGTTTCCTCATTTGTAAAATAAACTGGAAAAAGAAACAGCAAACCATTCCAGTATCTCTGCTAGAAAACCCCAAATGAAGTCACAAAGAGTCTGATATAACTGAAACAACTCAACGAAAACAACAACATTTGCAAGGCACTGTGCTAAGTGCTTAGAATCCAAAATAAAGGCAAAAAATAGTTCCAGTCATATGAATTTTTAAAAGCCCAGTGTATGGAGATGCACAAACAAAAACTAAGCCCATCTTGCTTTCAAGGAGCTTATAGTCAATTCATGAAAACGGCATGTTCTCATCCTTAATGTTTTTTGTACCCAATTTTTTGGCCATAATGCAACCCCTCCTCCCCAATACACACAAACATCCAGACACACACACACACACACACACACATATTTTCACATCTGCAAATTGAATATAAATTCTTACTAAATATAAAATAGATTTTCTTTTGGGTACTTTTTAAAAGAATATATATATATAATACATTTAACAAGTTGATTGCATCTTGAAGTTGGTGGCTTTTTCTTCCAGTTTTTGGAGAACAGGTGAGTAATAATAGCTAACATTTATATAGTGCTTTAAGGTTTGGAAAGTGTTTTATAAATGTTATCTCGATTAATTCTCACACCAGCTGTGGGAGGTAGGTGCTCTTATTATTTTTCCCATTTTTTTACAGATAGGGAAACCAAGGCAGACAGAGGTGTCATGACTTGACCAAGATTATACAACTAGAACCTGAGATAGGATTTGAATTTAGGTCTACCATATTCTAAATCCAGCTTTCTATCCACTGTGCTACCTGACTGTTTCCCAAAACAGACCAAAGCAACCAGGTATGGAAGACTTAGGGCATTCTCTGGGCTCACTCTGATGGTAGCATCACCTTCTAGAAACCAAGGACATTTTGAGGGAAACCGAAGCAGTGCACTCCTGCATGAGGACATTTTCTTTTCTTTTTTAGTTTTGGCTAATATATTATTTAAAATTCTCACATCACTCTTCATGAATAATGAAAGACAGCATTATAAAGTGGATGGAAAGTAAATGTCAGAGTCAGAAAGACTTGGTTTCAAGTCTTGCCTCTTACACAAAGTGACTATGCAACTATGGGAAATTCACAGTCTCTCAGTGTCCTCATGAAATCTTTGTGACTACAAATTATAGAAAAGTTTCTGATCTTTATTGGCAAAGATAGTTTCCACAATGGGAACTCTATACATGGATGAAATCACAGGTTCTCTCCAAACACCAAAATTTAAAAATATATATGCTGATATCATTTTACAGTTTTCTTTCTCACTCTTCCATCCTTTATACTTGCTCCTCTCTGGGTTTCCATGACTACTCTATCCTGGTTCTGTTCCTAATCTCCTTTGTTGGATTTTCATCAAGATCATACCTACTAACTGTGGGTATCCAGCATGGCTTTGTTCTGGGTGTGCAGATATTTTCTAGAGGCTTTTGGGATAGAAATAAAAACTTTCTGGTGATCAGCACTTTACAAAAGTAAACTGGATTGCTTCATAAGGTAGAGAAGTCTCCATCACTAGAGATACTCAAGGAGAGGAAGAATAACCATTCATTAGGAATACTGCAGAATAGCCCAAGAACAATGATTCTCTGGCCTCCACTGACTGAAAACCAGGTGTTTTACATTTTCCCTCTCCCTGAGGGTTCCCCAGTACCCTTAGGGGGTTGGAGGTCTCTCCAACTCTGCACAGGTTCGATTTCTTATAAATTTTGTTTCTCCTGTTTTAGGGGACCCTATTTCCCAATGTATGGGATGAGTGAAAACTTCTCAGTTAGGGGTGGTTAACTTTTCAAATTGCTTCTGTCAATCACTTTTATGTTCCTTTGTTTTCCCACCTTGGTGGGACCCTCCCCTTATCTTTCCTTGCTGTCCCAGTTGGGGAAGTATTTGGTGAAGTATGCCTCTCCACCAATGAGAGGGGAAACAGTCCGGGAGGGGTCTTGACTAAATTAGGTTATAAATTCCAGCACTATCTTTTGTAACTTGCCTCTTCTCCATGACGAGTCATGGGGAAGACCGCCCTCTTCTCCCGGGGAAGAGAATAAAGTCCTGTTCTTATCCTAGGAGATCTGTGTGTATTTCTTTTCACTAAATTAAGGATGAAGGATATTTTTCATCCCAAACACCAATCCCACTTAATGTAGATCAGCTTTTACAAAGGAATATTTACTTCAGAGTCAAAGGTATAACAAGAACAAACAAAGAAATGTTTTCCCCCGATCAAGGAAAAAGCCTTGAGCCACCCACCCTCTCAGCTTTAGGTAGTCCCATCAGATTCAAAGTTTAAACCTCTTTATGAGTTTTCATCCTGGGACTCTGACTTCTGAGACCTTCCCTGCCCAGCTGCTTGATACAACTAGCCTGGTATCCTGGTCTCCAAGATTCCCATGACCTGCGTGCCACTCTCAGTACCTAGAACTTAAAAGAACCAATAAAACAAGACTAAATCCCCAAGTTCTTTTCTCAGGGCCATGGGGACTAAGGAGAAGGAAAGGCGCCTTCAAAGCCCTTCCTGGTCCAAGGTCCTGTTTGGTGTCCCTGCTGTGGGGAAATTAATCTTTTACCTTTTTTTTTTTTTTGAGGGCAATTGGGGTTTAGTGACTTGCCCAAGGTCACATGTCAGGTGTCTGAGGTCACATTTGAACTCAGGTCCTCCTGACTCCAGAGCTGGTGCTGAATTCACTGCGCCACCTAGCTACCCTGAATCTTTTATCTTTGGAAAGATTCACTAGCAGAAAGGGAGAGACTAGGCTTCAAGAAGATTTCTTGTTTCAGTTTTGTTTGTTTTTTCTGAGGGGGAAAAGGCAAAGCAATTAGAGTTAAGTGACTTGCCCAAGGCCACACGGTTAGTGTGTCAAGTGTCTGAGGTGGGATTTGAACCTAGGTCCTCCTCACTCCAAGGCAGGTGCTCTACTCACTGAGCCACCTAGCTGCCCCCAAGAAGTTTGTTTTTCTTAAACACGGTTTCAGAAATACAGACTATGGAAAGAGGTTGCTACCAACTCTGATGGCAGAATATCCATAACTGTGCCAGTCTTGTCTTCCAGAAGGAGGTCCCAAGCATCTCCCACATGAAATTATAAGTCTGGGGAACAGGAAGGAGGATGGGGAAAAGGAGGAGAATTCAGATAAGTCGTGCATTTATTTCACTGTAGTACATAAATAAGAGACGCTACCAGGCAGGTACTGTTGAAAATAATATTGGAATATGTATCTTTGGTTAGATACACTTTCTATGAAGGTGATATCTCACACAAACTGCTTTATGGGTTCCCTAGTCAGCCAATCAAAGAAAGACCCAAAGCAAATGCCACCATCTTCTTGGATGAAAGACTGTTAACAGAGAAAGAGCACTGAATCTAGAATTAGAAAACCTGAATTCAAATCCTAACTCAGCCATCTCTTGTCAGTTCCACCTCCTTCCCTCTCACTTATATTTTCTTTCCATCACAACCCAACCATTCTAGCTCAGGACCTCATTACCACTCACCTAGACTACTTCAATGACCCAACTGGTCTCCCATCATTCAGTCTCCCCTGTCTCAAATCCTACCTCCTCTTACCTACCAAACTGAGATTCCTATAGGATAAATCTGACCATGACACTCCCCTATTCAAGAAACTTCAGTGACTCCCCACTGACTTTAAGATAAAATACAAATTGTTCTGTCTGCCATTTAAAGCCCTTTATAACTTGGCTCTAATCTTACCTTTCCAGGCTGATTATCTATCACTCCTCTCCTATTCTGTGCTCCAGCAAAGCTGGCCTACTTGCCATTCCCAAGTACATAACGGTCTTTCTCTTCCTTCTGCACCTCTGTGCAGGCTGTCCTCAATGTCTAGAATGTTCTCCCTCCTCAGTGTTGCCTCTTCGGACCACAAGCTCCCTTTGAGCCCCAACTCAAGAGCTATCTCCTATTTTGTATCTCCTATAACCAAGTGACTTTCCTGATTCCCACAGTCATTTAACAAAAATTATTTTGTGTATATTTTGTTTTATTTATCTATCTACCTGATTTTCCCTCATCCCCGAACTAGTAGAATCTATGCTTCCTGAGGGCAAAAACTGTTTATTTTTATCTTTAAATCCTGAGTAACTAGTATGATACCTGATATATAATAAGTATTTAATGAATGTCTGTTAGTGCAGAGAACTTGGGCAACTCATCTAATGTCTCTGGGCCTCAGTTTATTCACGAGTAAAATAAGGGGATTTGACTAGAAATATTCATTGGTGTTTTTTTCCAACTTTTAACATAACACAACATGCAACTAGGATAAAATGACCACCTCTGAACAATGCATTTGTGAAAACTGAAATCTAATTACAGGCAACATATAAGGTACCAAGGAAGAAAAAATAATATTCATGGACTGACTAAGGAAGAGGAGTAGTACAGGCTGCAGGCAGTATATATCTAAAAGTATTGGTGTACAACAGAATACTAGCCTAATTTCAAATTGGCTAAATAAAATAAAATTGCTTAATCCAAGGCTTTCAAATTGCATACTTAGGCTGTGTGTATGAAGAAGGCTCACTGGCACCTATATCAATGTTGTTGGGTTTTTGTTTGTATTTGGGAGAACTTTTTATTAAAGATTAGGAATTCAGAAAGACTGAACAAAGTATAGTCAGTTCACTAAGTTTGTAGGCAGTATAAAGAATGAGGATATTTTATTAATTTAGAGCTTCAAGTTGCTTAATTAAGTCCAGAAGGAATTTTGTTCTTGGTCAGCATTATTCTATTTTAATAATTCAAGTTAAAAATTCCATCAGTCTAGACCAAGGCTAAACGGTCATGTAATTTGGCAAAAGAGTCTTTATAAATGAACGATTAAATGAATGGCATTTGTTTGACTAAGACTCTAAGACAGTACCTAGCTCCGTGTACAAACACATTTTTATATTAGATATTTGGGTTAGAAAACTACTGAAATGAGAAAAACACTTATATTAGACAGTTATGTGCTGTTATTTAGGGAGAGAGAAAAAAAATGAAGAACCATGTAGAAGCACAATGTTAAGTGGATTTGGTATGAAAGAATGTTGGTTCAAATTCTGGCATACTTACTACCTGTATGACTGTGGGAAAGTCATTTAAGCCCTCTAGGATTTAGTTCCCTCATCTGTTTAATGAAATTGTTCACCAAAATGATCTCCTTTATATAAGTTCCTTTATAGTTCTAATTTCTATTATTCAGGTTCCAACCAGGATATAATTATGCTATATGCTTCATCTTTCTCCAAAGTCAATAGCTGTTTTTGTTCAGTTGTTTCCATCATGTCTGACTCTTTGTGACCCCATTTAAGGTTTTCTTGGCAAAGACACTTGGAGTGATTTACCATTTTTTTCTCCAATTTATTTTACAAATGAGGAAACTGAGGCAAACAGGGTTAAGTGACTTGCCCAGGGTCACAAAGCTAATAAGTGTCTGGAGCTGGATTTGAACTCAGGAAGATGAATCTTCCTGACTCCAGGGCCAGCACTCTATCCACTACATCACCTGGCTGCCCTTAAAGTCAACAGAGTAGCCATCTAAGTTGACCTAGGCAAAGATGATAAAAGATGAGAATAGTCAAAGTTGAAGGGACCATAGGAAGACAGACACACTAATACATCCAACAGAGCTATGAAGTAGTCCAACCACCATAGGAAATTTATTGAAATTATGCAAGAAAAGTGAGTAAATTGTTCATACTCTTTGGTTGAATGATCCTATTACTAGGCATGTACTCCAGAAAGGCTAAAGATAAAAAGAAAGGTTATATTAATACTAAAATATTCATAGCAACCCCTTTTTGGTAGCAAAAAGCTGGGGAAAATAGGTTCTTTTTATAGTACAAACTTTGGTACACAGATGTAAAGAAATATTATTGGGCTATAAAAAACAAGTGTAAGGAATTCAGAGAAATATGGGAAGGCCTGGATGAAGTTAAAGCAAACAAAATAAGGAGAACAATATATACAATATCTACAAAATTGTGGATGAGAACAGCCCAAAAAGGAGCTGAACTCAGATTAGAGGCAATAACTGATGCCTATTACAGAAGAAGAGGTGATGAAATATTCTTCCTCAGTAGACAAGGTAGGTAAGGGTGAACTTCAGTTGCCATGTGTACCATCTGTGGAGAGATGTGATTGGTTTTGCCTAACTTTTTCTTTATTACAAGAAAGGTATCCGGGAGAGAAAGAAGAAGAGTATATAACAATATCAATAATATCTTTTTTTCAATTTATTTTAGTTTTCAACATTCACTTCCACAAGATTTTGAGTTCCAAATTTTCTCCCCAGTAATACCTTTTAAAAAAAATTTTAAATGTGTCTCAACCCATAGGCTCAGGTCTCTGAATGAAAGCAAGTCAGAGCCTAGTAGAAATTATGTAATGGATGAGTATTTTCTAATTGAAATGTTACCTATATCAAGTCAAGTAAGTCAAATCCAAAAGTTTTTATTAAGAATATACTATGGGGGCTGTTAGGTGGCACAGTGAATAAAGCACCAATCCTAAAGTCCAGAGGACCTGAGTTCAAATTTGATCTCAGACACTTGACTCTTACTAGCTGGGTGACCTTGGGTAAGTCACTTAACCCCAATTGCCCAGGAGGAGGGTGAGGAGGAGGAGAGGAGGATGGGGGAGGGAGGAGGGGGGGGAGGAGGAGGAGAGGGGGGAGGAGGAAAAGAAGAAAGGATCTACTATGTTCCAGGTACTGTACTAAGTGCAGAGAAAGGCAAAAAACAGTTTCTGCCCTCAAGAAGCTCACAGTATAATAGGGGAGAGGTGAGACAACATACAAACAACTATGTACAAAGTGCACACAAGATGAAATGGAGATAATTCCAGAGGAAGGTACTAGCATTAAGGGGGATCAGAAGAGTCTTCTTATAAAAGGTGGGATTTTGGATGGAATTTTAAGGAAACTAGGAAACAGAGATGAGGAAGGAAACAATCAATGAAAAAATTCATGGAGTTGGAGAATAGAGTATCTTTGGGGAGAGGAACAGCAAGGAGGACTGGCAATGTATTTCTTTAAGTTAATGAAGTCCATTTCAATCATATATACCCTCTATATAATACAGACAGGAATAGAAATATCCGATGGAAATTTGCCATTATCACCCCTAAATTTTTCCATACGCCTTTGTAAATTTTCATGAGGACAATATAGACCATTACTTTTGAAATGAAAAACAAAAAAAGGGAAGGTAAACAAGATTTTTAACCTTGCCTTAGGCTGCAATAAAATACATATGCTTTTAGATGAATCTTCATTTATTCCTTTAAAAATAAGCCTTTACAAAGTACAAAACATGTAGTCCATATAATGTTAAAACTCATAGGAAACCAAGCTTTCCAAGTTGCGTTCCCCTAGAAACTACAGCATCATTGTGTTTCCCAGGCAATAACATTCTGTATAGAACCTTAGAAAGCCTTTCTCAACACCAAGGACAATCAGCAAGCCTGGGCTCTCTCTCAGCTATTTATACTGTGTATACCTCATTCAGTTCTACCTCAGGCTGAACCTCCCCCCAGTCTTGAAGTAGATATGTCTGGAAGTCCCCCAGGTCCTCTCCTTCTACCATTTTCCCATTCTGTGGTGTCCCTTACTTCTCCTCTTAAGCAATTTAGTGTCCTTATGATCATGCCTCCCTTTCCTTGCTCTCAGATTAAAACCTGCTATCAGTCATCAATATTATTCCTTAGAACACATTTAATTCAATAAGAAGCTGGAATGGAGGTTAAAGATTGGAATAAAGTGAGAAACAAGCAAACAAATAGAATAAATCTAAATGACTGGAGGATATAAAAGCATCTTGTTTATATTTTTCTATGCAAAATATATAGGCTTGTCTTGCTCCTTCAAAATGAAGAAGAGACAGAAAAAGAGAGATTTAAAGAGGCTTGAGACAATGGTTTCTATTATTTCTGTTATTGCTATCTGTGTATGTGTGATGAGGTTTAGAGTTGGTAGAGCTGGTTCAGCTGTGAAAGAATTCACTTAGACCTTCCCTGTAGCCATTAGGAGCTTTACTGATGCAAAGGCAGTACAGGTCTCCTAGCAGGAAAGCTAAGTGAGACTCTGACATTTGGGGGAGATATGCTTACACAGAGGTTTCAGAATGGTGATGTAGCTTTAGACGTTTTCGTGGAGGTTAAGGATTAAAGACTGGACTGTATGGCATAGGATGAGGGAGACAAAGGGAATTCTTTATGGTTTAAGGATTTAGGGACAGAGCCGGAGGACACAGGTTAAACATTACAGGAAAGGGGGAACACAGGATAAGGGACACAAAAGCCATTCTTTTGGTATAGGTTCAAGATGAGGGGGAAAGGACTTTAGGGTGCCTTTAGGTTGTAGAATAAACTAGGGGTTTCACAAAGTACCCTTAGGGCACTATTTGTATCCTCATCATTTGTGTGTGTGTGTGTGTGTGTGTATGCTTGTATTCAAATAAGCAAAACTTAATTTTTGTGAGGAGGTTATCTCATGCTTCTGGGAGCTTGCCAGGACTGGTTTGGCATCTGGGGTTTGTCCCCTTTGGTTGATAAGCTAGAGTCAAGAAGAGTTGAGTTCAAATCCAGCCTCAGACACTTATCTTGCGTGGCCATTTGACCTCTGTTTGCCTCAGTTTCCTCAACTGTAAAATGGTGACAAGAGCAACACCTGCCTCATTGGGTTGTTGTAAGGATCAAATGAGATATTTGTAAAATGCTTAGTAAAGTACCGGGCACATAGAAGACGCTATATAAATGTTTATTCCCTTCCATTCTTCTTCCTTCAAGAAGCTTAAAGACAATTTCCAAGTTGTGGTCATGGCGATCCTTATTTCTGTAAGGGAATTGACCTGGATGACTTTTGAGGTTCCTTAAAAATTGAGATTCATGGTAAGAGTGAAAGATTAAGTCTGGAAAGACTTCTATTTTTCTTTTGTGAGAAGCTCTGAAAAAGAAGTAATTCCCTTGGGGAATTGGTCAGATCAGTTCCCGATTGAATTGTTTCCCCATTCTCCACTTCTCTTGATATAATCACAAATACTGAAGATCAAAATAACAGAGATAAAAAGATATTAATTTGTTAAACTGAATGTTAAAAAAAAAAGCATGTATATACACTATTGTCCATTTATGAAGAAGTTTCCCTGATTAATCAGAAAGGGAGCTTGACTTTGGCTGGTAAAGCCTTGGCCATACTCCTTAGTGGCCCTTAAAAGAAGTGATAGAATCCGGCTCTTGGGAAGTCACATAAAAGACCTATAGAGCCAGCGAAGGGGAGGCCACAAACAACCACTTGATTCTATAAAAACAAAAGAATGAATGGAAGCAGCTGCCATGAGGAATGGGCTTGATCTTCATCCAGGTCATGTCTGCTAACCATGGATGTCCCATAGGGCTCTGTCCTGGGCCCTCTTCTCGTCTCTATACTATTTCACTTATTAATTTCATCAGCTCCCATGGAGTCAATTATCATCTCTATTCTGTTGATTCTCAAATCTTTTTATCTAGCTATAACCTCTCTGCTGATATCCAGTCTCACATTTCAAACTACCTTTAAGACATCTTGACCTGGATGTCCTGTAGATATCTTAAACTCAACATGTCCACATCCAAAACTGAACTCACTATCTTTACATGACTCCCCCCCCCCCAACCTTATCCTTTTCCTAACTTCCCTGTTACTATTAAGGACACCACCATTCTCTCAGCCCTTTTCACAACCCAGGTGTCAACCTTGACCCCTTACCTTCTCTCACACCCTCCCATATCCAACGTGTTGCCAAAGCCTGTGTATTTTACCTTCCTAACATACTCCCTTCTCTCCTCTGATACTGCCACCACTAGAACAAGGTCATCAGCTCACACTTGAACTATGGCAGTAACTCACTGGTTGGTCTGCCTGCCGTAAGTCTCTCCCCACTCCAATCCATCTTCCACTCAGCTGTCAAAATCATCTTCCTAAAATAGATTTCCGACCATGTCACCTCTCCTCCACTCAATAAACTCTAGTGGCCCTTTGTCACCTCCAAGATTAAATATTAAATCCCCCATTTCATATTCAAGGCCCTTCATCACCTGCTCCCCTTACTTTTCTAGTCTTTTTATACCTTACACACCTCCCCTCCTCATATACTCTGAGATTCCCTATACGTAGCACTGTTTGCTGTTCTTCACACAAGACACTCCATTTCCCTATACCGGGCATTTTCACTATCTCCCACCCTGGAATGCTCTCCCTCTTCATCTCTGCCTCCTATTTTCCCTAGCTTCCTTCAAGTCCTAGATAAAACGGAAAAGACACCTTTCCAATCCCCCTAAATTCTAGTGCCTTCTAACTTGATTATTTCAAATTTATCCTGTATGTAATTTGTACGTGGCTGTTTGCATGCTGTATCCCCCATTGGACTCTGAGCTTCCTTTTGCCTTTATCTGTATTCTGCGGGTTTAGATTAGTGTCTGGCACATAGAAGGGACTTACTAAATGTTTACTGACTGACAGCTCTGTCACCTAAAAAATAAAAACATGAAAAGATCATTGAGGAAGATTTCCCAGTGCTTCTGAGTTGGGTTTTAGACCAAAAAAAAACCCAGACAATTTGCATTGATTCTGTCTTTGTTGTTCACGGTATGGAATTGTTTTATCAGTATAAGTTTTACAAATAGGACTTTTAAGTTCTTAAATAAACAAACCCCTTCAATGGTGTCTAAGACAAATGTGGATTATGTTTCCGTGGCAAATGGTTTTTATAGTCGGAATAACAGCACGTGAATATGCCTCACTTTGTCCAATAGATACATTCCCTAAAAAGATGCATAGAAAGCTAATTTTTCTAAGTCAAATCCTAATTGAAAAGCAATTCCTTTTGTAAATGAATAAAAAGTCATTCCTGTGACCATTTTATGTAAATCCAAATTTTTCTATATTGGAATTGCCCAAAAGAACGTACATTTCTATTCACAAAGACTATTCCATCCCATCGAAGCTGTGGTATCACAGTGTGGATTGGCTAAATGAGGGTAAGTAGGGACACCTGTTTTTAATAAGACAGGGCAGGGACATGCTAAGTGCTACCTCAGCTTTACTACGTAGCACATACCTTCCTGAGATTATTGTCTGCTTAAATAGACTTTGAGCTATGACAAAGACACATGCAGGAAACTGCCAAAAAGTAGATTGTAACAACTTTAAAATTTTAGGAATGTTAAGTAAATATATAAAAATATAAAATAAATAGAAAATTTATAAAATAAAATTTAGGGATTTTAATAACAATAATAAAGAAATATGACTTAGAGGCAAAAAAAAGGCAAAGGGAAATTGAGTCAGGAAGAATGGTAAAAGGGGTGAGGGATGCTATTTTTAATTGAATTTTTTTCTTAGGACTGAGATTATGAGGGTTTGGGGGTATGGGGTGCCACCACAATTTGTGTCAACTTCACAAATGAATACACTGGTTTTGGTTGTGGCTTCCCCCATCACTCTTCACCATTAACAGAATGAATCCTCTGTCCAATCCAACACTGTTAAGGGGGAAAAGGAGGTGGACAACAAGCCACTTCACAGTCCCCAGAGCAGGGAAAATGCTCTAGGAAAGAGTCTGGCTTCACAAACAAGAAATCTGACCCTGCTTTTGCATTCTTCAACAGATAAAGGACTATGTTAAATGCTTTCCTGTCTGGTGAATGGCTGACACAACTCTCTCCACAGCCAGTGTTGTGGATCTCCCCACCATCCTCTGCCTCTCAGTCTCTAGTGCTGTTGGGTTTTATCCCTGGATTTCCAACTTTCTGTATACCTTGGATTTCAAGAACACAGTAATAGAGATGCTAGCAAACTGTGGGGCTCCTCATGTCCCCAGATTGGTTTGTGTACACTTCATTTACCTTATGCTTGAATTGGAAAACAATCCGATAAGAGCACAAGCCATTGGAGGTAGGAACTATTCTTTCTGATGAACCCTGGGAGTCTCTGCTCCTCATAGGCTGCCCACCAATTCCATTTAGCATTGCCTAACAACATATAGTAACTATCACACTTTCCTTTTTGTCCTTCGCCATTCACCCCTGTTGCTTCTGAATTGCTTTTATAAAGATCATCCTTCCCAAAGCATTCACGTAGGTTACATGAATATAATGATTTTAAACCCCAAGTGAGGATAGTCTTTTATTGCTATAATAATGTTCATCTAGAGTAATCTTTTTATGTTCTCAGTACATAACATTGGAAATTATTTTCCCCAACAAGGAATCTGTAATAGCATCCCTTCTATTGTACAACATTCTAAACTTTTTGGAGAGTTGAGATGACATTTCTAGTCTCTAGTTTTGACTTAACGTCAGTTTTGAAAGAACCATAAAGCACAGAGCTATAATTATAGTTTGTGATGGAGAATTCTCCAAGTATCATCTCACCAACTGATATTTCTGGAGTACATGACTCAGTAAGTTGTCACCAAAAGTTGTTGAGCATTAAAACAGGTACTGCTGACCCCAGGGCAATGAATGGTTGTTAGCATCCTTTGAAAGGCAGGTCACAATTCCAGTAGGTCAAGTTTCTGTAATGTATGGAGCAATAATGGTCCTTTCACATCTCTTCCTCTCTTATTTCTACATGGGAGTCACTTGTAAACACAAGCATGTTACTAATTACAGAAATTCCTGTATAACAGAGATACCCTTTTGGCAATGATGTTGAATAAATGATTTAACAGAGAGTGTTAAAAAATAATCTGGCAAAAGTCCATGCCTCGCCTTCCATCCCCAATTGAAAACATTTTCATTAAAGAATAGGAAAAACATGCATTCTGAAGAGTCTGCTTGAGTCTAGAAATCTTAATCTAGTCAAATTCCTTATCCTTTAATTTCAAAATACCCTCCTTAAAAAGGCATTTAAAACATATGTCACAACGCTAGCAATTGTATTTAGGTTTTTCAGCCTTATCAAGAGCTATTGTGAATTTTTTTTTTAATTTCCTATTATTGTGCAAACATCCACACTGAGCAGGCCTGATGATAACAGAAGAAATATTTACTAAGAAATTCTGTTACTACAGAATTTACCTTCAAAAGGTAAGCTGTTATCTTCATAACTGATTAGGTCCTTAATTCAAACCCAAGACTATTATCTTCTAAGATATTAAATAAGAATGTATAATAGTCTTCAAAATAATGAAGACATGAGATATGACTATTTTTTAAAAGATTCAGCTTTTTGGGTGGCTCATAAAATAGCTCTAACGGCAGTTTCCCAAAAAGAGGTTCCACAATTTTGAGCAGGATCAGTATCATCATTAGTAATGGTATTATCCCACAAAGTAACTACTTTAAAGCACTCATTTGCATTTAAAAATTGTTTCATTGATTTAAAAAAACTTTATCATGAACTTAAATGATCTTGTACGTTAAAAACATTACTTTCAAAATGATTCGAAAACAAAGACATTGATATCTGGAAACCATAGGTCAGTGAGCTTGATTTCTGTTCGTAGCAAAATTCTAAAGCATATTATTAAAGGAATGGCTCGTTGGCATTTATAAAAGGAAGTAGTGATCACTAAAAGCTAGTATGACTTCAGCAAGAACAGGATATGCTAGACTAACCTGATTTCCTTTTATTTTTCTACCGGACCTTTAATTTCATCAGGATAAGGAACTCCTGGAAAGGAAACTCCCTATTCTAGGCCAGACCAACCCAATCCAAGGATTTGTGCTTGGGATCAGAATATAACGACCACCATAAAAAACAACTTGATTGATAACATTATTTTAAAAAGGATAATTCCTGATTGAATATTCAAACAAAACACCACTCCCTTCTGCATCTAATTTTATCAGGATAATATACTAGGTCACAAGGTTGGGCAACGGGAACTCCAAGAAAGCTGATGCATCAATTCCCCATAGACTGGGCCTTTTCTGCCTCAGAAAGTAGAAAGCCAAACAAACCCTGGGCTCCCTTAAACTATCTTAAAAAGGTACCACTCCTACCACACTCCCGTTACCAATTCAAATAAGCAACTGCTTTGCGACTTGTCTTAGATTTGGGATGCTTAGCCTTTTGGATGCCATGGACCCCTTTAGCAGTCTGGTGAATTCTATGGACCTCTTCCCAGAATCAAGTTTTTAACTATATAAAACAAAATATAGACTTATGAAGGAAATCAATTATATTGAAATAACACTTTAAAAAAAAAAGTACATAGATCACAGAATAAGAACTCCTAATTCTCCAAGATCTGGAGTCACATGGCCAACATATGTAAGAAATGGAACTTGGACCCAGGTTTTCTTTTTTCCAAGGCCAATTCTCTATCCATTAGGGCATACTGCCAACAAGGTTTCTCAAGTACATTTTTAAAATAATGAATCCTTTTTCCAGTGTCTTACTTTCTATAGCTTTGTCAATCACTAAATTTGTATATGCTTTTGGTTGGAAGTCTAATAGGACTGTCGTCTTCCATCAATCTATTTCTCTATTTTTTTTATTCAGTTCCAGATGCTCTTGGTGGTAACCACTTTCCACTACACTTTATAAAACCTAAGATTACAAGCCCACTTGGATTAGCTTAATTTTTCAGCATGTTTTCTTGATGTTTTTTGCTTTTCTACCTATATTTCATTATGATTTTATCCCATCATGTCACAAAACCTCTTAATATTTTGACTAGTACTGCAGTAAGTATATAAATTGGTTATAAAAAGAAAGAGAAAATAAAAAACATTATAAATAAAAAAGGAAAATAACACAGAAAATAAATTAATATTAGTATTGATCAATGTTAAGAATATTACTTATAAATTATTATGATAAAGAGAATGGAAAACAAGATTACAAATTTGAAGAGAAAAGTTACAGTAAAAACAAAAGAAATTAAAAGTATCATTAGAAAATACTATATTCAAGGGGGCAGAGCCAACATGGTAGAGTAGAAGCACAAACTTGGCATGGGCTCTGGCTCCAATCACTTTTAATACATGTAAAAAAATTACTTTAAACAAACTTTAGAGCTACAAAACCCACAAAGTGACAGAGAGAAACAAATCTCCCACTGAAGGCAGCCTGGCAGGCAGACAGGAAGGGTCTATCACAATGAGCTGGGAGCCAAGCACAGTCTCACATGAGCTGTGTGGCTCCAGCCCCAGGAAAATCAAATAAGACCAGCAGTGGCCAGAGCAGACTTCAAGACAGTGAATCACCAGCAGCTGCTGCAGTTTCCAGACTTCTCAACCCATCAACACCAAAGACAAAGTAAAAGGTCAGTGTGGAACTTTGTTGGAACAGGGGGTAGATGAAAGAGTGGGATCCGGTCCCTGCCCCCAGGGCAAGAAGTGGCAGAGGTGCAGCAGTTACACTGTGTGGCTGCTTAAGGAGTTCCTGGCCTGCAGATTGTAGGGGGACCAAGTGACCATTCAGAGGGTTATCACTCTTGTTTTATTCTGTTTGGATCTGAATTGTGGTCTTGGATGGTAGTCCTGAGGTATGTGGCCTATGAGCCAGAGCTTTTGGGGGTGTTGAGAGAGTGCACTCCTAATAGCTCCAGCAGCTGCAAAAACCCCAGTGATTTGGGACAAAGCTCTCTCCATTCTGGAAGCAGAGTTCTACAGTGGCAAAGAGCTCAAAAGTCAAGTAATTGGCTGGCAATATGAGCAAGCAGAGGAAGCACAAA
>CM053586.1:71678235-71702714 GCA_028646515.1 Pseudochirops corinnae | reverse complement strand
CTCTATGGCTTGTAACCAGTCTACATTTTTCTTGGAAGCTTTTGGTGCGGGAGTTCTGACTGTGTTGTCTTCCTCCTGTTCCATGCTTTGATCTTTTTTGTCCCCCAAAAAGGAAGCTAAAGTTGCATTGCTGGGTTTGCTTTGCTTCCTTTGCCTGCTCATGTTGTTGCCAGTCAATTACTTGACTTTTGGGCTCAGCAGAACTCTGCTTCCAGAGGGGAAAGCTCTGTCTCAAATCGCTGGGGCTTTCGCAGCTGCCAGGGCTATTAGGAGGCCACTGCAGCCCCCACAAGCTTTGGCTCACTGAAAGTGCACCCCAGGACCACCATCTAAGACCACAATCTGGATCCAGGCAGCTCAAGGCAAGAGCACTTAGCCTCTGAATGATCGCTTGGCCCCCCTGCAGTCTGTAGGCTGGGAGCTTCTGAAGCAGCCATGTGGAAGTGGCAGCAGCACCGCCACTTCTGCTGCTTCCTTGACCTGGAGGCAACTTGGCTGGACTGCTTTTCTCCCCCAAATTTAGCCGAGTTCCACTGACCTTTAACTTAGTCCTTGTTGCTTATGGGTTGATAATTCTGGAATTTGCCACAGCTGCTGCTGATCCACTCTCCTGAAGGCTTGAGCTGCGGCTTGTCCTGGCGGCCCCGGGGCCATGCCATGGTTTCAGGCCAGGCTGGTTTCGGCTCCCAGCGTGCTACAATGAGCCCCTCCTGTCCCACCTGCCGAATTGCCTTCAGCAGGAGATGTGTTTTTCTGTAATTTTGTGAGTTCTGGAGCCCTAAAATTTGTTTAGAGTCATATTTTATAGGTATTTTAGGTGATTGTGGGGGAGCTGCGGAATTTTCCTGCTTCTACACTGCCACCTTGGCTCCACCCCCCTCGACCTTGAAAAGCTAAATTTCAGTTAAAAGTTAGTCAAAATAAAGATCTTTTTTCCCATCCAAACTGACAAGAACACCTGAAATCTGTCCATGGAGCCCTGGGGTAGAGGGGGCAGGTTAAGAACCCCAAAATTCAACTTAGTTATCTAGATATTTGCAATAAGTTATTTGAAAGAATGTTACATGATTACATTTATTACATGACAATTATATCAATATAATAGTTTATATATTTTTAAAAATAAAGATATTATATTTTCCCTAGTATTAGGCAATAAACTGATCCCTTTGAAGCCTACAAGATTTAGGAAAGGGAAGACTGCTTTTAGATCATAGATAAAACATTCATAAGCACTTACTAGGTGCCAGGTACTCTACTATTATGGAAATACAAATATAATTAAACAAGATAACTACTCTCATGGAATTTATATTCTAATGGGGAAGGACAGAACATTTAGGGAACTGGAGAAAAGGTAGGGAGGGTTTCTCATGAAGAGGAAATCTGACCTTTAAGGAGAAAGAAAGAGTTCAGGTGATAGTGAGATGAAGTATGGCCAGGATCCTTCCTAAATGGTGATCCTGAGGAGAGAATCAGCCATGAGAAGAAGAGAGGAAAAGAAATGAGGAAGACTTACCTTCAAATCATAAGACTTGAGTTAGAATCCTGGTTCTGCTACTTACTAGTTGGACATTAATTCAATCTCTCTAAGGATTTGAATAGTATTGTCCCTGAAGTCCCTTATTGCTCCAAGTTCTATAATACTTTGTTAGACCTGTGATTTCCCCAATGTAAGTATCCCTTCAGCCATACAGATTGCAATCCATATCCTGCCTTCCTTGTGTGACTACTGTCCATGCCCTCCCAGAAATATGCCTTTGGGAATCTAACCAATGTGCTAGAGGTGAGGGAGTAGGGAAGGGGGTCTTCCTCTCCCTAGTTCTCTTCTGACATTGCCTAGACAGAAATGAAGCACAAATACTGTTAATCTATTATTCTGAGTCATCTATCATTTTTTCTTCTCATACATTTGCCTTACAATCCTTAGAAAAAGGAAAATAAATTGGACAAAGGGGACTGGTCTTCTGATTTTAAAATGACCTACCTATCTCTATGTCTACAATTGTAATTGCTGTGTTGGAATGTGTTTCCTCATTTAGTTATTTGAATGTTGTATTTATTCTTTTGAATATGAGAGAAATAACATCACTGGAAGAAAAATACAGCAAGAAGTTGGAATGGAGCCTGTCTCAAAGACTAGACAGGAGGTTTCTGAGAAACAAATTGACTCCATTTTGTGAACAACATCCAGTTTGAGACATTCTTGTAAATCATCTGATCCTGAGGAATTCCACCTGCTTACTCACTTCCTCCCAACTCAGAAAATCCCAAATCTTTCTTCTAATAAGAAATCCAATGACCTAATCCTACATCCTGTTCTATGTCATATTTGTTGTTTTCTTTTAATGTATAAAAATCTATGCAAATTCTGTATTTAGGGTCCCTGTGTCTTCTGAAGGGCCCTGGACCCAATTTGTTCTGCAATTGCATGCTTTGCAAATAAATCTCATAGCTTAGACTTTGTTCCCCCAGTTATTATGAAACATTTGTGACAGGTTTGACCCCTTCTGGTTAGATAGTCCCTTCATAAAGAGCACATATTTTTTTTAAAAAAAGCAAAACATATGGTCAAAGGTTCCTGGCTGATATCTCTTCACCCCTTTGACTGAGGTTGGAGTAGGAGAATGTCAAAGATGATTGACAACCAAGGCAGGAAGAACCACTCACTCTGACCTATAAGAAGCAAGGAGAGATGGCTTCCAAACTTTTTAAAGGTAATCTCTTTGTGGGAAAACAAATAATACTAGTTTCCCCTTGGACTTCAAGCAATGGGGAAAGGATTTCTCTCTCCTCATTTATGGAAATTCAATTATACTCATAAGACAGCAAGAACATGTACTTTCCTAGGTGGGTTCTGAGACTGGACCTCAAGTCCCTAATTGCCTCTTTTAATTTGTTTTTCTTTCCCTGCACACAAGTGACCAAACAGTAATCTTGAAATGGATGTTTCTAATTTCATCAGCTACCTTTTGAATTTGAGTTCCAAGAGTCTGTCTAATCTGTCACTGATTGTCCAGCTGGAGGTGATTTCTACAAGAACTTCTTAGATAAGATGACCATTACCAAGACAATGGTGCAGCTGAAAAAACTAAGAAGTCTAAAGCCATTCATAAAGGCTTGCAAGGAAGTGAGGAACTTGTGAGTTACCCAGAAAATATAAATCAAAGGCATATGTGAAGTATCTGTTTAGCAGGCCTACCAGTTGTTTTCACTTCCCAGGAAAGTGTGATGGGAGCAGAAGGCTAGTATGTTATGTTTTAAGTATCTGTCAATCCACACTTGAGGTTTCTGTAGTATAAGCATTTTTTTTTTTTTGTGGTAGAGGAATGGGAGCATAATGAGCCAGAAGGGGTGAGAAAAGCCTGATCTTTTTTAGAGATCAGGCAGAAGCTGGATCCTTTTGTGCCTAGAGTCTTTTGGGGAAGAGGTTTACCATTCTGGGTCATAGGTAACATAACTGTTATGGGACTTTAATTTATCCTCCTTAAATTTCTTTTTAAAAACCTGAATTTAAAAAAAAAACTTATAAACTATTTCTGGTTTTTCATCACTTTTTAAGAGGAAGTTTGATTTGAGGAAGTAAAATGGTAGCAAGTTTAGAAATTAGAATATGAATTCTATATCTGTCATTGACTTGTAGATCATAAGATAGGTCACTTTGCTTTTCTGACTGCATTATAGAAACGCATTTAGAAAAATATATGTTCCCTTAAACCTTCAATGATACCCTGTGGTGATTAGAAGATCATAGTATAGGTCTGACCATGTCACTATCCTACTCAATAAATTCTAGTGACTCCCTTTTAAAAATAATAATAACTGACACATATGCCTGAACTCTATATTTATTACCCCATTTGGGAGATAGGGGTTGATGATGATGATGATCCCCATTTTACTGACAAAGAAACTGAGGCAAAGAAAGGGTAAGTCACTTGCCCAGGGTCATACAGTTAGTCTGGTCTGAGGCCAGATTTGAATTTGAATTTGGTTCCAGGCCTGGCACTATAGCCACTGCACCACCTAGCTGCTTCCTCTGAGATCAACTATAAAGTCCTTTGTTCGGCATTTAAAACCCCTTACATCATGGCCTCTTCCTACCTTTCCAATCTCCTTACATTTCCCTCCCTTCACACCCAATACTCCATCTTCCCACTCCATGAACTTGCCTCAGCTTTCTGCCATCGCAGGAATGCTCTCCCTCTTCATTTCCGACTCCTAATTTCCACATCTTCCTTCAAGATCCAGCTCAAATCTCACCTTCTGCAAGAGGCTTTCCTTTGTCCCCTCCTTCTTTCCCTCTGAGATTACCTTATAAGTCTTATCTTATATGTCTGTATGCATATAATTACTTATATGCTGTCTCCCCTCCCCTCCAAGGGTGAGGTTCTTGAGACCAGGGACCATGGTTCTTTATATGCCCAGAACTACCGGACTCTAGTGAATATTTAATTAATGCTTGTCAACTAATTTTTTTGTATTCCCATCTGCATATACTGGTAAAACGTAAATTTTGCCCTTTATTTGTCAACATACCTGGTATGAGAATCATAGGACAAAAATAACATGAAGGGGGAAAAACAGAAAGATCTCAAAACTCTGCTCAATACGATGTGTCAATCATGACTTCAGTGAACTGTTAGTGATGCTTTCCCTCTGTTCTGAAGGTACAGAGTGAGGCACTGTCAGACGGAGCCAATGAGCTGATTTATTTTGGTTAATACTTCTTGTGAAGGAGGGTTCTACTGAAGGCTGACAGAGGAGTGGGGTAGGGTTAACTGGGAGGTGACTATGATATAATAAGTACCAATAAAGTGTTACAATAATAAAGAAAATAAAAACTAAAGAACAAGTAAAAATGTTTTCAGACTTAATGGGTGAAATGTGCTCCATATTTATAATTCCTTTCTTTTTTTTCTGCTCTGGACCTATGGTTTCATTGGTATAGGGAGCTCCCAGTGATAAAACTCCTTCTCCTAATGCATTTATGCAATTTTCTTGCAATTTCTTCTTAAGAGCAGAGACTATTTCATTTTTAGCTTTTGATACTCAAGATCTAACACATACTGGGTACTTTTAAGATGCTCATTGATTGATAAACTTAGAAAGTAGCCTGGGGGCACTGATTTGCCAAGGTCACATATAGTTTATCTGTGTCAAGGATGAGACTTGAACCTAGGTCATTCTGACTCTAAGGCTAACTCTTACTACTTCAACATGTTGCCTCTCTATGGAGCTATCCAAAATAATTCTCCTGTAAAGATAACAATGAATTATCTCATTAAAATAAAAACAAAAGAAAAACTTAAGCCTCTTTTTATAAAGTTCAAGGCATTATTTTATTGTTATTAGTATTAACATAAAAGAAGTATTAAATGAGTTTTTTAATTAACTTGTTTATTTTTAGTTTACATCATTCATTTCCACAAGATTTTGAGTTACGAATTTTCTCCCCATCTTTCCCCTACCCACCACCCCAAAACAGTAATCCCACTGGATACCCCCTCCCCCCATATGCTCTCTTCTATATCCTCCCTCATCACCCCACTGACTTTCAGTAAGGCGAGATGGATCTCCTTTATTAAATGAGTTTTATCCAGGAATTTAGTCACTAACTTAAAACATGGAATCCTGAAATGAACATAGTACCCTCTGTGTAGTCTGACTAGGTAAGATTATTCAGGATTATTATTTCATTAGTGCTGGACACTCTTCTAGTCTTAATGAAGCTTAAAATCAAATGAGCTTTTTTGGCTGCCTTCAGAAGTAAAATTTCAGTAGAGTAGAAGTGGTGGGAAGCCATATTGCAAGGGTTAGGACCATAACATTACAGATTTACAGCTCACAAGGACCTCTGAGTCCAATCCCTCATTTTTCAAAGGAGTAAATTTAGGTTTAGAGCAATGGTTCTCAACCTTCCTAATGCCGCGATCCTTTAATACAGTTCCTCATGTTGTGGTGACCCCCAACCATAAAATTATTTTCGTTGCTACTTCATAACTGTAATTTTGCTACTGTTATGAATCGTAATGTAAATATCTGATATGCAGGATGTATTTTCATTGTTACAAACTGAACATAACCCACAGGTTGAGAACCACTGATTTAGAGAGATCAAGTAACTTACCCAAGGTCACATAGGTAGTAAATAGCAAAACCAGAATCTGAACACAAAGCCTTCTGACTCCAAAAATAGAGCATGTAGGTCAGAAAGGGTGGTAGCCAATATCGTCAAGTATGGCTAAAAGAAAGGAAGGAGAGAAAGAAGACAGTTGATAACAACAAAACTCATTCCTATAATTCTCACCACTACCCTCTGTCATTATCACTATTTTATACTTATACTCTTTCTTTGGGAGGTTAAATGATTTGCCTCTGATCACAAAGCTATCAAGTTTCTGAAGAAGTATTTGAACCCAGGTCTCTTGACTCTAACAAGCATATTATCCCCCCTCCCACTCTGACTTTTGAGGAAAACTTTGCACAGAGCTTATCACAAGGAAAGGTCAGTCTCTAAGGGAAATAAATAGCTCACATTTGCATTGCACTATGTAAAAGCAGTACACATATCTTTATTTACTCCCATTTTAGAGATGAAGAAACGGATGAAGTGACTTGCCCAAATTTACATAGCTAACAAATATCAGAACTAGAACTTGAACTCAGATCTTCTGATTTATAGACCAGCATTCATGAGATCATATGATGCTGGTTTCAAGTTAAGGAAAATATATGCCAGTTAGTCTGTCAATCAATAAGGGAGTACAATTAAGTGCCCACAGTGTTCTAGGTGCTATGCTAATAAGCACTAGAGATATACCACCCTCCCCAAAAAAAGCACAAAAGACAATCTCTGTCCTTGAGGAGTCCACAGACTAATGAGGGATACAACAATGGTGTGTATGCTTGAAAGCATGGGGGAAGAAGAATTTAAAGAGCTGGGGATGTTGGAGAAAGAGGAGATAATGGAGGAAGCAAAGTACCCAAGAAAAAGGGAAGGGATGGAATCAGGAGCATAAGCAAAGGAGATAACCATGAAAGGAAGTTAACCAGAAGGAAGAAAGGGTGAATGAAGATGCAAATAATTAGAGGTAATGAGAAAGATCAGAACAGTCACTCTTAACCACAAACTTCTCAGTAAATTAGGAAATTATATTAACTACTGAAAATTATGTAAGTGGAAAGATGGGGGGGAGTCTGAGGAGGGATGAAAGAGTAAAAAACAGCCGTTGTGAAAGGAAATGTGAGTAAGGACCTGAAAAGAATAAAGATATTCAGCAGCAGCAAGGACCTAGGATGAGCAGGCTGCTTGTGGCAGTGCCTGTATATAAAACATACCAAAGTCATAATAATAGTTCTATGCAATGTATCTGAACACTGTGCTTCTTCCAGATGGATCTATAGGACCAATGGAAAGGATTGGAGAAATGATCCTATAGAGACAGTGAAAGACTTTTCTGAAGATCCCACTGTTTGCCCTCGCTAGAAAGGGATAGCACGTATTTAAAGGTGGGTCTGACCTGGCAAGACTTACATAGGCTGAGGCAAAGTGAAATGTACTGTGTATGAAGTAACAGAAATATTATAAGGTGATCAGCTGTGAATGACTTAGCTATTCTCAGCAATACAATAATCCAAGACAACTCTGAAGGTTTTAGCATAAAAAAAGCTATCCATCCCCAGAGAGAGAACTGATGGTGTCTGAATACAGACTGAAGCATACTTTTTATTTTTCTTGAGTTTTTTTTTTTCCTGTTTTCTTTCACAGCATAACTGTTATGGAAATGTCTTGCATGACTACACATATATGACCTATATCGAATTGCTTGCCTTCTCAATGAGAGGGGATTGGGGGGGGGGGGGGTAGAGGTAGAGGAAGGGAGATAATTCAGAACTCAAATTTTTAAATAGTATTAAACATTGTTTTTATATGTAACTAGGAGGAAATAAAATTCTAGACAAACAAAAAAAAGTGGGCTTGAAATCATCCTGACCTCATTTTTACTCTGATACCTTTTGATATTGCACCCCTATGAAGGCTATGGACCTTGTCAACTTTGAAGGGTCCAGAGAATGTTGGACATCCTCATCTTGCCATCCATGTCCAAACATCATGCCAAGGACAGCAGAGGCTTTCATCTTTACATCAGTGTCCTAAATGTGTCCCAGGATCAGCTGACAACATTGTCTGCATCAAGCCAAGAACAGACTAGACTCATAGGTCTACAAAAAGCCCAGCACATAGACTGTACCACAGCTAAGGGGAATTTCTTTCTTTTTCTTTTTTGCTTTTTTATTTTTTTGGAAGGGCAGTTGCAGTTAAGTGATTTGCCCAAGGTCACATGGCTAGTAAGTGTTAATTGTCTGAGGTCAAATTTGAACTCAGGTCTTCCTGACTCTAGGGCTAGTGCTCTATTCACTGTGTCTCCTAGACATCCCATAAGGGGAATTTCTTGAGTATCTCGTGAATGGAAAAAAATGATTTCCCGCAACCAGGAGGTATGAGTTACCCCTTGCCACAAGTTTATCTAAGCCTAAACCCACTTTCACCTGGATTTTGTATGCACTGGGGGTCACAGATATTGTGGGAAATGATTTATAACCACCTTAGTAAATACCTTTCTCTAAAAGCTGCAGAGTCTGGCTGATTAAATGATTCTTAACTGATAACCAGAGGGGGAAGAATAACAGTGGAGACTTGAGCTAATCGCATTAGAAATTACCCTCTGGGAACCATAAGTCAGAATGGGAGTTGGGATAAGGAGCCCCAGAGCTTAGAAGGGCAACACTTAGAAACCATGAATACATACTGCATGAATTGACATTTTGGAAGCCAAACTTCACCCAGTATTAAAAGAAACTAAGTCTAGCAAAAACTATACAAAGTCAGTCTATAATTCTCAAACTAAAACTTGACGGAACACTGTCTACAGTATATCCTTGCCATTCCTCTCCATGGTAAATTGGGCTGATCTTTGAAGAATATAAGTAAAGGCTCTATAAAGAGCTTTTGTGTAGCTATCTAAATCTATGTAGAGAAGAAACAAAGTTTGCAGGCCAGACTAAAATAGAAAGAGATATGCTAGAACAAAGAGGTTTTATAGACATCTCTGCCCTGGCAAAGTAAGGCATAATAATGCTATTTATGTATTTTGTAGTTGGAAATTTTTGTTACATATGGATTAATCATATATGCATATGTATACATTACATATACACACATATATGTATGCGTGTATATGTATATATACTGCAGAATGGATGTAGAAAGTTGTTTTTTTTTTTAGTCTCTTCCCTCTTGCCCTTATTTTGTTGCTTCTTGTTTTGAGAAAAGTAATTTGATATTCACTTTAAGGTTGTAATTTCTTTGCTTTTCTATCTCTGGCTTCGAGAAGAGCTCCAAGGACCATTAGCAGCCACATGACTCTTTTTTCCCGTGGTGATTGAGATGTTCAGAAACTTCACTAGCCAAAAACTCCAACTCAACAAAGCAAGAATGATACCATGGCACCTGGGAAAGGGTATGTTTATTGTTCTGTCCTATCTTCCTGGAGGCAAGTTGCAGCCTCCCCTTCCATTCTTAATAATGTGTATATATGTATACCTCCTCCCTCTTATGAACTACAACCCTTTTCATCCTCCTCCTGTGTGTTTGTCTTCCCTGATTGTAGTGTATGTAATTTATCATTAGATATTATTAAAGCTAAGTTACTTGTATAGAGTAGTTACATGATTGGGCAAATGTTTCTTTTGATGTATATTGATTTGTACTTTCCTAAGAACTAAAATTTCCTTGATATGATCAATGAATATTTTAAATCTGTACATTTGGTAAATTTACTAATGTTTTTAAAGCAAATTCCATGCAAGTATAAGTTGCTGGGTATAATCTCCCAAAACAGTGCTATTATGAAAGAAAGAAGGAAAGAAAGAAGGAAAAAGGAAAAAAGAAAGGAAGAAAGAAGGAAAGGAAGGAAGGAAGGAAGGAAGGAAGGAAGGAAGATTACAAGTTTACAAGGCTCATAGAATACATGTAAAAGGAGTATGCCCATGAAAGGAACACCATGGAAACACACACATATGTATATGTGCATGTATATACATATATATATATACATATGGAAAATATGTGTATACATACATACATACATACACAGAGAGAGAGAAAGAGGTTATAATTTTCAACAAAAACCTGGAAGAACACACTTTACAGCAGGTCTTTGCCATTCCTTTCCATGGTAAATTGGACTGATCTTTGAAGAAGATAACTAAGGTAACTAAAGACCTTTTATGTAGCTATCTAACTCTATGCAGGGAAAAAACAAATGTTTACAAAGCTTTATATATGTAAAGTATGTTTATATGTATGTGTATAAAACATACATACAGAGAGAGAGAGACAGAGAGAGAGAGAGAGACAGAGAGAGAAAGCAAGAGAGAGGGGGGGGTACAGAGAGGGAGAGAAAGAGAGAGAGAGAGGGAGAGAGAGAGAGAGAGGGAGAGAGGGAGGGAGAGAATGAACAGGAGGAAATTTAATAGAGATAGATATAAAGTCCTACACTTGAATTAAAAAAAAAAACCTTCACAATTACCAGATGGGGGTGGCATGCCTAGACAGCAGTTTGTCTAAAAAAGATCTGGGGATTTTAGTGGACTACAAGATCATTATGAGTCAGAAATGTGACATGGTAGATAAGGAAGCTTTCGCAATCTTGGGCCTCTCTTCAAAGAACAACAAAATACTGATTTGGCTGTGCTCTGCTCTGCATACGTACTACATTTTAGGGAGGATGTTGAAAAGCTGTAGAGTATCCAGAGGGCAACAAATCATTCACTTAGTCAGTCAATGGATCAGCAACCATTTATTAAGTATTTACTATGAGTCAGGCATTGTACTAAGTACTGGGATACAAAGAAAGGCAAAAAACATAGTCCCTGCCCTCAAGGGGCTCACATTCTAATAGCCAAGACAACATGGAAATAACTATGTACATACAAGATATATACAATGTAAATGGAAGGATTTACCTTCCTGTAAATATCAGGGCAGTAAAGGACATAAAAGTTCATCCAGCAAACTTTTATCTCGCAATCATCCCCTTCTTTCCACTCCCACCACCCTAGTCTGCATTACCTCCCAGTCACACTATTACAATACCCTCCTAATTGGACTTCCTGCAACCAGTTCCTCCTCATTTCCATTCCACTCTCCACCCAGCTGCCAAATTGGTGTTCCTAAAGTACTAGTTTGACATGTTATTCTCTTGATCCAAAAGCTCCAATGTCTCCCTTTTACATCCAGACCAAAATAAAAATTCCTATTTGGTTTTTTCAAAATATTATTATCTAGCTATTATGACGTAAAAAGTTCTATTTTGGACATGTTAAGTTTGAGATACCTATGAGGCATCCAGTTTGAAATGTCTAAAAGGCAGTTAGTTAGTGATGTGGTATTGGAGCTTGTGAGAGACTAGGGCTAAATATATAGATTTGGGAATAATTGAACTCATGGGAATTAATGAAATCCCCAATTTAGATAGTATAGAAGGAAAAGAGAAGGGATCCCGGGACAGAGCCTTGGGAGACATCCATAGTTAATGAGTGACATGGATGAAGATCCAACAAAAGAGAGTGAGAAATTATCAGAAATGCAGGAGAAAAACTGAAAGCAAGCAATAATGGCAAAACCTAGAGAGGAAAGAATATCTGGGAGGAGAAATTGGTCAAAAGCATCAAAGCTGCAGAGATTAGACTTACTCAGTTTGTCCACAGACCACTAGAAGCTATGGATGTAAATTGCAAGGAAGCAAATTTAGGCTAAATCTAAGTTTGTTTTTTTAATCCTAACAATTAGAACCATCCAAAAAATGGAATTGGCTGCTTTGGAGGTAGTGAGTTCCTCCTCAAAGGAAAGAACAAATGACCCTGTGAAGGGTATGATATAAAAGGGATTCTTTTTCAGATATGGGTTAGTCTTTATATCTGCTAAATTCCCTTCCAAACTACAAGGATATGTGATTCTATTTTGTATTCCATTATTTATATACATTCTACTATATTTTCCCCACTAGACTGTAAACACCTCATGGACATAAACTGTCTTTTTCATCTTATGTGCCTTCCCTAGTGTTTGGCTATGTCTTACACTTAATAAGCACTTAATAAATATTATCTCACCTTCCTGGATCATTGCCTTGTTGTGGTGGAGGAGTCTGAGCAGTTCAATGAAAATATGAATTATGCTATGCAGGCTTACCCAAGATGGACAGGTCATAGTGGAAAACTCTAACAAAAGGTGATTCACTATGAAGGGATGATATATAAAAAAATTAAATTAAGGGGTGAGAGAGGAATATATTGGGCTTAGAAGGAAAAAGGGAGAGATAAAATACGGTAAATTATCTCACATTAAAGAGGCAAGAGAAAGCTATTACAATAGAGGGGAAGCACAGGGAGGTGAAAGAGAATGAGTCAACCTTACTCTCACTGGATTTGGCTTAGGGAGGGAATAATATACATAATTGTGTTTCTTACCCTGCAGGAAAATATCCTCTTCCAGGAGGTGATAAGAAGGGGGGGATGATAGAAGGGAGGGTAGTTTGGGGGAGGAGACAGTCAGAAGCAAACACTTTTTGAAAAGGGACAGGGTCAAAGGACAAAATAGAATAAATAGGGGGTGGGACAGGATGGAGGGAAATATAGTTAGTCTTTCACAATATGACTATTATAGAAATGTTTTGCATAACTGCAAATGTATAAACTATATTGAATTGCTTGTCTTCTCAATGCGGGGTGGGTGAGGAGGGAAAAAAAGAGACAATCTGGACCTTAAAGTTTTAAAAACAAATGTTAAAAAACAAATGTTAAAAAAGTTTTTACATGTAATCAGGAAAGAAGATATACAAACAATGGGGTATAGAAATCGATCTTGCCCTACAAGAAATACTGGGGGGAGAGGTAATCAGTATGCATGTCATCTTGGGATGGGGGTAGGGGAGAGATGGGGAGAAAATTTGGAACTCAAAATCTTGTTGAAATGAAATGTTGAAAACTAAAAACAAATAAATAAATTCTGGGGAGGAAGGTGATTCACTGGAGAAGGAAATGGCAAACCACTCTAGTATCTTTGTCAAGAAAGCCCCATGGACAGTACTAAAATGATAAAAGATGTGACACCAGAAGATGAGTCCTTCAGGTCAGAAGGTATCCAATATGCTACTGGAAAACAGCAGAGAACAACCTCAAGTAACTCTAATACTAATGAAGCAGCTAGGCCAAAGTAAAAAAAAAAAATCAGCGGAGGATATATCTGGTGATAAAAAGGAAAGTCCGATGCTGTAAAGATCAATATTGCATAGGAATCTGGAATGTAAGATCTATGAACCAACTGTGCTCATTTCACATGCCAACAAGGTAATGCTTAAGATTTTGCAAGCCAGGCTTCAGCAATATGTGAATCAAGAATTATCAGAAGAGTAGGCTGCTTTTCAAAGAAGCAGAGGAACTAGAGACCAAA
Source organism: Pseudochirops corinnae (assembly GCA_028646515.1). Taxonomy (NCBI): domain Eukaryota; kingdom Metazoa; phylum Chordata; class Mammalia; order Diprotodontia; family Pseudocheiridae; genus Pseudochirops; species Pseudochirops corinnae. The sequence continues at coordinate 71,689,195 of CM053586.1, read as the reverse complement.
TTGCCAACATTCAATGGATTATGGAGAAAGCAAGGGTGTTCCAGAAAGCTTCAGTTTAAAGTCTTTGACTGTGTGGATCACAACAAAATGTGGCAAGTCTTCAAAGAGATGGGCATACCAGATCATTTTACTTGTCACCTGAGGAACCTGTATATGGGCCAAGAAGCAACAGTTAGAAAAAACATTGAACAACTGATTAGTTTAAGATTAGAAAAGAATTACAAAAAGGTTGTATATTTTCACGCTATTTATTTAAGTTATACGTAGAGCAGAATCTGTGAAATGCCAGACTGGTTGAATTAAAAACTGGAATTAAAGTTGCTAGGAGAAACATCAGCAATCTCAGACACGCAGATGATACTATTCTGATGGCAGAAAGTGAAGAGGAATTAAGAGGCTTCTTGATGAGGATAAAAGAGGAAAAGTGTAAAAGCTGGCTTAAAACTTAACATCAAAAAAACTAAAATCTTGGCAACTGGTCTCATCACTTCTTGGCAAATAGAAAGTGAAAAAAATGGAAGCAGTGTCAGATTTTATATTCTTGGGCTCAAAGATCACTGTGGATGATGAGCACAGCGATAAAATTAAGACATTTGTTTCTTGGAAGGAAAGTGATGGCAAATTTGGACAACATACTAAAAAGCAGATACAGTACCTTGCTGACAAAGATCCATATAGATGCAATGTATGTATGTGATACAGATGCAATGTATGATTGTGAGAGCTGGACTATAAGGAAAGCTGAGCACCATATAATTTACACTTTCAAATTATGGTGCTGGAGAAGACTTTTGAGAATCCCTTGAACAGCAAGAAGATCAAATCAGTCAATAGTTAAAGAAATTAATTCAGACTACTCACTAGACAGTGAAACACTGAACTTGTGAGTTATTAGGGTGTCAAGACAACTCTCAATTGCCAGGAATGCAGTGGATGACCTGGTGTCTTTGATGGCTGACCATGCTCTAAGTACTCCACAGCACCTGCTTCAATCACCTTCATGGATGTGGGAACCAGTTCCCACCTATCCATTCTACCAGTGCTTGCGGTAGGCACCTCACTAACTCACTGTCAGGTCTGAGGCCCACTGGTTATCCTTAACCTGAGTTAGCCCATCTGCTGAAACAATTTTACTGGGTTGTGGCCACTGAGCATGCTACAGCTTCTTGGAGCCACAGGTGAGAGTTGAGTGCCTGGTAGACACCAAAGGTAGATGAATAGCCCTTAAAAGAGCTCAGCCAGTCCTCACACTAGAGGTACTAGTCTTCTTTGAACGCTCCAAACACTCCATATTCAGAAGGGACATCAGGAAGGCACCTCCTTTCTCCTTTGCTAGAACAATTTTGATTCAGAACCACACCTAAACAATACCTGATTTAAAAAAAACAACATTCCTTTACTCAAAAAAAAATTTATTGACTGGTTTGCTAGCTACTTCAGGGGATATAAAGATGAACACAACACAATCCCTACCTACAAGGAATTTACCACCTAACAGAGAAGACAAACATAACTATGATAGGAAGCATCATATGAAAGTGCCCAATGTATATACAACAAAGAATTCTTCTGAGGCAGACAAGATCACTTATGGCTAGGGGATTCTAAGGAGGCTTTGTAGAAGAAGCGGCAATTCAGTTGAGCCTTAAAGGATGGGTATAACTACAGCAGGTAGAGACTGAAGGATGGAGGGGTAGGCAAAGACAGGTAAGAAAACGGCTGTGTTCGGGAAATGGTGAGTATTGCAGGTTGCCTAAAGTGGAGATTGTGTGCAGAACAGTCAGTCAATCAATAGACATGTATTACGTTCCTGCTATTAATCAGGTACTTTACTAAGTACTGAGGATACAAATTAGGCAGCTAGGTAGCTCAGGGAGTCCTAAGCCCTGGAGTCAGGAAGTTGCAAGTTCAAATCTGGCCTCAGGCACTATAGCTATGTGACCCTGGGCAAGTCACTTAACCTCTGTTTGTCTGAATTCTTTAGAGAAGGAAATGGCAAACCACTCCAGTGTTTTTGCCTAGAAAACCCCACAGACAGTATTGAATTTGGTTCCTGGTTGGATGTGAGGGTGGGAAGAGGCTTGCCAGATGAAGGAGGTGGAGTGAAGGAGAAGAGAGAAATGACTGAGGTGTAAGTTCATATGACTTGGGGAATGGTAGTTCCATTCTCAAAAACAGGACAATCAAAGAGGAGAACCGGTTTGGCTTAAGAAAATTATTTCAATTTTGAAAATTCTATTGAGCAAACATTGATTGAGTGTCCCCCTCCCTCCCCCCCCCCCATGTTTTAGGCACTGAGCTAGGTGCTGGGGATACAAGGACAAAAATGAGACAGTCTCTACCCTCAATATTAACTACAAGATATAGGATAGAATTCAACCTATTAATTATCGGTAGAGGAAACTCCAAGTGAGGAAGCTACTTCAGTTAATGAAGACTACCACCTTCTTTGTAATTTACTGTCTTTGAGAGTTGCCTAGGATTTTGCTGTTAAATTGTTTCAGTTGTGTCCGACTCTGTGACCTCATCTGAGGTTTTCTTGGCAAAGATACTGGAGAGGTTTGCCATTTTCTTTTACAGATGAGGAAACTGAGTCAGACAGGGTTAAGTGAATTGCCCAGGGTCACAGTGTCTGAGGCCAGATTTGAACTCAGGAAAATGAGTCTTCCTGTCTTCAGAACTGCCACTTTTATCCACTGTGCCACCTAGCTGCCCTAGTATGCTATAAGGAGAATAGCTTTGGCTGGAACATAAAGTTTGTAGGGAAGTGTGGAAAGCCTGGAAAGATAGGCTGGAGGCATATGGTGAAAATCTTTAAATACCTATCAGGAATTTGTATTTATCCTAGAGGCAACAGAGAGTCACTGAAGCTCCTTTAGCAGAATGGCGGTCAGACCTACGCCTCATGAGTATCACTTCTGCAGCTGTGCAGAGGATGAATTGGAGAGAGGAAAGGGATGGTTACAGAGAGACCAGCAGAAATTGGTACTAAGGTCTTGAATTAAGGTGGTAATTGTGGAGAGAAGAGGAGAGATGAGAGAGAAGCAAATGAGGCAGAACCAACGTGATTTGGCAATTAATTAAACCTGAGGAGGAAGTGGGAATGAGTTGAAGATGACTATGAGGTTGTGAACTTGGGAAACTGGAAAAATGGTGATACCCTTGATAGAAAGGGAAGTGAGGAGGAGGCGTGGGTTTAAGAGGAAAGATAAAGAAAGAGGTCTATTTTGGTCTTGATGACTTTTGGAAATATACGGGACATGTAAATGGAGATTCCCAGAAGACAGCTGGAGATTTGGGACTAGAGTCCATAAGGATGAGGATGTCTGAATCAGATAGATAACTGATGTAAGAGATGTGAAATCTATGTGAAATGATGGAGGCGGGGAGGAGGAGGAGGACCAAGACCTGAATTCAAATTCAACATTAGACACTGTGACCCTGGGCCAATCACTTAACTGCCTCAGTTCTTTTCATCTGTAAAATCATAGTAATAGCACCTACCTCTTGGAGTTTTTGTTAGGAGCAAATGAGAATATTTATAAAAAACACAGCTCAAAAAACAAACAAACAAAAAACATAGCTCAGTGCCTGACACATAGTATGTAATAAATCCTTGTTCCATTCCTCCTTCCCCTTCTCCTTTTCAAATTTGATTCCAGATCACCATCCTTCCCTAAAGTCTGTCCCTGATAGACATATACACAAGCTCTAGGAGGTATCCATTCAGATGCAGGTTGAAATAAATATGAGCAACAGAAATTCTTCATGCCTTTGGTCTTTCTGTACGGATGAACCAGATGTATTCCTTTGAGTGATTATATCTCTCTTGTGGTAGGCTTAGCAATGTGTTAGAGATTAATGTAATCAATTCAATATCATCTACAAAGAGGAACATCAAGAAGACTTTATCATCTGCAAGGAATTCCTCCTTGATCTAGACTCTGTAAAACTAGAAGGGGGATTCTATGGCAGGATGGCAGCCAGGTGGTGTAGAAGACTCATCTTCCTGAGTTCAAATCTTGTCTCAGACACTTGCTAGCTATGTGACCCTGGGCAAGTCACTTAACCCTGTTTGCCTCAGTTTCCTCATCTGTAAAAATGAGCTGCAGAAGGAAATGGCAGACTATTCCAGTATCTTTGCCAAGAAAACCCCAAACTGGGTCACCAAGAGTCGGACACGACTGAAAAACAGTATTCATAGGAAGACACAAAGTCATAAGCAGAAAGTCACTTCTCTAAAAACTCATCAAAGCGATCAGGTTTTCCTGATTTATTCCATGAAAAAATATTTTATATTTTTTCCTCAGGTGTCTTACTCTGACTTTATTCATTTAATCACTCTGAGGAATAATTTCCCACCAGCTGTACTGAACTCCCAACAAGATCATGCTCCCAGGATACCTCATGACCAAGAAACTCTTCATCCTGCAAGACTGCATCAGCTTTGGTACTCATGCCTCATCAGTATCCTCTGACCCCTCAGACTGGAGGGCTGGAGAGCAAGGCAGAGGACTCCTCTCAAAGCCTCCATTTAAAGAAGGTTCCCTGTTTCAGCCTGCCAACTTTTCAATTCCTGCTAGCTACACTTCTTGGATTGAAGTTAGGTGTTTAAGAACTAGCTCTCCAAAAAAGTGTATGTAGAAGCCACTTTTAAGATTAATCTGCTTCATTAACATTTTCGTGTCTAGACAATCTACAAAACTCCACCAGTCCCGCAGTGTCCAGGCTACCTTTTACACCCCTTCCCCTTCAGCTACCTTTTGTGTATTATCTTCCACCGTTAAATTGTAAGCTCCTTGAGGGCAGGTGTAACTCCAGTCCCAAAGTCAATTGGTATGGAACTTGCACCTCATTTGTGGAGATCAATACATGAGGGATAGCTCTCACTACCTAGGGACTGTATTTTCTTTTCTTTTTTTGACTCTCCAGTGCTAGCATAGTGACTGGCACATAGTGGGCACTTAAAGTTGCTGACTCACTGACTGATCTGCCCTACTGGAGGAAATACATACATGAATGTTATTACATACCCCTTGATGTATTCTTTCTCTTCTACTTCATAATTCTTAGCAATAATTCCCTATTTTGCATTCTTTTAAAATCTTATTTATTTTTAACTAATTTAATTTACTAAATTAAATTTAATTAATTTAATTTATTAAATTAAATTTTAATTAATTTAATTAATTGAATGTCATAAAACAGGCGTTTTCATAATATAGCATAATTTTTTAAAAAGATAATTACATATGAAACTGCAAATCTATTAAGTACAACTTGCTATTCCTTTTAAATATTTAATAGAGTTTCCATGTAAATTTCTTTTTATCTTTCTTCTTTTAAAAATGCAACTAAATTTTCTGGATAGTGCTGTGTGCCCAAATACACAGTAGCTACTTTACTAGGGGCTGATTGAACAAGATTTGAGTCTGTAAAGCTCTTCAGGATCACTAGACAATAATCTCTGGAGATTATCCAAATGCAAATATGCCATCATTAAATCCATTTTCACGATGAATCAGCCTGGCTAATCACTCCTGCAAGGAAAGTTATGGATACCTGTTGGTGGTCTGGTTAGAGAAAATCATTAGCGTCCGATAAGTCCCTTCAGCTCTTCTCTTCAGAGAGCTTCTTTGGCAAATAAAGAATAAGGTTATATCTGAAGAAGCAAAGGGCAGTCTCTTAGGAAGCAGGGGGATCAGGCCAGGATTAAAAATGATCCTTGGCATAAAGAGAACCAGCCATAAACAGGGGTGTGCTGGTAACTGTTTAAGAAATCGCTCTCAAAAGAATTGCATGTAGAAGTCACTTTTAAGATTAATATGCATCATTGATATTTTCTCCGCCACTTTCTCAAGTCTAAACAATCAACAAAACAATAAATTAAGTCTTGATTCTTAGTATTTGTGATTTCTGAGGTGTAAATGCTCACACTGAAAATTTTAACAATTGGTTCTCAGAACTGCTATGAGCTGCCTCCAGCATACCCCTGGTCATAAGGGCTTCTCCTCCTTAATGAGAAAGTGTCCCTGAACTGTATGATAGGGGATTAAGATTGCAGCAACCATACTTCCATCTCATCTACACCCCTAATAAAAGAGACTTCCCGTATAATGCCTCCTTGTCCAATGCAGTCAATCAATCACACATGAAAGAGATTCTTCCCTCAGGCAGAGTATTTTCTACCAAGTGTGGTATAATAAAGAGTGTGTTAGACCTGGATTGGAATTCCATCTCTAATCTTTACTAGCATGGTGGCCGTGGGCAAGTCACATTAGTTCTCTGAGCTTTGGCTTCCTTAACTATAAAAACAGTGATCATAATATTAATGAAATTGTTTATAAGCCCCTTCCAAACCTTCAAATATCCTATGTAAATGTCAGCCAATATTATTACTGAAATGGCTCATTCCAGGGTCATTAATGACTTTCTATTTCTAAGAGGCAGCATGGTATAGTGGATTGGTACTGAACTTGCAGTCAGAAAGTACTGGGTTCAAATCCTACCTCAGATATTTATTGACTGTGTGACCTTGGACAAGTCATTTAACTCTGTGCCTCATCTATAAAATGAGATTAGACTAAATGGCCTTTAAAGTCCATTCTAACTCCATATTTATGCTTCTAAATCCAATTGTCTTCTCTCAGCTCTTGCCATCATGGATCTGTAATAATCTAACTGTGCCCCTCATCTCCTTTTCAAATCCATTCTTCACATTGCTACCAAAATAATCTTCCTAATGCATAGGTTCTATGAGCTTATTCTCCATAAACTCAAACTCCTAAACATTCCGAAGCTCCCTATTATACACTCTGTATTTCAGCCAGACTGGACTCTAATCAACATCCTCCATGTCTAGAATGGTTGGTCCTCACATCTCCACCTGTTGAAATTCTTCCCTTCTTTCTAGACTAAACTCAGGTGACATTCCATTTCCCAGATCCCTCCCAGAGAGAGGGAATTACTCCTTCTTGGAATCTCATGCCTCTCTGGTTGACTCCTCCTAGCCAAAGATCTTATTCTAATGTGTTCTATTTATACGTATACGCCTCTCATCATCTGAATGGACTGCAAGCTCCTTGGGGCAGGGAATGAATCATTTTCTGTTTTTGTACTTCCTTTACCTGCCTTACATATAGTACGGGACTGACCAATGTTTGTTGAATTAAGTTCCTTGAGTAAACAGTGATCCTTGTAAAAGAAGTCAGTGCTAAAGACTACCAGTGCTTTTGTGTGTGTGACAGGAAGGAATTAGAAACAAAATGGATGCTCGTTAATTGGAAAACTGCTAAACAAAACCATGTCGTATGAATGAATGGAATATTGTCATTGTTTAGTTATTTCAGTCCTGTCTTCATCACCCCAACTGGGGTTTTCTTGGCAGAGTTACTAGAGTGGTTTGCCATTTCCTTCTCCAGTTCATTTTACAAATGAGGAAACTGAGGCAAACAGAATTAAGTGACTTGCCCAAGGTCACACAGCCGGTAAGTGTCTAAGGCTGGATTTGAAGTCAGGTTTTCTGTACTCGAGGTTAGGCATTCTATCCGCTGCCCCACCTAGCTGCCAAACAGCTACAGAAACAAACAAATGTGATGAATACAGAGAAGACTGAAAGACTTACATGAACAGACTGAAAACAAGCAAAGTCAAGAACACATTATGCACGATAACTACAACAATGTAAATGTATGACTACTACAAAATAATCACAAATGAATATGGCAAAATTATAAAGAACAAGACTGACACCCCCCCCAAAAAAAGACACATAAGAAGACATCTCTCTACCTTGCAAAGCTGGGGGGAGGGGTCCATGAGTATAAAACATTGCATATGCATATATGTAATATATATGTGTGTATATATATATATATATATGTGCACACATACATTAATATATGTTTTGCTGAATTTTTTTCTTCTTTTGCCTTTATAAATATCATAATAGATTGCTTCTGGGAGGTAAGAAGGGGAGGCATACAAGGACAAATCTAACCAATATAAAAACTAAATATATAAATTTAAAAAAATTTTAATAGTACCAATGCTGTATTATCCACCCTCATGACTATTCCTTTCCTTTTTATTCCTTGTTTATGAATTCATGAGGCAGATCTTTTTTAAGATAAAAGTTTTTGTTTTTTATAAAGTTAAACACCAGATCTAAGACAACTCCAAAAGACTCATGATGGAAAATGCTACCCACATCCAGAAAGGAACCATGGAGTCTGAATGCAGATCGTACTATTTGTTCTTTTTTTTGTGTGCTTTTTTGTTTCTTGTTTCTCGTGGTTCCTCCCACGGGTTCTAATTCTTCTTTACAACATGACTAATGTGAAAATATGTTTAATAGGAATGTATATGTAGGGCCTATACCAGATTGCACAGTCTTGGGGTGGAGGGAGGAGAGAAGGGGAGAAAATTTGGAACTCAAAATCTTATGGAAGTGAATGTTGCAAACTAAAAAAATAATTAGTTTAATATTAAAAAAGAATAGAAGTTAAACATCAATTCAGGCCTTAAATAACAATATTATTTGTTGGTAATGGTAATGGTAATATCATAAAAGATGTTCTGAGCCAATTTGTTTAAAGTGCCAATTAAATGAGCTACCTCTGGAGCTTTCAACCATATCCCCAGGATGTTGAGGCAGAGCCATGGGCACTGCCTTCTCAGAAATGCAGCCTAGGGGAAAAAAATAAGAAATATGGCCTAGGCTATGTCTGAATGGCCTTGTCATCACAGACTCACCTGGCCTGGACAAAAGCAACAGACGACGGGAAAGGCACCAAATGTAGCTAAGTTGCACAGGGAAAACACAGACACAGGACTCTGATTCCCAGGCTGACTTCCCTCCCATGAGCATAGCGGGAGAGACACCCCCACATTAAGGATGACTTACAGGCAACCCAAACATAGCAGTCATTACTCTTCCCAAATCCCAGAGGCATATGTGAGTCTGAATCTGGCTCTGCAATATAATCAGCTCTACCAAAAGGTACCATAGTTTCATCTAGCCTAATTATCCACTGCAGCAGCTACGGCTCTTCCTCTTCCTTAAATCTCTCCGTTATCACCCCCACCCTGACTACAATGTTTAGTCACAGTGCTGACAGAATGCTACTGATAATAAGTGCTATGAGTTCAGAGAATGAAGAGAACATCAGGTACTAATGGGCTCAAATAGAGCTCCTGATGGCTGAACAAATTAGAATATATTAATGTAATGGAATACAATTGTGCCATAAGAAAATGATAAAGGGAACAGTTTCAGAGAATCTTGGGAAGACTTGTATGAACTGATACAGAAGGAAATATAAAGAAACATGAAAACAACGTATACAATAATATTGTTGTAAAAAACAAACAATTTTGAAACCAATAAGAATTCTGATAAATGCAGTGACTAATAATTCCTTAGGACAGTGACATAATTCCATAGGACCAAAGATGAAAGATGCTACTCACTTCCTGACAAGAGAGGTGATAGATTCAGAGATAGAATGAAACATATATACTTTGGAAATGATCCATTCAGGAATTTTTTTCTTTTTTTTTAAATTGATTTGTTTATTTACTTTTAGTTTACAAGATTCAGTTCGATAATCCCTTCAGTTTCAAATTTTCTCCCCTCCCTCCCCTTCCCCTGCCATGGTGGCTTGCAATCAAGTATAGGATCTGCACATACTTTCACACTGGACATTAGTCTGGTTGTATAGAAGGGTTGTAACCTAAGGAAGGAACATTGGGGAAGAGGAAACAAAACCAAACATGGAAAAGAAAGAAAGCATGTAGTTTGCTTCAGTCTCCATTTACACTCTGTTCTTTCTGGATCTTTCTGAATGTACACATCTCCTTCCTTCCTGAGACTTTTAGAGTGGTTTTGTAACCTCGCATTGCTGAGAAGAGTCCAATTTATCAAAGATGGTTGTCACACATACATTGTGTCTGTCATTGTGTACAAATTTCTCCTGGTTCTGCTCTTCTCACTTAGCATCAGGTCGTATATGCCTCTCCAGGTAAATATGAAGTCCATCTGCTCCTCATTTCTTATAGCACAATAATAAGGAATTTTATTCTTGCTTATGCATATTTATTATGAGAGTTTTTTTTTCTTTTTTTCAATGGTGGGGATAAGGAGGATGATTTTTGTTTCATTGAAAATATAAAATTTCATTTTAAAATAATTTAAAATGTAAAAAAAAACAAAACAAAGGTCTCATGAAGAATCAGTTTTTTAAGCTATGCTTTAAAGGATGGGTAGGATTTATATGCAAAAAAAGCGCACCATTTTCTGGAAGATTAGGCAAACATGTTGGAAGAAGGAATAGCTATTTATGGTATATTTAGAGGAAAACATGGTAGACCAACTTGACAGGCACCAAGGGTTCACATAAAGATAATGGAGTTGGGGAGGGAAATAAATATTTATATAGAACATGCCAGGCACTTTATAAATACTATCTTGTTTTATTCTCACAATAACCTTATAAGATAGGTACTGTTCTTATCCCCATTTTACAGTTAAGCATACTGAGGTTATGTGATTTACCCAGGGTCATATTGCTAGAAAGTATCCGAGGCTAGACTTGAACTGAGGTCTTCCCTACTCCAGGTCCAGTGCTCTACCTATCCTGCCACCTAGATGATGAGATAATGTTGGGACCATTATGTGAAGAATGTTGAACATTAGGATAAGGAGTTTGGACATTACTCATCCTAGAGACATTTTCAACATAGTTATTTTTCAGACAAGCCACTGTTTCTGCAGAAGTCAGAATTCAAATATTTTGGTTAGGTTGGTGTACAGGTGTAATGCCATGCACCAGCAGATTCCCAAAAGAATGCTACTGTGAACAGCTTTTAGGGTTCGGATTACACAATATAGTGAACACTCAGTTTATTCCATTACAAATCAAGGCAAACATTCACAATATATCACAATATAATATTCACA
>CM053586.1:71641651-71677735 GCA_028646515.1 Pseudochirops corinnae | reverse complement strand
TCACAAATACAGTCATTAGAAAAACCACACAAACCCTCCACCCCTCGGTGTCCAGAAAAACCTCAGTTTCATCCAAGGAGAGGCCTTTTCTTCATCTTGACTCTGGGTGGTCTCTCTGATTCCCTGGATCCCCTTCCAAGGTCCCAGCTCCTACCTGAATCCACCAAACAGTCACCTGGATTCAGGCGCAGACAGCTCCAAGGTCCTTCTCCAGTCCTCAGAGGCAGACAGCTCCCAGGTCTTTGTCCAGTCCTCAGGGCAGTCCCTGGCACACACTGAAATTCACAGGGTCCAGCACATCTCAAACTCTTCACCACTTCTCTTGCCTGGAACTCAAGGATCAGCCAGGCCACAAAGTCTTATCCTGGTCATGCTTCTTCAGTCCTACAGCACTTCAGCTGGCCCTAGGACCCAGAAGGAATATTGGCCTTCCAGGCAAGCCCTCTCGGCCTTGCAGGAGGCTTTCCAAGCAAGCCTTCACAGCCTTCCAGGTGGTTTTCAACAGATTCTAGTCTCAGGAAAACTCCATCTCAGTTCTCAGTCAGCTTCCAGATGCTGGGAGAGAAACTCTCTCTCTCTCTCTACGGAAAATTCCATCTCAGTTCTCAGTCAGCTTCCAGATGCTGGGAGAGAAACTCTCTCTCTCTCTTTCCCTCTCTCTTTCTTTCTTTCTCTTTCTCTCTCTCTCTCTCTCTCCCTTTCTCCTTCTCTCCCTCCCTCTGTCTCTGTCTCAGCCAACCTCAGTGTCCTCCATTCTTCCTTCACCAGGAGCAGCATTCCAATTCTGTCTCTCTGTCTCTGGAATTCTTGCTTATATATACATACTGGCGTCCTGTATCAGCCAATCCCCTTCTTCCACATCAACAGGGGAGTTCATGCCTTCTCTCAATAGTGGGACAGAGTTTGCACCTTCTATACTTAGCCCCAAGCTACTAAGTGCTAAGTATCTGCTAAACTCATTGCTATTACAATAGGAAAATTCTCTTGCTAGAAATTAGAAAGTTGTTTTGTCCCAATTTTTTTAAATTTATCCAAAGTGTGTCATTACCTTGCCAATCTGATTTTAAATAGAATAAAAATGAGTCTGAGTGACTTAAATCAACCGGTTCTAACTTGACTTTTTTAAAACAGACAAAAAGATAACATGGTTTACCTCATATTTTTAAGGATAACATTGTCATTTTTGACCTGCCAGGCTCCTGCTATAAACCAAAGAAAGGCTTTCTTTATGAATATAGAAAAAAACACCATTGATCACACACAGGACTTTTTAACTCTGCCTACTTGGTGCTAAGTCATCAAATGGGATAATATGTGTTAGGAGCTTAGCTCAGTCTCTGGTACACAGTAGGAGCTTAATAAATGTTTGTTCCCTTCCTTGCATCACAATCTGCTGTCTTTCAGGCAAAACAACACATACGCAATGTGAGCAAGTTGATGTATTGGGTGAAAGAGTCAGGCTTTCCTGTCTGAAGGAGTACCCAGAGTTAATATCTTCTTCATCAGCCCACCATAAAACCAAAAATTCTTGCTCCCAACTTATCTTCTTGAGTTCAAATATTAAGGGTTTTGTTAAAATGCAAATGTTTTACATGGGTATTTTACATGGGTTTTTTTGGGTATAGAGAATTAGAGGAACTTTCTTGGACTCCAAGCTTTGTGTTGCTGGCCCCTAGTCCAGTGGCTAGAGAAATGAATCATCTTTGATTTTTTTTCTCATCCCCTACATCCAACCAATTACCAGCTCCTACTGATTCTAACTCCAAACCATCTGTTACAACTGCCTCCTTAGGGGCAACTAGGTGGTGAAGTGAATGGTGCACTGGCTCTGGAGTCAGGAGGACTTGAATTTAAATCCTCAGACACTTAACACTAGCTGTGTCACTTAACCCCAACTGCCTTGCCTCCAAAAACAAAACAAAAAACAAGTGCCTCCTCACTTATATGTACAAATATATATACTCACTACATGTAGAAATATATGTTCATGCCTCCTCACTATCTGTACAAAACCACTGTCCTGGTTAGCACCCTCATATTTCAATAGCCTCTTATTTGGCCTTCCAGCTTTCAGTATTTCCCTCCTCCAATCCATCCTTTACTGAGCTGCACAAATAATATGAATGGATCAGTCCACATCACTCCATACTCTAAAACTTCCTCTTTATCCTAGCATTTAAGGTCCATCATAGCCTGACCTTTACCCCCCTTGACAACTCTATCTTTTTTTTTTTTAAGGGGAGAAGGCAAGGCAACTTCTATTTCATGTTACTCCTTTCTTTCCCACACTTTGTTACTGCTAAATTGTACTACTATTTCCCAAATCATCACTCTGTTTATTTATACAGGAATGTATCTTCCTCATCTCCACTTTCAGGATTTTTCTGTTTTTCAAGGAGGAAGGGAGTAAACATTTCTATAACACCTAACAGGTATCACACTTTTCCCAAATATCATCTCATTTGATTCTCACAACCAAGGTAAGTGCTTATTATTATCCCTATTTTCCACTTGAGGACACTGACGCAAACAGAGGTTGAAGTGACTTGTCCACAGCCAGTCACAGAGCCAGTAAGTGTCAGGCACCAGATTGGAATTTAAGTCTTTCTGATTCCAGATACTTTGCTACTAGCTCAGTTCTGATGTCTCTGCCTCCTTTATTAAATCCTGCTTTAGCATTTACTAATTATATGACCCTGGACAAGTTCCTCATCTGCATTGTTATTGCGAGAATAAAAAAGAAATGATGTTGCATATAAAGTATTTTACAAACCTTGGAGGACTATATACATGGCAGACATCACTGTTACTGGGGAAAAACGAAATGTGTATTCCAATGGAACTGAGATCTCATTTGAATTGTTCCGTCTAATGATGTAATTCCCAATTCATACATGCTTACCTGTCCTGTACTGCTCTTGTCCAGAACCTCCCACAAGTTCGCCACAGGGGTGGGGTCCTCCCAACATGTTACTCCCAGGTCTTTCTTGCTTCCTCTTGATATCTCCAGGTGACCACTGGAGCGCTCTGTCTGTCCACTTGCCACCCCTCATCCTTGTCACTTGACCAGTACATCTTCTCTTCTTTTTGTCCATTTTCCTGACTGACAGATACTAGGTAATGTGAAGGGGTGGGGGGAAAGAGTACTGAGGAGATCAGGGAAGATTTCACACAGGAGGTGAGCCTTAGGGATTCTGAGAGGTACATGAAAGTCAATATGAATGCATGAATGAATGGAAAAAGTATTTATAATGCACTTTCTATATGGTAGCCACCATGCTAAGCACTAAAGATCCTAATATAAGCTAACAAGGCAGTCCCTGCTCTCAAGGGACTCATGTTCTAGCAGTAAAGATAACACAAAAAATGAATTCCGAAGGCAATGGGGGAAGATGTTGACAGAGGGATGTTTAGAAATAACCAGGAAGAATCATGGTGGCCAGATTCCGAGAAAGACAAAGTAGCAGGGCCTAGGGTCTCAGAGGCAGCGTCTAAGTTCTAGTAACTAGAAGTCTACCAAGTAATTAATTCCACAGTAGAGTCACCAGAGGTACAAAATTCCATGTGGTTGTGGCAGCATAGAATACAGCATGTCGATACATACTGTTGTACAACCCAAAATATATTACAGAGTCTTTTATCCTCTTGTTTCAGAAAATGCCATGGAGCACAATCTATTCTGGAGATCACAAATTTGAAAATGGTACATTATGTACAAAAAAGTATTTTCCAGCCTTGGAAAGTTTGAGGGTTGCTACTGTGATCACATATAACTCTTTGACTTGTATGAAGTAATGATTAGGGAAGAAAGAAGAAGGAACGCATTACTGCAAGAGACCATTCCAGGTGCCCCTCACTGACCAACTAGTGACCTGCCTCTGAAATAACCAACTTACCTTAAACATTTCTTGTATGGACACCAAAGCTTCCACGTCGTCTCCTTCTCCCATCAGACTGTGAGCTCCTTGAACATGGGGATTGTTGATGGCTTTTTTTTGTATTCCCAGCACTTAGCTCATTGCTTAGCACATAGCTACTAGTGAATAAAAGTTCGCTGATTAACTGATTATAGGTGGAATTCACTTTAAGTAAATAGAGGTAAATATATTGGTTTTTTTATTTAATTTAAATGCTGTGTAGTAATTTGCATAATAATAGTGAAATTCTAGTAATAGATTTGGTATAAGAAGGCCTTAATTCTAATAAGCTCTGCCAGTTACTTGGGGACTGGGCAAATCATTAAACTTCTCTAGGGCCTGTGTAAAATGAAAAAACTCAGTCAATCCATCAACAAGCTACTCCATGCCAGGCACTGTTCTAGGCCCCAGAGGGTGCAAAGATAAAAGTGAAACAGTGCCTGCCCTCAAGGAGTTTACATTCTATAGGAGGAGAGAGGTGGAGAGAAGTAGAGAGAGAGACCGAGAGAGACCCAGAGAAAATTATCTACAAAATATATATACAATAAATACAACGTAATTTTGACGGGGCGGGTATTAACAGTTGAGGGGTGATCAGAATAATTAGACTAGATGATCTCCAAAGGTTCTGTCAATTCCAAATCTATGACCCAATTAAAAAAAAATTAACATTTAACCTTTCCATGATAAACACAAAAGGACCCAAACCCTATAATACCAAATGAGCTATTTCTTAAACTTATCTTTCCTGTCTAAGAAAATAGTATGTTGACAATCTTGTTCAGTTTAAGTCATTCCTCTATTAATAAAATTACACATTTGAAAGAGAAAAAAAGTTTCATTTCTCAAAACAATGAAACATAGGCAACCTTTTATTTCCACCTTTGGCTCTTATTTCATAAATTTCATGTGTTAAGCTCTCCCAGAAAACGGAGCTATTGTAAAATCAACAGTTCAGTGATTTTTCAGGGGTCAGGAGAGTGACCTAAGCATCTTGACATCAACTCATATTCCATAACTAACATAACAGAAGGTCATAAAAAATAAAGGGGGAATTGTACTCCCTTAGTATTTAGAAATCTGGACCCATTAGAATTCCATTACTTACCACTGCCTTTAAATCCAGTTCTCCTGGAGTCAGGAAGATTCATCTTCTTGAGTTCAAGATCTGGCCTCACACTAACTGTGTGACCTTGGGCAAGTCACTTAACCCTGCCTCAGTTTCCTCATTTGTAAAATGAGCTGGAGAAGGAAATGGCAAACCAGTCCAGTATCCTTGCCAAGAAAACCCCAAATGGCGTTATAAAGAATTGGACACAATTGAAAAACAACCGAATAATCAAACTGAATATTTGCTATTGCTTGCTATTAGATTTGATTCCAGGTCTATCTGAATCCAGGTCCAACCCTAATTTATCCATTGTATGAACTCTACATGGAACCTTTACCAAGAAGAAACTACCGACATGGAGCAAAAGACCCTACTTGATTGATTTAAAACCCAGCCTAAGAAGATATATCAATAATAAGCACTAGGATTTGTATAAAATTTTAAGATTTGCAAAGTGTTGACATGTTATCTCACCTGAGCCTCACAACAACCCTTTCAGGTAGTATGAAGTAGGTGCAGATATTATTCCTATATTGCAAGTAAGGAAATTGAGCTGGAGGAGGTGAAATGACTTGTCCAAGGTCACCTGTCTACTAAGTGTCTGAAGCAGAATTGGAACTCAGGTTTTCTTAACTCTTAAATTTGACATTCTACCCACTATCCCACCTAGCTGCCTATCTATAAGGCATGTTCCTCATTGAGGATCCTTATGGGTTGGAAAAGTAAATATATAAACCCTATCTAAACAAGCCTATATCTATCTGGACTCAAGGTGTACATAATTTACCTGTTCTCTTCCTGGTTAAGAGTGCGATCTCCTTGAGAGCAAAGATGGTGTTTCAATCTTTCTTTTTATCCCCAGCACATACCGAGACTGGAACAGAGAAAGGGCTTAATAAATGCTTGTGGATGGATTGCAGGAAAAGGGGAAGGCACCATACATGTTTGTTTACTTGACTGCAGACCAGGGCAGAGGCTGCAGATCACAAATTTGATTTCAGGTCTGATGAGTGGCTGAGGGCTGGGGCGGGGCGGTAACTGGTCAATTCCCCAGCTCGCTTCCAGTCCCAGCTGACCTTCCACCCTTTACTAGAAGTCTGTCCTGAGCCCCACTGTTGTTGAACTTACCTATTCGAGTGGGAGCTCCGGGGGCGGGGGGGTGTCTCTTTTTGTGTTCAGCACTGGGCCAGACGCATAGGAAGCACTTAACAAATGTTTATTAATTTTTAATTATAATTTAATAAATTAATAATTAATTTCCCTATTAGAAGGTAAGCTTCTTGAGGGCAGGGACGAAGCTTTTGCCTCCCTTGGTGCTCAGCACAGTGCCAACACTTCGGTGTTTAATAAATATTTATTAATTTCCCTATTGGAAGGTAAGTTCCCTGGGGGCAGGACGGAGCTTTTGCTTCACCGTACCCAGCACACAGTAGGCGCTCCGCAAACGCTCATGGCCGAGCTACCGAGGTGCGGAGCGCTCGCCGGACGCTCGCGTACTTGCGGCGCCAGGGCTGGGGCCGCAGGACACCACAGGGCCAGACGACCACCGAGCGGCTCCCGAGCGGGTTAAACTGCGCACCCAGCGAGCTCCCTCAGGCAGAGCAGGAACAAAGCGCGCAGAGCGTCCGGAGGAGGGAGAGGAGAAGGAGGAGGAGGAAGGAAGGAAGGAGGAGGAAGGAAGAAGGAGGAAGGATCGCCGCGGCCGGGCTGCGGGCTGGAAAGACAGGGAGGAGGAGGAGGAGGGGGGCGGGCCGAGGACGGAGGGCAGGGAAGGAAAAGAGAGGAAGAAGTTTTAAAGCAGCAGCAGCAGCAGCAGCAGCGTCGGCGAGGGCGGCTCGGCAGCAGCGGGGCGCGCACGGCAGCAGAGCCAGGGCTCGCGGGGAGCCCGCTGGGGAGCGCGCGGGCCGGAGTCGGGCTCGCTCGCTCGGTGCCATGCATTAAATGAAGCGGCCGCCGGGCTCCTGGGGGGTGAGTTAGCGCCGCCGGAGCGCTCCGGCCACGGAAGCCGGAGGCAGCGGGAGCAGCAGCAGCAGCAGCAGCAGCAGCAGCTGCGGCCGCCGCAGGCACGGACTGAGCAGCAGCCGCGGCCGTCCCCGGAGCGCCGCGGCCCAGCCCCAGCGGCCCCAGCGGCCCCCTCCGGGAGCCGGCCTCGGCCAAGTCCAGCCCGGGAGCGGGCAGAGCGACCGGGCCAGTCCCGGGCCGGAGGATCCGCCCTCCAGCCATGGCGACCAAGGTGAGGCGGGCCCGCGCGGGCCGGGCGGATGGACCGAACTCTGGCTAGACCCCGCGAGGGGTGGCCCGGGGGAGGGGAGAGAAGGGAGAAAGGGGCTGGGGCGGCTTCCCCCAGCCGAGAGCCACGCTGACACCCCTTCCTCCCCCCCGAATACCCCCCTTCCTAGGGGGCAGTCTCCCAGGGGTTGGGGTCCGGGCGAAGGTGGAGTACAAGGCCGCCCTTTTCTAGAGGAGGGACTGGAAGAGTTGCACCCCCTCCCCAAGGTGGGGAAAGAGGCCTGGCGTGTCCTCCTCCTCCTCCAAAAAGTTTTCACCTGAGTGTTAGTTTCCACTCCACCCTGGAAGGGAAGAGGGGGGAGGGAGGAAGGTTAAAGTCCCCGGGAGTCGGGAAGAAGCGTCCTCCCCTTCCCCGCGGGGTTGATCCCCGGGGGCGCACAGGACCACTCCCACCTTCCCCCAGCCCCCGCCTGAGAATAAAGTCGGGGTTCCCCGGACCCTCAAACAGCCGCTCGTCGCGAGCACCCCTGGACGAATGTCCCAGAAATGTTGGCCCTTGGAGGTGAGGCTTAAAAAGTTTGCTGCCTACACAGAGAGAGGAAAAACTAAAATTAAAAGCTGCGTGAGTCGGCTTCTTCTCGTCGCTACGCTTTCCCCCTCCTGTTCCTGCCACATTTTAGGGTGCCACGGGTAAAATGCAAGGGAAAGGACTGCTTTCTTTGGCGCGTGTATATATTGTGAGTTACTCTGGAACAAGTCCTAGGACCTAATTAGTTGGTAGAACTTTGACTCACAAATGGTCCTTTTCCAAAAAGGGCTGCTTGTCACAATAATGTTATGTTGGTGATCTTAAGAGACGCTTTTGCAATCGGGGTTATGTAATCAGCTCTCTGTTCGGTCCCTTCCCTTACCTGGCTATTTATCTTATTTAAAATAGGCACAGGTAAACCATTTGTCATTGACCGGTCCGCTTAGGAGCCAGTGATAATATGTTTGATAAAGCTTGCAGCATGGATTCCCCCGGTTGGAGTTTTTTTTTCCTTTGAGTTTTTCTGGTGGTCACTATATACTTTTGTAGCTTTTGGCTTTTTTTTTTTTTTTTTTGCATTAGTAATAAAAAGAAAAATGAGAATTTTGGTAATATTCAGAAAAATGTTAATTGTTCTATTACAATTACCTTTTTGTTTACAAAACCTTAAACTCTCAGTGGGGACTGATTTAAACTTTGTCTCCTCCCCTAGTTCTACAGACCAGGTGTTTAGTAAATGTTGAAATTGAATTGCTTATTTGTTTAATAATAATTACAATTTCATGCGGAGTGTACTATGTACCTAGCATTATATTAAGGGCTTCACAATTGCTATTTCATTTGTTTCTCACTACTACTATGAAAGGTGGGTGCTATTATTATCCTCATGGGGAAACTGAGGCAAACAATGACTTCCCCAGGGTCACACAGTTTTAGTAAGTGTCTCAGGCTGCCTTCAACTCAGCTTTTCCTGCCTCCAAACCACTGTGCCACCTTGCTGTCCATCTCTTAGATGTGTTTATATAAAAGATACAGATTATGGCCCAAAGAACTTGTTATATGTTGTAATTGAAATGATTTTTTACTGTTACTGTAAAATGCACTATTCCCTAGTTTTATTAGATATAATCATTCATCTTGTTGTCTTTTTAATATAAGTATTAATTTGTGATGACCTCTCAAAATAAAACAATATTCAGCATAAAGGTTTCTAAGGAAATCTGAAATTGTTATGATGTCAGATTTTCCAGAAATTATCAGTGACATGTTTTGTCCACTGATCCTAAAACCTTAAAAGGTGGAACAGAGAACTAGATTTAGTAATGGAATATTAGTGTCCTCTATCCTGAACATCCTTTTGCATTGAAACTAATAAATTCAGATTTAGTTAATCAGAAACACACCACACTTTATACCAAAACTTGAACTTAATTTTTTTCAGAAGTTCAGAAAGTTTGGTTTGGATATTTGTGTTTGAGTGCACACATTCTAAACTTCATGTAGTTGTATACTGAGAGCTAAAATAGTTAAATACTTGTTATAATTTGGTTATCTGAAGCATTCAGAAGGCAAATTTCTGTGTTTATGTGATAAAGTTTTTTTTTCTCTACCCCCAGTCATTAATCCACGTGGTACTTATTCCACATTTGCATTGGAACACATATTTCCATTCAAAAGAAAAACATTAATGGTCACTTTATATAAAATATCACTTTGAGGAAGCTTTTACTTGACTTTGCATTTTTTTCCCCTTACTTTCCCAGTGAATAATGACAGGTTCTATTGGAGAAGTTATTTTGTTTTCTTTCTCCAACTCTTAATTTTGAGCGGGGCTCAACTTTGAATGTATCAAAGACCAAAATTGTTATAAAACCAAATATTGATGTCACTATTGGGTGCTGGTCTCAGCCTCCAAAGTAGTCAGTAGTAAAGCAGAAACCCAAATTTAGGACTTTGCACGGGTGGATTTTTTTAACCACTGTATTCAGTCAGTATATGCTTATAGTTATACACATATATATGTGCACATACATGTTTGATATGTATGTGTGTGCATATATACATATGGGGATGGGGTAGTTGTATTTATGTATGTAGTTCATGGCCTACAATGCCAGACCTGGAGTCAGAAAGACCTGAGTTCCAGTCCTGCTGCAGACAGGTACTAGCTGTGTGACCCTGAGCAGGTCACCTAACCTCTCTCAGCCTTGGTTTCTGTGAAATGGGAATAATAATAGTATCTGCCTTGAAGGGTTGTTTGAAGATCAAAGGAGATAGCACATGTAATTGTTGTTCAGTCATTTTAGTCATGGCTCTTTTTGAGCCTGTTTGAGGTTTTCTTGGCAGAGATACTAGAGTGGTTTGCCTTTTCTCTCTTCAGTTCCTTTTGCAGATGAGGAAACTGAAGCATGTTTGTCTCAGTTTTCTGAGTGACTTGCCCAAGGTCACATAGCTAGTAGGTATGTAAGTTTGGATTTGAACTCGGGTCTCCCTAACTCCAGGCCCAGTGCTTTATCCCGTTTGCCACTTGGCTGCCCCTGTAAAGGGCAAACTTTGAACTGCTATAAAAATGCTAGCTAGAAAAACAGATACTCTTGTTTCAGTTATCCAGTTATTTCAGGTGGTGCGGTTTCCTCTTCCGACAGTTGGGTGGCATAGCGGATAGAGCGCTGAATCTGGAGTCTGAAAGACTCCTCTTCCAGCCTCACGCATTGACTAACTGTGTGACCCTGGGTAAGTCACTTAACCCGTTTGCATCAGGTTTCTGCATTTGTCAAATGAGCTGGAAAAGGAAGTGGCAAACCATTCCCCTAACTTTGCTAAGACGACCTAAAATGGGGTCACGAAGAGTTGGGCACCCCCCCAAAATGACTCAACATGGTTACCCTACCTCTAAATTTTCTATGTCACTGTCTCAGTCCCCCATTTCACCCTGTCAGCATTATTGACACAGCCCTAATTTCTGTGCACTTCTTCTGTTGTCTTGTACTTTTCAGTACCTTTCTGCATTTTTAGGATCCTTTAATTCCAAGTT
Source organism: Pseudochirops corinnae (assembly GCA_028646515.1). Lineage (NCBI taxonomy): Eukaryota > Metazoa > Chordata > Mammalia > Diprotodontia > Pseudocheiridae > Pseudochirops > Pseudochirops corinnae. The sequence continues at coordinate 71,666,915 of CM053586.1, read as the reverse complement.
TATCGTCATTCAGCTTAACATTAATAAAGGTAGTTTTTAAGCTTGTTGGAGGTATTTCTGATGTGAGCATACCAAGAAAAAGAATAAAATAAACAAAATTTAGGAATAAAATGTTAACCTCTTTTCCTTCCCTTAGTTATTTCTCTGCTTCCACCTCCATTCCCAAATGGAAGGCTGGTATAATAGTTCATTATAAGAGGTACTGGAATAGGCTGTATGAATAGGCTGAATGAAAAAGCATATATTAAGCCTTTTGCCTATATGCCTGCCCTCAAGGAGTGTACATATAATTGGGTGATGAAGTAGGGGAATGGTGTTCAGGGATGGACACTCTATTGGAAATTTCCTGGCATGGTGAATCCACATAATTCCCCCGCACCCCATTTACAGGAGAATCACCAGAGTTGATTTCATCATGATTTCAAATCTGGGGGGGAAGAGAGGATGTCCCAGAGATGAAAGGGTTAAAATCTCCAGGGTATGGGCTTTAGGCAAGACAGCTGATAAGAGGTGGTGAAAGGTGAAAATATTGATAACTAAGGCTAGTAAGAAGCATGATCAAATATCCTGTCATTTACACGTTAGGTAGCATTGTAAAACTTAGCAGGCTTTTCTCATTCTTCGTATTTGGATCCCCAGACCTGGGGTGCTAGTACAGTTCCTTGCACATCATAGGTTCTTAAGAGAGACTGTCTTGAATGAATGATCTTGTGAGGCCCATTTTACAGAGAAATGAAGTGACATGATCACATAGCTAATGAATGGATGAATATCAGAGTCGGTATAAACCCAGATCTACAAGTCTAGGGCTCTTTGCAGTGGTAGGTTTTTAAACTTCTTTGGTTTAAACTTCTTTGGTAAACATCAGCAAAAAGTTTTACTGTAATTGAATGACTAATTCGTATGAGGAACTTGTGAGTAGATGAAATGTTGATTGTCTGAAAAAGATATCATTTTAAGAACTATCAGGAGTTATTTTTGCAAATGTTGCAGTATTTTCAAAAAGACATTTTTAAAAGTTGCTGAGAGTTCATACATGTAATTGAACACAGCACACATACATACATACATACTCATGACCCTTAGATTTAATTTTCACATCAGAGTTAGCCTTTGGTATCAAATTTAAATTACTTTTGGGTTGACATAACCAATATGACCTACTTCTTTTTCTTTTCTTTTAAAAACGTTTTTGAAGGCATTCCTAACGTTAATTTTTTTATTCCCTCCTTTTCAGCCCTGGCTTCCTAAGTACAGTATTAGCCTCATGATGTTGTTTGTATAAAGCAGCTTGTCTCACTGAACTAAGTGGGTGTGGAATGTTGAAAATAACTAATGATTGGACCATTCACAACAGCCCATGGAAATAAAAACTGGAAGTAATGTTTTTGTGCTTGTCCTAAGTAAAAGCTACCTTGTGACCAAAAATATTTAATTTTGCCAAATGGCCTGAAAGATTAAATTGTGTTTCATACATTCTTCAGTGCCTTTGACTGAGCCCTGATTTTACATTTAGAGAGGATCCTGTTTCTTAAATGTCTTAAGAAGAAATACAATTTACTTGTACTACTTTGTGTGTGCCATAAAGATGAGAGGAACCAAATTATTATGTGGACTTCATTAGGAAAATCTTTTGTTGTTGTTTTTTTAAATCAGCATGGAAAATTTCCTGCAGCGTGTTTTACATGACCTCATTTTTATGCCTTCACCTGAACATTAACACACCTTATGGTTTTATTTTCATTCTGTCTAAACTACGGAAACAGTTTACCTGCCTTTTTTTTCTCACTTAATTTGAAGAAATCTAAAGTTATTTCAGTGACAAGAGGGATTATAATTGCTGAAGCAAACTCCAAAAATCTGATTATAAACCATTCTCTTTTTTTCCACCTAGACAATTCAGGACTTCAGTAATAACTTATTAAAAACCCCTCCCACACTAAAGCTTATTTCTTTTTTATCAAAATCTTCAGTAATATTAGTGCTAGCATTTATATAGTACTTTAAGGTTTGCAGAGCGCTTTACAGATATCTCATTTTATCTAGACACAATCTTTCAAGGTAGGTACTTATTAACCCCTTTTTACTCAGGAGAGAACTGAGGTAGACAGGCCAACTGACTTGCCCAAGGTCTCACAGACCTGAAGTATTTGATACTAGGTTTGACTTGAGATCCTCCAAATACAGCCTTTTTATTTATTGAGTCACCATTCAGATCTTCCAAGTACAACCCTTTATCTATCTATCAAGTCATCAATTGTGGATTGTTTTGTTCATAGGCTACAAAGTGTCATATTAATTTGAGATATTAATGGAGTCTCCTAAGACTGAATTCCATCTATTTGAGGAATACTTACAAATCCAGCTGTTCATCCAACAAACTGTCTTTTTGGCAAAGTTTCTAGGATTCTTTACAAAGGGAGAGGGGGACAGCAGAATAGTAAAAACAAAGCTTCAAACTAAACACATAATTAACCCACAGGCATTTATTAAACCCTTACTATCAGAGACCAGGCAGTGTGCTAAGCCTAAGGATTCAAAGCAAGGCAGAAACACAGACATGGCGCCTGCTGTCATATAAAATAAGCCATTTACACACACACACACACACACACACACCAGCCATTCTTAATCCCCACCAAACACCAAAAAAACCCAATTTTTTAAGATTTCTGATTGAACTTTGGAGCAGGAGCAGCAAGACCAGTTCAGCGTCAGTGTTGTTCTCGGTCAGATTTTCTTTTGACTATTACTTGAAGTCACATGATACACTTAGTCTAGAAACTGTCGATGTAATGTTTGTTAGAGGACGGTATTCAATATGACTCAATTTTCCTAAGCTATTTTAAGCATCTGAAAATTGAGTCATACAGTGGCATCATTACCTGCAGAGGTAGCTTTTTAAATAAGTCATAACTTTTGTGGTTGTTCAGTAAGTCAAAGAAACCTTTGATGTTTTTTTGGGGGGTGAGTTATCCAGGCAGGATGAAGACATCATCACTCTGAAGATTTCTGCAGTTTGAAAGAAGTCAGGGTTAGTGGTAAAGAGCTCTTCTCCATGTGGAGTCAGAGGATCTGAGTTTGAATTCCAGCTTTGCTCCTCACTTTTAACCTTTGTAACTCTGGGCAAATTAGCCTTTAGCTACCTCTCCTGAATAATGATAGATCACCAAGATGACCTCCAGAGTCCCTTTAGTTCTCAGCCAGGACAGGATCTCAGGTTCTCCATGGTAGGGAGGTGTACACCATCACCTTATAAATTTGACTTACCTTATGTCTCATTTCAAAATAATCTCCCAAGACTCTAGTCAGGTTTGGTTTTTTTTTTTAGGAGATGGATTTAGGTCAGGCTGTTCACTGAAAGTTAGATTTAAGTCATGTAATTCTTCATTAATCACTGTCTTTTAGAAAATTGATAGAATTTTTAGAAAAATCTATAACTATAAAAAAAACTTATCTAGTGAGATCCCCAAAAATGTGTCACAAAAAAACAATATACATTCTGGAAACTAGATCCTTTTTTTTTTTTTTTCTCATTGTGGTACATTGAAAAGAACAGCTGATTTACCTGCGTAACCTTGGGCAAGTCACTCAAATTCTTTAGGCCTCAATTTCTTTATCTGTGAAATGAGGGGGCAAGATTAAATGGCCTGAGGTTCCCTCCACATTGAGTTCTGTGGTCTTATGGTTTATGTTAGAAGCAGATTTCTTTACTTTTCCATTTCCAGTTAGATTAGATTAAATGCTTTTTAATGTGCCAGGCACTAAATGTTAAACACTGAGAATGCAAAAAGAAACAAAAAGTAAAGATTGTCCCTGCCTTCAAGGAGCTTACATTTATAACAGGGGAATACTGTCCATAAAAGGGAGCTGAAGAAAGGAACTGGGGAAGGCCTCCCACACAGTTCTGGACCTTGGCCTAGTTAAATGACTGGTTTAGGTACGTACTTCCTTATGTGGACGTTCCAAAGAGGAACTTGCTCACCACCGGGTAGGAGGCAACAGGGAGTCTCCAAAGTGTCCAGTACCTTCACTGAGGTAGAAGTGGAAAAGTCTGGAGAGTCTAGGGCTCGTTCTGGGTTAGACTGTATGGAAAATATTTTTAGCATGAGCAGAAACATTGCAGTTTTTGCTGTTTCAATCCTGTCCAACTCTTTGTGACCCTATTTGGGACTTTCTTGGCAAAGGTACTGGAGTGGTTTGCCATTTTTTTCTCTAGCTTGTTTTATTGATGAGGAAACTGAAGGTTAAGTGAGTTGCCCAGGGTCACACAGTAAGTGGCTTGGCCACCTGCCTGCCCTCCGAAGGATCTACAGTAATGATAGCTATGCACATTTATGTTAGTATAAGCTTTACAAAGTACTTTACTTAAAACAACCTTGTGATCATAGTCACTACAAATGTTATGACTCCATATTCGAATGAGGAAACAAATTCAGGAAGGATAAATACTTTCCTAGAGTTGTGTAACTAGTGAGTTTCAGAGCAAGGATTTGAAACTTTTTTTTTTCATGAATTTTCATACAAGTCCAGTGATCTGCTTCTCAAGGAAAAGGCCAACACACTCACCATTGCAAAATATCAACTTGAGCTCCCAGTTCCTCAATCTCGTCGATTCCCATGATCTGCTTCTCCAGTTTTCTTAGCGATGTCGATGGATGACCAGACCTTTGTTCTTATCATCACCTGTAACAGGGGTACCACTTAACCACGTTCAAGAATTCTAAAACTCATTTATTTGCTTATGTCATCTTTTGTCATTCCATTTGTGCCTCTGTTGTCAATCAGAGTAGTAATGCTCTTTTAAGCCATTTGTTCTCATTATAATTTCCAGGCTCTTACAACCATGAGAACTGTTCCAGGCCATTCCCTCTGCTTTGTCTACACTCTCCTCCCTCCCCTTCCATACAGAGCCCTCTGCTTTCAAACCCTTTACTTCCCTGTGCAGTAGACCAAACCCACAATTCGTATTCTGCTGAATAGAGTTTGAAGTCATAAAACCATGTTGACGAGGGTCCACTCCACATTTGTAGCTAGGCGGCCCTCCTGCTTCCCAATTGATTCTCTCTTCCACTCATCAGAACAACTGCCCTAAACTTTCTCTTCTTTCCTCTAACCTCTTACAGCACCACCTACCCCAAGGAACCTGTACTTATTGCTGTTCAGTCTTTCTTCAGTCTGACTCTTCATGACCCCATTTTGGGTTTTCTTGGCAGAGATACTGGAGGGGTTTGCCGTTTCCTTCTCCAGATCATTTTACAGGTGAGGAAGCTGAGGCAAACAGTTAAGTGACTTGCCCAGGATCACACAGCTAGTAAGTATCTGAGGCCAGATTTGAACTCAGGAGGATGAGTCTTCCTGACTCCAGGTCTAGCACTCTGTCCACTGTGCCTGCCAATATATATACACTAAGACTTTTCTGAAAACATTGAGACTATTTGATGAGAACTTCCTTTTTCCGCCCCTTTATCTCATACTCTCCCAATATCGTCCCTACTTACTGTCTGCTCCTTCACTCAAGCCCCAGGACTGGTCCTCCTCCTGCCCTAGGTCAGTCTTTCTACTTTAGTCCCATTTCTTCCAGCTTTCTCCTGCTCCCATTATTAGCCCCTCTCTCACTATGCTCAGTCTCTCCCCATCTAATTTTCTACCCTGAAGTCTAAAAACACAAAACTTCTCTTTTCACTTAAACTCCTTTAAAAATCCACACATATTTCCTCCACTTCTCTGTCCTCCAGTTTCTTACCACACCAGCGTATCCTAAGTAATCCTAGAAGTAATTTTCCTTAAGTGCAGATATGGCTGGGATTTCCTGACTCATTCAGCTCCAGTGGCCTCTTAAGGTCTCCAGGATAAAAGAATCTCATCCATTTATCTTCCAAAGCCTCTCACAGCCAGGCCCCAACCCCCTTGGATATTACTACCTTTCCTTTAAAAGAAAAAACCTAATAATATTTTATTTTTTCCAGTTATGTGTAAAAACAATTTTTACATTCATTTATACTAAATTTTGAGTTTCAGGTTTTTTTTTTTTCCGTCCTTCCCCTCCTTTCTTCCTCAAATGGTAGGCAATTTGATATAGTTTACATATGTGCAGTCATGTAAAACATTTCCATATTAGTCACATTGTGATAGAAGAAACAGACCAAAAGGAAAAATCTAGGAAAAAAAATAAAGAATGTGAAAATAGTATGTTTCAATTTGCATTTAGAGTCCAGCAGTTTTTCTCTGGATGTGAATAGTATTTTCCATCATGAGTCCTTTGTAACTGTCTTAGATCATTGTATTGCTGAGAAGAGCCAAGACGTTCATAGTTGATCATCACACAGTGTTGCTGTTACTGTGTACAATGTGCTTCTGGTTCTGTGCATTTCACTTTGCATCAGTGCATGTAAGGCTTTCCAGGTTCTTCTGAAATGGGTCTGCTCCTCATTTCTTATAGCACGATAGTATTCCATTACCTTCATATACCACAACTCGTGTAGCTGTTCCCTGGTTGATGGGCATCACACTACCCTTCTTTTACTCTGCAATCTGGCCAAACCGGCCTTCTCCCTCTGTTCCTCACAAAAAGTACTAGACCCTTGTTTCCCTTGCTTTTGTGCTCTCTCCTTACCTGTACACCAGTGGTTCTCAACCTTCCTAATGCTGCGACCCTTTAATACAGTTCCTCATGTTGTGACCCCCAACCATAAAATTATTTTCGTTGCTTCTTCATAACTGTAATTTTGCTACTGTTATGAATCGTAATGTAAATATTGATATGCAGGGATGTATGTAAATTGAACATAACCCACAGGTTGACAACTGCCGCTCTACACCTTTACGATATATTTACTCACCATCTTCTGCATGCAGCCTTTCATGATCTTCCCCTTAGCAACTGCCCAAACAACACCCCAAATTACCATCTATTTAACTACCTTATATTTAATAGTTTTATATTTATGCTGCATGGATATTCCAACCATCTATGTGTACATGTATATATGTATACACACAGGCATGTTATGTACCACGTTAGCTGGTAAACTTCTTGTATGTAGGGATTTTTCCATTCTTTTTTATTTGTACCTCAGTGCCTATGGCACTCTTCCCGGCACATTGTAGGTACTTAATAAAAGTGTGTTGATTGATTGATCTTATTCTCTTCTAAACTCCTAAATCTGACATCATCCAACTGCAGTTTTTTCTTCAGAGTTGCCCGTTTGCTGACTACTGACATTTTTTTAGTCATCATTCTTGACTTCTTTTCAGCATTTGACACTGCTGATCACCTACTCCTGGATATTCTTTCTGTCTGGGTGGCTAGGTGGCCGAGTGAATAGAGTGCCCAGCCTGGAGTCACGAAGACTCATCTCGAGTTCAAATCCAGCCTCAGACCCTTACCAGCTATGTGACCCTGGGCAAGTCATTTAACCCCATTTGCTTTGGTTTCCTCATCTGTAAAATGACCCAGAGAAGGCAAACTACTCCAGTATCTTTGCCAAGAAACCCAAAATGGTGTTGCAAAGAGCCGCGTATCACTGAAACGATTAAATAAATAACAACTGGGTTTTCATCCCATTTTTGTTCTTTGATCCTGCGTAGACTCAGCTGACTGATCCTTCCCTGTCTCTTCATCTGAGGGTCCATGTTGGGCCCTCTTTTTTCTGTCTTTACTTTTACTTACTGTTCTCATTGGCTCCTGTCAGTTCAATGCTCATTTGTAGGCACGTAATTTCCATGTCAGTATATCTCACTCAGGTCTTTCCTGTCCTCCATCCACTCCCACCATATCTGCTGAATACGGACATTGCAAGCTGAGCGCTCCCACGAGCATCTCAAATCCAGCCTGTCGTAAACCCAGCTCCTTCTCTCTTCTCCGCCTGCCAAAGAGGGCACCACCATCTTTCCAGTTACCCAGGCTCACACCCTTGGTGCCAGCCAAGGCTCCTCACTCTCATTGCACATATCCAGTCAGTTGCCAAACATATATCCCCTTCCCTCTACTGAGCCACTGCCCTGGTTCAGGCCCTCAACACCTCACCTGGACTACTGAAATTACCTCTTCACTCCTATTCTTCCACACTGTTGTCCTAGCGGTTTTTGTAAAAGTGCAGATCTGACTGTGTCACTCCCTTCCTCAGTTAAATCCACTCCCTGGTGCCTCTAGGATCAAATATAAACTCCTGGCATTTAAAACGTTCTGCAAGATGCCTCCTTCCCTTCTTTTCAGTCTTGTATTACTCCTCTCCAAGTACTCTATGGTCTATTCCACGGATTGGAATGGCAAACTAAGGCCATTATCAGGGATCCACATCCACCTATGAGCTAAGAATGGTTTGGGCTTGGGTTTTTCTTTTTTACATTTTAAATAAAATTTTATTGTATTTAAAAACATAAACACCATTCTTGGCTCACAGGTAGGTGGTGGGGCAGATCTGCACCTCTAGCCACAGTTTGCCCACGGCCCTATAGGGACACTTACTGACACACTGCTAATCTGCCTTCTGCATTCCTTGGCACCAGCCTTCTCTTGTGCTGGGAATGCTCCCCTTTCTAGCTTCCACACATCAGAATCTCCAGCTTCCTTCAGGACTCAGCTCAAACATCCCATAGCTGCGAATGCCTTCCCCTCTGAGGTTACCTTTCATCTACTCTATGTGTGTCTTACACATACCTGTTGATGCATATTTGTCTCCCCTGTTGGAACAGAAACTCCATGAAAGCAGGGACTATTTTTGTATCCCCAATGATTAGCATTGCCAGGCTAATAATAACTGATTAGTAAAAGGTGTTGATTGATCTGTTATTTCTTCTGCTTTGCATTGGTTGTAGGGAAAATACTTTAAAACATCAGTTTGGGTTAGTAATTTTCCACTCAATAGAATAGCTGGAAATTCCAGGAAATAAGTATCACTAATGCAGATGGCTGTGGATTTGTTGGGGATTTGGGGATTTTTGTGGGTTTTTTTTTTGGCTTTGTTTTGTTTTTTTAGGGTGAGGAGTCCAGCCCTGTGATTTCACTAGTGTTGGAAACTTCATCCGTCCATGTAGATAGTCAGATCATCTGTAATTTATAGTCTTGAAGAATGGCTAGGGACAATGGGAGGTTAAGGAGTTTGCCCAAAGTCTGTGAACACTGTATTTGAGAAACAAAACATGAACCCAGGTCTTTTGACCTGGGTTTAAACCAGCCCCAGGCATTTAATAGCTGTATGTCCCTGGACCAGTCACTTAACCCCTGGTGCCTCAGTTAATTGTAAAATGATGATAATAGCAGTACCTACCTTGCAGGGGTTGTTGTGAAAATCAGATGACATACTAGTAAAGCACTTAGCACATTGCCCAGCACATAGTATGAGTTTATATAAATGCTGCTTCGTTTCCCCTTCCCACTCCCAAAATGGGGGTAAGGTTTAAGAAGATGGGAAACATAGGAAAGGGCCAGGTGATGGCTGGGAGGTGTGGTGGTTACCCCTTCCCAAATTTGGGGAAATGGCCTCCTCTGTCCACTCCTCTTCTGGGCTGACTCGGATCATTGCTGGCAACTGGTTTTCCCTTTTGCTTTTAGACCCTCCCTGCACATGCTAGGTCCTTTCATGCAGTATTGAACTAAGCATTTTAAAGACCATTTTGCTGATGTATGAGATCCGCTTTATCCTTTGTCATTGAACAAGCTTTCTGAAGACTTAGTGGTAGTCATGTCTTCCGAGACTTTAAAACCAGAGAATAAATATTTTATTGTAAATGGAGTAAGGGATCCTGCAGAATTCAGACAGGGTCATATGAGTCTGAGTCATCTGAAATCGTTAAATTCAAGGACTTCCTCCAAGAAAACCCTGCCTTTTAAAAAAAAAAAAAGGTTTTAGTGCTTTATGACAATATTACTCCCCATCCTTTCTAATTTTTGAATGTTTACAAAACTGTTTAAAATCAAGATGAGATGCTTTTTAGGAGAAGGTTAAAAGAACTTCTAAGATGCAATAATATTTCCCAATTTAGAAGTGAAATAGCAGAAAACTGGATGTCCAGAGGCCTGGGTTCTGCCTGTCACTGGCACATTGTGGCCGTGGGGCACATTGCTATGCACCTAGAAAGATGTGCGCGCAACACTCAGTGTTTTTGCCTCAAAAAATGAATTTGTTGAACATTGAGAATCTAAAGGATAATACTCCAGTGAAAGATGTTTAGTTCTTTTTCACACGATAGCATCTTCAGTAACCTAGACATTTTCTACTGATATCTTTTCTGCTTATAAAAAAGATGATTTTAAAAGATAACCATTTTGAAAGCATCTAGGCTGATCTCTAAGTAGCTTTTCATCTAGATAATATTAATAATAGTTAACATGTATATAGTGCTTTACAGCAACAAGCCTTTATTAAATATTTAAATTTTTTTCCAGTTTGCATGTAAAAAAAAAATTTAACTTTCATTTTAAAAAATTTTGAGTTCCAAATTGTCTCTCTCTTCCCTCCCTCCCACCTCACTATACACATGCGATCCTGCAAAACATTTCCATGTTAGTCATGTTACAGTGTGTCAGTGCTAAGGTTTTAAATTTTGGGAAGCTCTTTACATTCGTCATCCCGTTTATTCTGTGCAGCTACCCTGTGGGATAGAATCTTCGTTGTACAGATGAAGAGAGACTGAGGAAGGCAGGAGCTAAGTGACATGCCCAGGATCATACGACTTGTCCTAAACCGGATTTAAACTCAAGTCTTCCTGACTCGAAAGTCTCAGTATCTGCTGCACCACCTAACTGCAACAGCCATGATACAAAATAAGAGTATATCGAGTCGTTTTAGATTTGTTTTCCTTTTTCTTCTTTTGATCTAAGCAGTCCAGAAAAATTTTCAAATGTATTCTAGTAGGATAGAATTTCTGCTGGAATCAATCAGTACATACAGGTGTTCCCAGTGAGTATTAATACAGGTCTGTCTCATTTTGCACAGTAGATCTATGTTCCTGAAAAAGTTGTATAAAAGTAAGATAATGATACATTCACTAGAGGGACATTGCTATTTAAAGGAATTTTATTTTTAGTTACAGAGCAGCAAATAGTCACCAAGCTTGTTGAATGGGTTTGGGTTTTGTAGAAAATCTAGCTCTTTATATCTCATTTTCTTGAAGTACAGTATAAACTATGCCTAAAATTTATTTTAATTTTAGAATTTTATTTTTTATTTAGCTTAATAAATGCTAAGTAAAACAAGCGTTTCCATAGCACAAAACTATAAATATTATATACAGCTAACTTTTCTTGTAAAATATATGCATTTAGTATGAAACTTCAAAGGCGTCCCGCTCGTCTGTGATTTTTTTTCTAGGCTTATGTTCTCTTCTGTGTAATTTTTAAAAAAATGTTGCGGTGCCCCTTTTCCTTTTCCTTTTTTGGAAGCTGCCTTCTCCCTCTCCTTCCTTCCCTTTGCATTCCTACCATTGAACAAAAAAGAGGAGACAAACAAAGCCCTTTTAATAACTGTGCGGAATCAAGCAAAACAAATTCCCATATTGGCCATGTTTGAAAATGGTTCTCCTAGTCTAAATATAGTCCATAGCATCTCTGGAAGGAGGTGGGTAGCATGCATCATTGATTCTCTAGAAATGTGGCTGTTGCATTGATCAGAATAAATTGATTAATTTTCATTTCCTCTTCCTTCCCCTATTGGTTCAGGGCATTAATGCTACTGAGAAATGAAATAACCCATATTTGACAAAGTTAAGCAAGGTAAAGGACACAGAATTCATGGCTTGGGAAAAATTTATATCTCCACAATTGAATTTGACTATATCCATAGTCACATACAAAGACCTAACCTAGAAAACTTCATGACATGAGGTTCAGTTAACATAGATAGCGAGTGTCAGAATTACTTGTGTCTGGGTAAGAGAAATAGGGGAAAGATTATTAAAAACTTCCCGACTTGGTCTGTTTGGGGTATTTATTTTAAACCTCCACCTTTCTGTGTCTTTTGACCCTAGACAGATGCTTTTGGTAGCCTTTAGGACTGTGTTTGGTTTTTATTTTGTGTTGTGTGGGGTTAAATCATTAGGTTATTGATTTTTGTAACACTAGGGGAGAATTTCAAGTGACTTAGTCATGTGGTACAGCTACAGTAAAGCAGAATAGAGTCAGAAATTAGATATGAGGGCTTAGGGAAAATGTTTTGAGAAAACACTGGATTTAAATTTGGGGAGACACACCTGGGTTCAGATCCCTCCTCAGGTAATAGGTATGGAACCCTGGGCAAATCACTTATCCTCTCTTTGCCCATCTGTAAAACGGAGATAATTTTTTTAAAAATTAGTACCTATCTCACAAGGTTATTGTGAGGGTCATATGAGATAATAGGTGTGCACCGGTGCTTTGCAAATCTTAAACCTCTATTTTACATATAGCATATAATAGATACAGCATAATTCCATATGTTATATAACATAATATATAATTCCTATTATATTATATATATATAATACATAATATGTTATATATATTATGTAACGTATATAGTAGCTTTTTTTATTCCTTGGAGATTTCTCTGTATTCTCATTCGATTTGCTCAAAAGTTTTAGAATAAAAGTGATTTTGATAAATGAAGCAGTCACTGTTTCAGGATGTTAAGGAAAAGACTGTCAAAATGCTCTTTAAAATGCATTTAAAGTGTTGATGCAGAAACCGTTGTTTTTGATGTTCAGCTACAGGAATAGATTGTTGGATGACAACCAGGTAAAAGGGTTCTTGAACTCTTTAAAAATTAAATGCAAATTCATTTCAAGGTGGCTGATTGTGCAGGACCAAAAGTACGTGTGGCAAAGTATGAGCTGAATTCCAATCTCCCCAATCTGTTTGGACCCAAAACATATTTGCAAGTCAGTTACTTAGATTTACTAGAAGTAGAAATGATAGTAATAATGATAACAGCTAATATTTATATAGCAGTTGCCATATTCTATGCACTGTGTTAAGCACTTGACAATTATTATCTCATTCAATCAGCCCTGGGAGGTAGGTGTTATTATTTTACCCATTTTACAGATGAGGAAACTAAAAAAAACAGAGGTTCCTTAATTAATTTGCTCAGACTCACACACCTATTGAGTATCTGAGGCCAAATCTGAACTCAGATCTTACGGACTTCAGGCCCAGTGCTGTCTGTTAACGCTACCTGACTGCCAATAGGACGTAATTAGTCAGCTTTTGGAAATCAGTGAGCAGTGTATGGAGATAGAAACAGTAATTTTCCAATGGAACAGTAACCATTTGGGGGAAGGGGAAGAAATTGCCTTATTTGGGAATGCCTGGGTCTTAGTTACATTTTATGAATCCCATACCTATTTGAGGAGTCAGTCCACTTAGTACAAAATTCTTGGATTGACTAAAGGATAACATGCCTACCTCTTCTTACTTAGAGATTTATCATTGGTATTAATAACAGACCATCCTCTACAGAGAATGATAATTCTGACTCACCCATTAGTGGAGCACATAGTAACATCTTTACCGTAGCTGGAATATACTAATGCCACAGGTTTCCAGTGTAAGAGCAATGAAGTCGTGGGTTTCCCCTGGGCTGGGTTGACCACTTGTCAGGAATGTTGTATATTAGGGCCTCTTAACCTTGCGGGTTGAGAATAAGGTGTGTTTGTTACTTGTGTGTTCATTATTTGTTTATTATTTGTGTGTTTAAAAAAAAACACAAAATGGAGTACATTAGGAGGTTACCAAGGAAACCAGTTACATTTAAGTAGTCATCAAATAAGTTTTCATACAGTTTCTCAGACCCTGGGCTAAGAACCAGAGGGAATTCTTTTTCAGGTATGTGTTAGGCTAGATGGCCCTCAGAGCTCGGAGATTCAGGCCCTCTGGTTCTGATCTAGTACTGTTTTTTCCTCTTTGAATCTCACCAATTTCTTTCTCGGACGTCTAGTTAGGAAGGTTCTGTTTCTTTACTGACAAAAATTAAATTTGAGGACCTAACTCACTTAAACGTTTAACACATGCCTTCAGGGGTTGCTGTAAAAGAAAATGTGCCTTTCTCTAGAAACAGCCCCATTTGACTATCAACAGGATGTTGAAAACAAATGTTTTGACTGTTTTTATTGTAATTACTGCTCTTGGTGCACAGACACAGCCTCAGTAAGTAAAATGTTTGTAGATTGTTGGATCATTGAGACACCAAAAAACCTTAAAGAGATTACAAATAACCATTCTGCTTTTCTGAATGGAATGGTGCATTGCGAGAGCAGCCGGGTGTGATTAAACTTCCTAAATCCTCCATAATTCTCAGAACTGCATGCCGAAACAATGAGAGCCGTGTCAGAATGTTCCCTGAGACTTATAAGAGATGGCATGACCATGACTTTGAATTGTGAGAATCAATGAATCCTTTTTATTCCTTTTTCCTGTACCACTGAGTACTTTAATATAGAGAATAAAAACAATTACCCAGAATTTCCTATAGCTGTTGGAGAGCTTTATTCTCTAGTGCTTGGCCTTAACAGAGTCATTTCATCTTTACCAGCACAAATAGCAACCCCTTGGTGACTTTTCCGTTTGTGAATTCTTGTCCACCTCTTCTTATTACTCCTTCATTGAAGGTTCGCTTGGTATGTTGGAGGGCTTCTTATTCTTTAAATCCCAAAAGTTCATTATCTTTAGGATCTGTCATTTGTCTCATTTTATGTGACTTCGCTCCCACCTTTTTATTTTGTCGTACGTACATCTCCTAAGTAATGTCTTTTAGACCATTTCTTGGAAGCAAATAGACATCGGTAATATATTGCGATTTTCTACTACCTACCATGTGTTGTTCTATTCAAGAACTAGATGAAAGAAAGTAAAAACATTTATTTAGGGCTAAGTCTTTTCCAGGCAGTTCTAAAAGTACTAGAGATACAAATAGAAAAAGAAAGAGTCCCTGCCCTCAAGGAGCTTAGATTCTAAAAGAGAATGTTCTCATACATATGTCATAATGAGAGAACATATATTCTTATCTTTGTGTTTATGGGAATGGCGGCCAGGGAAGGGTGTTTTGGACTGAGAATATGTGGAGTAAAATCCATAGGGCAAATTATTTGCTCTGTCCTTTCCATCTGATTTAATTACTGTTCCTGAAGCTAGAGGTGAAAGGGGATGCAGGGGAAGGGACACTGAGAAAAGGCATCTACCAATCAGAATGCAGGGTTCCAGGATGGGAGCTGGAGAACCAGGGCAGGGGCGGGAGACGTTGCATGAAGATGGTTTGAGAGCAGCAGCAAGGTAGGTCTGAGGCAGGCTAGGTAGGGAGAATTGTCTCCCCAGTCTGAGTGCAGGGGCTCAGGGGTACTGGAGAGCCCAGTCTTTTGCTCTTTGCCTTATTTGGAATTTGATAATTCCTCTCTTATCTTAACAGCTGAAGCCATATAGTATTGCTTAGTGAACATTTTATTAGACATGATCTTTTACAACAGAGAAGTTTGAGATTATTGAAGCCATTGCATAGTTTCCCAAGTAAGATCTAGACAGGTCTTTCTGTGTTTTTCATCAACTTTAGTCTATTCCATCACCCTGGAAAACTGGTTCTTGACTTCAATGATGTAGATATTTACTCTGTTCGTGATGACTGGAACCCATCCATATTCATTCAGCTAAGTGGATAGACCTTTAAAAAAAAACAATTTAGATACTGCATCTTGGGATAGCATTTAAATAGATACTGCTCACCTGTGAGTACTATGGCATTTCTGTTGCTTTATTTGTGCTAGGACCAGAACAGTGAAGTTTAATGGTGATAGGCACTTTGCTGTTCATTGCATTCATATAGATATTCTAGTAATGCGTTGCTCTTTAGACTTGGCCTTGTGGAGGCATCACAGGTAATAGGCAGATATGTTTCTTACTGACATCCTCAGCTCTGCTTCTGTGCTGGTCAGTAGTTATCAGTGATTTGGATGGAGCCATAATGACAGTCCTGCACAGGGGATAGAGAACCCACCCCAGAAGTAGGAAGGCCTGTGTGTAAGGTCTGCCTCTCACACAGTACTGGTTGTGGGACCCTGGGCTAGGCACTTACTATCTCTGTGCTTTGGGGTAACTCTCTAAGGCTCTTGGGTTACAGAAAACATGCCAGTCTTGCTTTGGTAGAGACAAGCTTCCTCATTTAGGTAATTCTCTCTGGGAGTGAAACCCCAGGTCCAGCACCTGCCCCCATCCATAGAAAGTGTGCTTATCAGCAGGTGACATTCAGCTGGGATATAGCCAACACATCAGAGGAGAGACAGGACTCAAAAAGATCTCATCAGGATGGCCTGATAGACCTCACCTAATTACAGATAATTTAATGTAGATGCGTGTAAAGTTCAGACAGTCTAGTACGCAGATGGCCTTGAGGCATTTTATGCAGTCATCTCTTCATGAGCATTTTTGGATGGAAGTGGGAACATTTAGCTTGGAGAACAGAAGTCTTGAAGAGCTCAGGTAACTGTCATGAAGGAAAGAAGAGAAGCTTTGAGGACCTGTCATGTGGAAGAGGGATCAGAGTTATTTTACTTGGCTCCAAAGGTCCAAGAAACATTGGCCATAGACTTCCTTTTAACATCTGAAATTCTGTGATTCTGGTGTCATATCAGATTTATCTCAGAACATGAACTATTTTCTTGGAACAGGTTACTGGTAGAAGTTTGTAGAAGTTGTAACTTTTTGTGGTCACTAGAGTTCTATTAACTGAATTAGTAGCTTCACGTTAATGGCCTAGATAACACGTTAAAGGCATTATCTCCAGATCCCTTCATGTTTTCTAAAAGAAATTCTGGGTAAACCTGGCTCAGTAAAATTGTATATTTTAGATTATTCACATCAATAATAATCTCTGATATTTATAAAGTTCTTTAAGGTTTGCAAAGAGTCCTTCCTTACAACAACCCTGTAAGGTAGACAGAACAAGTTTTATTTAGCCCGATTTTACATATGAGGAAAATTTCTGCAAAATTAAGTGTCTTGCCCACTATCACACCTTACCCGTTGTAAGCATCTAAGGTGAAAATCAAACTTGGATTTCCTAACTCTGGGTTCACGAAGCTGCTCCCTCTGAGATGTTTGGGTAGCAAACTGCAGGAGAATACTCTGGTTATCCCGAAAGCAGTTACACGGGAAGGCGGGCAAACATTGTCCATTTTAGAAGGATTTGTTATTAGGACGTATTCTTATCTCCTAGGGTTGTCAAGCTGTTCAAATCAGATAATGTACGGCAACTGCTTTGTAAACCTTAAAAAAGTTACATAAATAACAAGTGCTGCTCTTATTATCTGTCTCACAGCCAAAGAGGTTTATTTACTGAAGTACCAAAGCATGGACTCTCAGCAAAGTGCTGTGGTGTGGTTGCCGGGCACATTCAGTGAACTGTGCACTGCTTCCGGGTAGATCTCTCTTGGTGTGCGTGTGGATATGGCAGAAGTCTCAGGCATCTGTGCGGACTGAATGGAAGAGTGTGCTCCAAGAGAAAGAGGCCCATAGGGTCCTGGATTTATAGAGTAATGTGGGACCTTAGGGGTCACTCATTTCATCTCCTTCATTTTACAGATGAGGAATTGAGGCTCAGAAGAGGGTAAGCAGCTGCCCCAGAGCCAATCAGTCAGTAAGCATTACTAAGTACCTGCTGTGTGCCCTCCTGTGCCAAACACCATACTGAGTGCTGTGGCTATAGATATAGAGGAAGGCAAAAAATCATCCTTGCTCTGAAGGGGCGAGTCTGGTGGGGGAGACCCCGTGCAGACAGACCTTTGTACAAACAAGGTAGAGACAGGGTAAGTTGGAGGTAATCAGCAGAGGAAGGGCATAGCCTGAAATAAGAGAAGGGCTTCTGGTAGAAGGGAGGTTTACAGCTGGGACTTGAGGGAAGGTGGGAGGCAGCGGTGAGGAGGGAGACCATTCCAGGCTTGGAGGACAGCCAGAGAAAATTACTGAAGCCAACAGATGGAGTATCATAGGCAAGGAACGAGAAGGCCAGTGTCACCAGAAAGGACCAGAGCTTTGAACACGAAAGGGAGGGTTTTATATTTGATCCTAGAGGTGATAGGGAGCCATTGAAGTTTAATGAATGGGGGAGTGACATCCTCACATAACAACTGAGGCAGTATTTGAACCAAGGTACTACCGACTCTCAAGTCCAGGACTATATGCACTTTTTGCCATGCTACCTGTCAACTCTTTGCCGTGGAAACTCTTCCAACCTTTTTTCAGCATACTTATCCAGTAATAAAGTTAACACATGAGGTGGCTAGGTGGCGCAGTGAATACCGCACTGGCCCTGGAGTCAGGAGGACCTGAGTTCAAATGTGGCCTTAGACACTTAACACTAGCAGTGTGATCTTGGGCAAGTCACTTAACCCCAATTGCCCTTCCCTCCCCCCTCCAAAAAAAAATAAAGTTAACACAGTTAGACAATAAGCATTTAAATTCTTTAGATTAAAAAAATCCTTTTTGAGACTAGGAGGTTATATCTTCCACAGTTCTGGGTAGGGGAAAATTTTTTAACCAGATATAATATAGAGGAAAATGATTATGGAAGGCAAAATAGACTCTTGATAATATAAAAATAAAATGCTTTTGCACAAGTAAACAGTGCAGCGAGAGCAAGATGAAAAGATTCAGGGAGAAATCTTCCTTTAACATATCTCATAAAAATCTGAGTTTCAAAATCTATAGGAAATTTACATCAGTTAAAAGAAGAAATACAAACTATCAGTAAGTGTTCAAAATTACGAACAGAGATATGCAAATTAAAACAAGTATGAAACACAAAAATAAAACAGTGAAATACGAATTAAAACAAATTACACCCACTCAATTGGCAAAAATAGTGTAAAATGAAAAGGAGTTAAGAAAAAGCATGATAATTCACTGCAGATAGAACTGTGAATTAATTAGTCCACTATTTTGGAAAGCAATATAGAATCATAAAATTTACAGAATTGTGTATAATTCTATGTATATGCAGAATTGTGTATTATTTGTATACGTAGTTTGGTCCAGACGTCTCTAAGCCAAAGAGGATAATTAACAGGAATAAAAACCCTATTTGTTTATAATATATTTTTATGAGAGCACTATAGCTAAAAGCAAGAAGTTGTAAGCAACTTTTGTTACCAGTAATTGGGCGATGGCTGAATGAATTATGGATATGAACATTTTAGAATGTTATTACCTTGTTAGGAACAATAGATATGAAGAAGTTAAAGATATTTAGAAAGATTTATGAAAGCACACTGTAAGGAGGATCCAAATGAACAGCATGCACATTGACTGCAGCTATATAAATCTGAAGACAACAAAATTTAGGCTAAACACGATGGATGGTATTAGTGCTCTTTCATGTTTAAATTGACAGGCTTCCTTTTAACAGAAATTCAGTTGTAAAGGTGTTTGTAGACAGTAGCTGTTGAAATCTATTTTTGTGGTTTATTTAAATTTTCATGGAGTAAATATTTTTTGGTTTATTTTTGTTTTTCATTTTAGAAGAGTTTATCAATAAAAATATAAAAATTGATATTTTTTCAAATGTCAGTGAAATCAAATTTGATGGAAGGTTAAGCAGTCCTTACAGTGATCCTAGCCTCAGGTCTTAAAGTTTTTGACTGCGAGTTTACACTTGGCTCTTGTATACTCTTTATCTATTAAATTTTGTTTTGAGTCAGATCAACTGAGAACAAAGCTTTCCTGTCCTCGAAGTAGTTCTCTCACTTTATAAATCTGTGGAGTACAAAGTCTCTCACTAGTTTTTGAGGTTTAAACCCAAGTATTTATCGATTCCAAATTTAGGCCGTGGCACTTGAGCCCTGTAGATCTGAGGAAATCTAAGCTTTGAATACAGCTCAGAACAGATATTTGTGCTCATTGTTACTTTGTCTTTTACTTTTCATAATTTAATATACCAAAAAAGCTCGATTCTTATTGTTTCACTGGAAAGTAAATTCTTGTCATACTACTAAACAGATTCAAGAAAATCAGATTAATTTATTCACTGAATCAGAGGTGTTGTTTTTAATCGTCTTCTATGAAAGCATCTTGTTTTTAGACCTGGAAGGGAACCCAAGGTTGGCTAGGTCAGACTTCCTTGTTTTACAGATGAGAACATCTGAGATCCACAGAGATTAAGTGAGGTCACACAGGTAGTAAATGACAGGACCAGGTGTCGATCTTAGGTCCTCTGACTCCAAATACAGAACTTTCTTTTTCTTTCTTTTTTGCTTTTTTTGGAGGGAAGAGGGCAGGGCAATTGGGGTTAAGTGACTTGCCCAAGATCACACAGCTAGTAAGTGTTAAGTGTCTGAGGCCATATTTGAACTCAGGACGATGAGTATTCCTGACACCAGTCCCATCACTCTATCCATTATGCCACCTAGCTGCCCCTGATTTGCCCGTGGACACCCAGTAAATCAACAACCATTTTATTCAGCACCTCCTGTGTATCAGAAAGTGAACTAGATCTGAAATGATCCTAGTTTAGTAGGTTTTGAATTTGGAGACCCCTTTAGGGACAGGGAACTATTTTGTCACAACTTTTTCAAAAGGTTTTCCCTAGTTTATTTAAAAAAAAAAAACAAGGAAACTATCGTTTTAAGAAAAGCTGGTTTACATAGTGCTTCAAAATTTAAAATACTATCTCAGCTTTGAGGTTGGTAGCACAGGTAGTATCTCCATTTTATAGATGAGGAAACTGAAACTTGGGGTGTCCAGTGTCATCCATCTAGTAAATGAAGTAGCTGAGATGGGACCAGAGTTCTCTCCTAACCAACCTTCAGTCTGGTTTTCTTTCTACTTCATCCTTTTGTCTCCCCCAGAATAAAAATTAGGTCATGCTTCATATTGTTTAAAAACCTATTTTGAAATACATTTCTTTGGCCAAGCAAAATATAATATTCCCATAGCATTTAAATTTAACTGCTACTGCTTTGGAATTTACTTAGTTGTTGGGATTATGCTGGGCTCTGTGGGAGTTACAAAAAAGCACAGTGCCTGCCCTTGAAACACTTACTAGTCTTTCTAGGGAAACAAAAATCTACCCTGAAACTGCTAAATCATCATTACAAGGCCCTGTTGGACTAAATGCTCCAGGTTGGTGATATCTGTAAAGTGTTCAGAGTCCAGAAAAGGGGAAAAGTTCAGTACAGGAGAAATTGGGGAAGGTTTCATGGAAAAAGTGAGATTTGAATTTGGTCTTTGGAGAGTAGGTAAGATTTAAGTAGAATGCATGTAGAAGGCATTTCTGTCAAGGGGGGTGAATATGAGTAAAGCTCAGTAGTGAGAATGATGATGGCATGTTTTGAAGAGAAAAGAGAAGTCTGGCCTGGTAAGAGGGAGTGTTCAATGGAGACGATCGGGAGACAGAGTTCTGTTGTATGGTAAGGCATTGCTAGGCCTTGGATAAGAAGTTTGAACTTGACTTTAAGTTGTGCAAGAAGCCACTGAAAGTATTTGACCTGTAGATCAAAGGAGGTTTTTACAAATGTAAAAGAAGTATGGGCTCACTCTCCCAGAGAAAGGCCTGCTTAGTCAACCCAGTCAATCCAAGTTCTTTACAGGGGCTGGAAAAGTCTTTAATGACATTCAATTCAGCCCCTCATTCTGATGTATTCTCCAGCATTGTGGTTAGCAAGCATCCTAGTGCCATTTAATTAATATCAGCTTTTACAAATAGATATTTACTGGTGAAGATATGACAAGAATAGAGGGATAGACGTTTTTCCCTCCACACCTGTAGGAGAGGTACACATTCTCCCTAATACTTTGGTCTCTAGGAAGAGTGGACCCAGACTTAACACAGCTCGCAAGGTTAAAGCCATCTCTAGTCTTAATCACCTAAAACCACAGCACAGACGCAACAAAGACAGAAGCTTCAGCAGGGCCCAAGGCTTCTCTCAGGTAAGAAGGAGGACTACCTACCACCTTGCTTTTGCAGGTTAATTCCTTTGAAATGTACCTCATTTCCAGACAGTCCATCTGGCCAAACTTTTGGCTGACTTCTGGCCAAAAAGTCACCTTTACTGCAAGATTGGTGGACTAGAATAAGTTATGTTTGTGCATTCTCCAAATTGGCAAGTAGGGCCCTTTTCATTGTGTATATCCTGCCTTTCCGAAAGCAGGAGTGCTGTGCACACTCACCAGACTCTCCCTTGCCACAAAAAATATCTGGCAGCATTATACAGGGTAGTTTAAACTAGAGGAGACTAGAGACAGAGAAACCAGGAGGTAGAAAAGGGATGTGATAGACTGAAAAAGTAACTGAAAAGCCAATTTTCTGTTCTCTATATAAAAAAACCCATATATCCCTTCCAAACATGGAATCTACACAAAGGGAGGGAGTTGATTGGGTTAATGTCTCCTTGTCCAACGGGCCTCTCCAACTTTACATCCAATGAATCTGTTTTTAGCATCATTTTGATTGATCGATTATAGATTGATTGTATTGATTATATCTGATTATATCAGATTGATTATATCTGTCTTTGGTAGGAGAACTTCACAAATTAGCCACTCAAGTTTTATTTCTGTTTTCTGTATCTCCTTACGTTTTATATTTGTCTCATTTTGTGGTACACATAACTTTACAGCTGTTACTGGGCTACCCAGCTGCAAACCTAATTCGGTGGTATCACTTTAGTAGCATGAATCTACTGGGGAAATTATCTTTGGGAGGAGTCTGCTATTATGTTATAGCTTTTGAAATATATTATGTTTTTAACTTTATATTTAATTTCATATATAATATATATTTTATATTTTAAATTTATATATTTAAAATGTAACATATTCTTAAAATATGTTATAGTTTAAAACTCTGGCCCTTGTCCAATTCAAAACTAACACCAAGAACTTGATTTCTGATGTGACCATTTTCTTTATCTTTTGGTAAAGTTAATCCTACCTGTCTTGTTAAGCACCTTTATGTCAATCAGCCTTTTCTTTAGTAGGGATCCACATCCACTCAAGAGCAGCTTAAAAGATTTTCATTGGGAGATGTTGCGTCTCTAACTCATCCAAGGTGTATTGTTTCAGAGAAGTGCTTTCGTAAGTTAAATGGTGTGACTTGCCTCTTTCCGCATAAATCCGAAATCTCAAAAGTATACCCGAATGTTGGAAATGCAGTTCATTCTACAAGCAGTTATCAGGCCTTTATTGTTTATCAATCACTGTACTAATTAGGGTCCTAATTATATATGCCCTTGTCTCTTCCCCATGAATAAACTGAACTTAGAGCCGTTTGCTCTACAGATGAAACGTCCTTTTAAAAGCCACCAGTTGTGGGATGAGTGCATCCATGAAGTCCGGGTTACTTTTAAGGGGGGACTTCTCGAGCTCCCCTGTGTTTGTTGACTTCATTAAAGTAAAAAAAAGGCAGCAGATGTGAGGTCACATGTGAATTCAGCTGTGACCTCACATACTTTGACTAGCCGTGATGCTGAAGATTCGTCAGAGGTGCCAGTGTGCATGATTAGGGTGGAAAGAGTATCGGATTTAAAGTCAGAGGGACTGAGTTCATAGTCTGACTCTGTTTACTAACTTGTATTCAGGGGCAAGTCACATAACCTTCTAGCACGTCATTCTCAATTTTTTGATCTGTCGAATGAGCAGGATGAAAAGGTTTTGGCTTGAGACAAATTATTTCCGTTTTGGAAATTCAACAATCCAGTTAAACATTTCTTAATTGCTTACTTGGTCCTGGGCGCTGTGAGCTCTGGGTACACAAAGGCAAAAATAAAACACTCTCTGCCGTCAGTGTATACGTAATAAATACAAAATGAACACAAGGTAAATTTGGAAACTCAGAGCACCACCACGGGGGAGACAACACGTGCGGCTATTAGTGTGTATGCAGTACAAACAAAATTAATACAATTTAGTTTGGGAAGTAAGTACTCTAAGGTGGCTAGGTGACACAGTGAATAGAGCGCCGGTTCTGGAGTCAGGAGGACCCGAGTTCAAATGCAGCCTCAGACACTTAACATAAAACTAGCTGTGTGACCTTGGGCAAGTCACTTAACCCCAACTGCCCTACCTTCTCCCCTCCAAAAAGCAAAAAAAAAGTAGTAGTAGTAAGTACTCTAGAACTGGGAGAGATCAGGAAAGATCATGTGAAAATATGGTGCAGAGAGGGAAGTCTTCATGGAGGTGAAGAGGGAGTGCATTCCATGAATGGAGGAAGAGCCAGGGCAGAGACATCAAGACAGGAAATGGAGCATCTTGTGTTCAGAACAAGTGCGCCAAATGGATGGTGTGGGCATAAAATCTTTCTAAATGTTTAGTCAGTGCATTTTATTCACATTTTCTTCTAGCCCCACAGACACCAATGGACTTCAGAACTTTTGGAAGATAACTTGTTTACCCTAGAGAACAGCTGCTTCTTAAAGGCCTGGGAAGCTCAGCAGAGAGACATCCAGCTTTCTGGCCTGCTGTTCTCATCCCTGGCATTTAAAGCTGATGACGTTGCCAAGAGGGAGAATATAGAGAAAGTACCTAGAACAGAACCTTGGGGAATATGGAGGGGTAGGGGAGGTATGAGAGAGATGATGAGCCAGCCAGCAAAGGAGATTGAGTAGTGGTTATATAAGTAAGAGGAGAACCAAGTGAGAGCAGGGTCACAAAAACTCAGGAGAAAGGAGAATGTTCAGGAAGAGAAGGGTGGTCAACAGCATTAAGTGCTACAAAGACCTCAAGGGTGAGGAATGAAAAAGGAAAGCCTTTGGATTTTGTAATCAGGAGATCGCTGGCAGCTCTGAAAAGTACATTTTTAACTGACTTGGTTAAAAACACTGGTTACCTGCTTAATAGATCTGCAGATTTAACACAGCTAGGAATAATAGCTAATAGGTTGAATAACTGAATTAGGATCCAAAAAGATCGTCACAGGAGAGAAGGTTGGACTGAATCTAATAAGTTGACATTAGGAATAGAGGAAAAGTCTTATACTTGAATTTCGGAAGTTTACAATGATAAGCTGAGACTGGCATGATTGGATACCGTTTATTCTGAAAAAGATCTGAGAGTTTTCATGAACTGCAAACTCAACATAAGTCAACAAAACTCCTCTGATGGTAGGCTTATGTTAAGAAAAGATTGGTGTTGGGGGCGGAGCCAAGATGGCGGCGTAGCAGCAGCAACATATTGCAGCTCTCACATAGCCACCCCAAAATACCCATGAAATAGGACTCTGGACCAATCCTAGAACTTCAAAAGCACACAGAGATACTTCCCACTAACGTCAGCTCGGCTACGAGGAACCATATCAGCACTGCGAACCAA
>CM053586.1:71623724-71641151 GCA_028646515.1 Pseudochirops corinnae | reverse complement strand
AAGTGACATAGAGAATAGACTGGGGGAGGGGGGACACACTGGGATGGCTGTTTTGGGGCGGTGGGTGGGGGAAAGAGAGGGAGAAAATATGTAACTCAAAATCTTGTGGAAATGAATGATGCAAACTATGATAAAATTTAAAAAAACAAAAACAAAAACAAAAAAAGACTGCATTGAAGAACTGAGGGGGAGGAGAGAAGGGAAATTGGCCAGAATAAGTAATATTAATTCATGTTTTTCTTTATCTCTCAAAAATATTTAACCAACTGGTCAACATAATCCATTGCAATGGTATATATCCCCAATGCACTCGGGAATATACAAAGTCTCATTAAGTCATAAGTGGTTAAAACTTTCCTAAGTCATTAAAAGCTATGCTTCTTAGGACTAACACTACTTATTCACAGACAATTTAAGAGAATGTAAAGGGTCTTTAATCTCTACTATACCCAGAAAAATTGAGATCTCTATTCTGAATCTATATAGGTATAAAGACCTCAAAGAGGTCATGAAATGTATAGAATTAACAAAATTGGGCATATCAACAATTACAAAACCCAACTCCCTGGTTAAGTGGGTTTTAGGAATTGGAAGGGATGAGTTGGTAAAGTGAGGCTCATGTTTTCTTTCTTTCTTTTTAAAAAAAATATACTTTTTGTGGTATCTCTTGTTTTTCCATAGCTCAGATTTGCTTCTGCATCCCTCTCCCTTGCAGAGATCCATCTTTAATAATAAAGAATGTCTTTTAAAGAGAAAAAAAGTTTAATAAAAGCTGTCAACACATCAAAAAAAAAAATTTGACACTATATTCCATTACTCCCACCTGGGGACTCTCTAGTACCTGCCAAGGAGCAGGGGGAGGTTTCCGCTCACATCTCTTCTTTGGAGGCCAAGGTTGTTCGGTATAATTTCACCACATTCAGTTCTCATCATTTTGGGGTGGTTGTTCTTTCTGTTTACATTGTTGTAGTTATTGTACATTTTGATTTCTGGCTCCGTTTCCTTCGTTTTATATTGGCTCATGTCTCTCCACCCTTCTCTGTACTGATCACACCTATCAGTTCTTAAGAGCACATAATGTTCCAGGATATTCATGCCCACAACTTGTTTAGACTTTCTCCAATAAAAGTAGATTTTATTTCCAGCTCCTTGTTACCACAAAAAGTACTGATTTAACTATTTTGGTGTAAATAGGGCTTCTGTTTTTGGTCAATGACCTTCCTGAAATCTGTCTATACAGTTTCTCTAGGAAACATGAATATGGCCCTCAGTGCTGTGTGGTTTCCTCCTGAGCTTCTGTGTTAATTGCGGCAGAATGAAAGAAAAGTGGACCAAAAAGGCTAAGAAGCATGGTTTTCTGACCACCTGCAAACACTAAATAACTAATGGTATTTTGAAAGGAAGAACCTTGTTCAGTGACCAACAAATGGGTATGTTACTTGTTGTTCAGTCATGTCTGACTCTTTGTGATCCTGTGGACCAGGACCATACTATCCATGGGGTTTTCTTAGAAAAGACACTGGAGTGGGAATGATTGCCATTTCTTTCTTCAGTGGATTGTGGCAAAAGAAGTTAAGTGACTTGCCCAAGGTCACATAGCTAGTAACTATCTGAGGTTGGAAGGTCTTCCTGACTCTAAGCCCAGAGCTCTAACCACTGAGACATCTAGCTGTCTTTATACTAATGAAGGAACTGAATAATATCAATTATGATTTTTCTTACTATAAATGAAACCAGAAAACAAGAGGCAGTTTCAACTAAATAGAAGGAGGCAGATAAAAGGAATCATTCTTATTCAGTGGCCAAAAGCAACAAGAAATAGTATCTCATGAGAAAGGTAATTTTATACTGCAGTACTCATGTTAAGCATTTCCAAGAAAACCACTAGTGTAAACAATTACAGCTCGTGCCTCAAAATCTGGTGCAAAGGATGAGAAAATAGAAAGAAATTTTATGAAAAACTAGATAACACCCTTTCCACTAATTAATACACACTTCAATATTTGGTGACTTTGGTGCAAAGGTGGGCACAGGAAAGAAAAATGAAAACTCTTAGAAAAGGTGGTTTAGGAGTAAGAAACAAAGAGAGGGCAAAGAGGTATGCAGAATGTAAAGAAGCCTCATACCTATCCAAGCATATATGCTTTTATACCTCATACCTGTGTACCTGAATACTTTTTTTTGGTATTGAAAGCTGACAGGTAGCCAATAGGATGAACACCAAATACTATCATTAAAAAATAAGAATGATTATATCTTGGCAAGAAAAGATTGAATTCTAATGAGCAAATTATTTCTGAATCAGATATCTGTGTATAGTCATACTATTGACTTGTTAGAGCCAAAACCAAAATCAACATCACAGAAAAATAAAAATGAGATGTGGTAAAAAGTGAAGTGATTCTCACCTGATGTAAACAAGTTGCCAGCAAAAAGGGAAAAGAGATAAAAGATTACATCTTGAGTACACAAACCATCACCATTTCCTAAGTAAGCTTATTTAACCAATGTAAACTGCCACAACAAAGAGACCTAAAGAGCTCAGAAACCACCTAAGACAGTAAAAATTGATCGACAGTAAAAATTGATCTCCTCGTCAAGGGGGAAGATATAACAGCCAGGGGCAATGCCAATACATGTTAGAAAGCTCTCTCAGATAGAATAGATTATGGATGGATTATGGCCAGTATTTACTCATAGAACAGTGAGGGTATTATGCTGAATGGATACATTATAAATTCGTGTTATCCAACTTCAACTGGGTTCCAAATGCAGCAAGGTTTTGATTGGAATCTTTGATTCCTAACTGATTTTCTATCACATTCTATTCCTAAAAGCTTGTCAAGGGACCCATCTAAGAATAGTTGCTCCAATACATTTAAGGATGAAAGGAGGAAGAGGACAACAGATAAAAAGATAGAAAAGATCTGTATGTGTTATTATAGCAACCTTTTCATGAGCTAGGATGGCAGAGATACCACATATGAACTCTAATAGCTGAGTTAATGAGCACAATGTAGTTGATTAGTAAATACTCACTGAATTACTCGAGGAAGCAAAAATGCCACTACAAAAAACCAGGTTGGAGAGAGCAGCTATGCTACATCAAGTATACAAAAAAGGAGGTCCATGCTGCCACATCTTTATAGTCATACAACTGACTAAAAGGCTACATATCATTGTTCTTATGTTTCTGATGACACAAAAGCATTCAACACAGTAGAATAAAATGACTCCTTAAAGTCTCTGCTCCAATGAAGAACCGCCCAAGCACATGTCAAAATCATTCAAAATTCCATGAAAGATGTAACTCAGTTCAGCATAAAACCACTGTGAAATGTTGCAAACGATATTTTCCACTGTCATTCAGAACATCCAACTCAAGATTCCCTATATCTGTGGGGGTTTTGATCTTTTTTGTATCACAGACACCCCCCCCCCCCTTTTTTTCATGGACAGTATGATGGAGTCTATGGACACCTTCTCAGAATGATGTTTTTCAAATGCACAGGATTACAAAAGAAACCAATTATACTGAAACAAAGATGTAATTCCTTCCTTCCCCCCGACCCCCGTCCAAGTTCACAAACCAACCTCTCTTGAAATATGCTTCTTACCTCTTAGTTCTATCAAAGCTCATCTCTTCCCAAATGTCAGCTCTGGATTACTCCTACCTTCTGACTTCTCCAGAGTCACACAACCATGCTGAATGGGCACATTATAAATTCGTGTTATCCAACTTCAACTGGGTTCTAAATGCAGCAAAGTAGTCCTTTGATTCCTAACTGATTTTCTATCACACCATCCACAGAAACTATGCTAAACTTTTCTTTCCTCCTTAAGCCTCTATTTTCTTCCTTTCCCTATTTCAGCTGAGAGTTTCACCTCTTACTTTACTAAGGAAATTGAGGCCATTTGATGTGAACATCCTCTTCGTTCCTTCTCATCTCAAAACCCTTTGACAGCATCCCCTCCTTTATCCTTTACCCAGTCTCTAAAAATGTGGTGGCCTTTTTATCTAAGGCTCCCATCTCCTCTAGCAGACTGCAAATTCAATCATTCACATACCACCTTTCTAATCAACTTCTCCCCATTTACTGATTCCTTCCCTACTGCCTTCTAACATGCCCAAGCCATCCCCCTCCATGAGAAAGACTTCACTGGACTCTACCATCCCTTCAAACAATGAATGGTCTTCTAACTCTTTTCCTTTTCTTAACCAAACTCCTAGAAAAAGCTGTCTACACCTGCATCTTCATGACTTCCCATCTCTCCTTCACTCCTCGACTCTACTACTCTATCTAAAGTTACCAATGACCTCTACCAAATCTGATGATCATTCTTCAGTCCTAAAGCCATCTATTGCTTTTACCCTCTCCTCCTAGATGCTCTCTCTTCTCTGTGTTTTTTGTGACACTACTCTCTCTTTCCTGGTCCTTCTCTTCTCTGTTTGACCATTCCTTCTAAGTCTCTTTTGCTGACTCCTCATTCATATCACTCCCCCTAACCGTGGGTGCTCCCCAAGGTTCTGACTGAGCCACTTTATCTTCTCTCTTTAGGTAAACTCATTGGCTCTTATGGGTTAAATTATATAATCTCTCCTATAAAAGAATACATAGCCAGTCCCAGACACTCCTCAGAATTTCATTTCCACGTCACCAAACGCCTACTGGATATTTCAAATTAGATGTCTTGGAGACATAAGTAAACACGTAAAATCATAACTCATTATCCCTTGCTTAAATCCCTATCCTCTCCTAAACTCCCCTATTTCTGCCAAAGGCACTACCATTCATCCAGTCTCCCAAGTCCATAACCACAGCATCATCCCTGACTCCTCACTGTCTCTCAACTCATCTATCCAACTGGTAGTCAAATGTTGCCATTTTTGAATATCTCACATATCCATCCCTTACCTCTACTCAGATGGCTACCACCTGAATTCAAGGCCTCATCACCTATCCTCTAAGGTTACTGCAACGGCCTAACTGGTCTCCTGCCTTAAGTCCCTCCTTACTTGAGTCCATCCTACACACTGCTGCCAAAGTAATTTTCCTTAATGTAGATCTGATGATGTCAATCCCCTGCTTAAATTCCAAAGGTTCCCTATCATCTTGAGAATAAAATGTAACTTGTTTAGCTTATAAAGCATCTTTATAACCTGGCCCTAAACTTTCTTTACAGTCTCAATACACATTACTCCTCCTCCCACCCATGGTGATCCGGACAAATAAGGCTTTTTCCTCCTCCCTATTCCTCAAACACCATACCAAACTACATTTCCAGGCTCTGTGCCTTTGTCCTAGCCATCCCTGCTACCCAGAATGTACTCTCTCCTCAGCTATGCTTTAGAGCAGCGGTTCTCAACCTGTGGGTTATGTTCAATTTGTAACAATGAAAATACATCCTGCATATCAGATATTTACATTACGATTCATAACAGGAGCAAAATTACAGTTATGAAGTAGCAACGAAAATAATTTTATGGGTGGGAGTCACCACCACATGAGGAACTGTATTAAAGGGTCGCGGCATTAGGCAGGTTGAGAACCACTGCTTTAGAGTATCCCTTTCTTTCTTGAAGACATTAAGCACCGTCTTCTATATGAAGCCCTTCCAGATCTCTCCAATTGCCCTCCTAATTGAAGAGAAGTAG
Source organism: Pseudochirops corinnae (assembly GCA_028646515.1). NCBI lineage: Eukaryota > Metazoa > Chordata > Mammalia > Diprotodontia > Pseudocheiridae > Pseudochirops > Pseudochirops corinnae. Next base: position 71,635,495 of record CM053586.1, on the reverse strand, counting down.
CATACAAGCTCTCATCAGAGAGATGTGATTGGAAAAGGAGATAACCACAGGGGAAGAGTTACAGGAGTACAAAGACAAGGGGATGAGAAAAGGTGGATGGGTTGCAATATGTATGTACCCTTGGATGTAGTACCCATGTTCATCAGATTGCAGATCCAATGAAGAAACTTGGAAATTTGGCTAGATTAATAAACTTAAAACAACAACAAACCACCACTCTGTTTTAGCCCTCTTAAAATTATTCTGTTTTTAAAAAAAGTTTCTGAATTCCTTAAAATTTTATCATCTACCCACTGAAGTTTAGTACTATCCTCAACTTATTGATAGCCAACATTTTTGAGGCTTCACTGCTTGTTATTCTGTCTTTTCAATCTAATCAGGGATATAAAGATAATTAGAAGGGGATCTAATTAATCTATTTAGTCTCACCTCAAGAGATGGAGATACAGTATAGAAGTAAAAGTCAGAATCCTTTGTGGCTCTGACTATTCATGCCCAACTTTTAGGGCATAAGAAATAGATTGGGGTAAAAGGGCTGAAACAGGGGCATCATGACTACAGTTACAGCCTACTAATATGGGGGCCCTTTTCCATAATCCATTATCTTCTGTGGACAGAGCTTGGGACTAGAGTTAGGAAAATCTCACTTCAAATCCAGTTTCAGATACTAACTAGCTGAGTGACCCTGGGCAAATCACTTGACCTCTGTCTGCATCAGCTTCCCCATCTGGAAAAAGAGAAGAACAGCACCCACCTCTCAGGCTTACTGTGAAGATCAAATGAAATAGAATTTGTAAAACATCTCACAAACTTTAAAGGGTTACAGAATTGCTAGCTATTAACTATTATTATTGTCATTATAAAAGGACAGAGGAAAAAATAAGGTGACTGTCCGTGAATCTTGAAAGCAATATTTTTAGGGGAGAAAAGCAAGTGATACTTCACATAATTCTTAATAAACACAAGAATTTGAAATCATAGAAAACAGTAAGGCTGAAAAGGCTTTCATAGATCACTTGGTTCAACTTGCTCACTTCACAGAGTAGAAAACCGAGGATTAGAGAGATTCTGTGATTTTCCAAGGTCACAAGTCTACTTGGTGTCAGAGTCCAGCCCGAAATGGAAGCTTGGTCAAACGAACTGGCCATGGTTGGGTTTTTTTTTTTGTAAATTTTAAAATTATAATTAAAAAATATTTTTAATTGATTCTTTACACTTTTTACACTACTCTCATTTCTTAATCCAATACTCTTTCCATTATGAAGTGCTAAAAACAGAAAGAGGTTTAAGAAACTTTTGGAAACTGCACTGATGACCACACCATAACAAATTATTAAAGAAAACCTAGGGAAATTTTAAAGTATATCCTTAATTTCTGGAGCAGTTTTTAAAAAGTTAAACAAGCTTTACATACATTTGTAAAAATAGGATAAAATTCCTCCAATATTTTTAACATAATCCTAGGTGACAGGATGGTAGTAAAATGAAACCAGCTGACTCAATAATTTTCTTAGCATGACTTGCAGCTCACATCGTAAAACTATCTGGAAGGCTAAACTAAAATTCACTTAAACCAGTCAAAGGTCAGCTGCTTCTATAATTATGTTTTATTCCTTCAATGCAGTTTTTTAAAATTCATCCCAATGTATTAGCTCTCCTTGGTAAACAAAACTAGTTTTTTTTTTGTTGGTCGTAAGTGCCTGGTCAGTCAAAACTTTTAGGAACAAATGGTCTTTTTCTCTTGTGGCCCTCTTTTCTGTAACTCTTCGGCTTCCACAACAGACCTCACGATTGAATTCATACCACTGTGCCAGAATTCTTTTCTAGTCATTAAAGCCTTGCTTCCCAGTACTCTCAAAAACGGCCTCTATCAATACTGAATGTGGGATTCCTTTGCTAATAACACTCAACAGAAATGCAGCACATTACACTAATAGCAATTTTCTTTTGTGCTTTCAGAGAATGACAACTTAACACACCACAGCTCTCACAGTGAGTTGTGCACTCGGCAAACTCCACCCTTTTCAGTAAGACAAGAGAACACATACCTGGTTATTACTGTTGACTGCTGAGGCGTTGGTCTGAACTGCACTTGAGAGAGAATCCAGGAAGGCTTGGTCAGCTACAGAATTTCCACAAGAAAACTGATCTTTCCCACCATTAGTCAAAATCTGAAGAGTAAAGGAACTCTAATTATTTTCAGTCAATTCATAGTTCACTTGAGGTTAAGATTATTTGTAGGCTACCAAAGCCAACCCAGGAGAAAAATGATGCTTGACATCCTATTTACTAGAGCAGTGGTTCTCAACCCTCCTAATGGTGGGACCCTTTAATGTATCTGCATGTGGGCGGACCTGCCTGGAGACAGAGGAGTGGTGTCTTGGTTCCTAAGACCATCGGAAATATGTGTTTTCCGATGGTCTTAGGCGACCCCTGTGACAGGGTCGTTTGACCCCGAAAGGGGTTGTGACCCACAGGTTGAGAACCACTGTACTAGACTGTATGTAAGGTCCTTTGGGGGCTTGGGCTGGATTTTACCCCTCTTTGCATCTTTCTCCACACCTATCAGGGACTTCGGCATCTAACTGAATGAACCATAAGTTACTTATTGAAAACATCAAAGTGGACACACAAGTGATTTTGCTAAAACTAGAAAGTTTGGAAGTTGTGATGAACTTCAATGCCAATCATCCCTCCAACTTCCCTCAATCTTAAGGGACTTTTAGGCCTCAAATGAAAAGCAGAGACTCTTCTCATAAACTTTAACAGTTGCCTTTCCACCTTCGGGCACACATTATGATATGACCCCCTATACTTAGCGAGAGATCTGGAAGAGTGACCCTGAGAAAGGTTTTTCTTGTTAAAGGGATCCCAGGAGACTAGCCCTATCATCTTCTTTTCTAGAGTGAGTATTTTCTCTTCCCTTAACCACTAAGTTAAAAAACAAAATCAAACAAAACACTTCCATACCTCAGCAAAGGACCTTAGTTCCTCTATCATCAACCAAATTTCAATGATCATAGCATCTTACATCCATTTTATACATGATATAGAACAACAACCAGCAGAGGGAGCCAGCTGGTAGGCTCAGAAACGTTTTTGTTAGTGGCGATGGTGGCTGGTTTTTAACTGAATTGTGTCTAACCATGGATGGCCAATTCAAGGAATTTAATGCTATAGTAACGGACACCAAAGATAAGAGCTGAAATTGGGCAGCACCTCATAGTTTCAATGAGCAACTTAACTTTTTTTTTTAAAAAAACAGGATACGTAGAAAAGGAACTGGGAAATTCTGATTGTGGCATAGTCAACACTGGATTTGGAGGCAGAAGATATGTATGGGCTGAAAGATTAGCTAGCTCATTCTGAGTGACACCTGACCTCTCTGGATTCCAATTTCCTCTTCTGTATAATGAAGGGGACAGTTTCTAAGGTCTAGGTAAAAGCTTTAACTCCTCTGAACCTAAGACTGGGATTTGTGCCTTGGCCCTGTCACTTACTAGCTGAGTGGTAGTGGACAAGTAATTTAATCTCAGTTTTCTTAGCTGGAAAATAGGAGATAATATTTTTACCTCACAGGATTACTATGGGTGAAAGAACTTTATAACTGTCAAGTGTTACATAAAGGTAAGGAATTATAGTGTAATGCTACTAAGAAAAAAATAACAATTAGAACAGAGATAAATAAGCCATTATCTTGTTTACTTCAACATGCAATTTATTTTTCACTAAAATCAATAAGAACTGATTTTATTCCAGTTTTTCCAGGGCAGCTACCGAACAAGACCGTTTGTGTCATTCTAACCACTACTGATCACAAGGAAGAGAATGCATTTGGTAGGAATAATTGTTACTCTCTTTTATCCTCTGTCCCTCAATCCTGTTCATCTAAAATAAGTCAGGGAAGGAATCGGTTATAACTGTTGTAATTTAAATGACTGAAAATTCTTACTTCAACATAGTCTGTGGGAACAAGGCCCCGCTCTCCTTTATTATTTTTTCCTTCTAGCCATCCTCCACCTACATCCTAAAAAAAGAACACAAAAAAGAAATTTCCTTTAATTTGGAAAACTTGTGTGAAGAATCACAACAAAAAGTACAAAACAAAAACAACTTAAACATTAAGTATATCATCTCGGCAAAGTCCATTATTCATAAATTACATTTTCCTCCCTCCCGGCATCACCCAGACATCCAAAAACTCTTGAGACCTTAGCTACCAGAAAAAAAAAAGTTAAACTAATCAAATACTGATGAACGACTGGTGACAATTCTAAATAGTGCCCAAATTAGTCTATGCAAAGCATGTTCTATTTTGATAACCGTATTTTCTTCATCATTTAAACTGCAACTCAATTCTTGGAAATTACTAACTTCATGAGAAGTACTGGGTACAATGGAAAAAGCAATGAGCCCCAATTCTAGAAAAACTGGGTTTGAGTCTGAGTTCTGCCACTTATGTAGTCTTGGGTACCGTACCTCTTTTTCCTTATCCAGTAAATAGGGGTGCCCTCATGTGCAACCTACTTCATAGGGTTGTTTTGAGGATCAAAAAATGGAATTATGTACTTGTAAGTTAATGAGCGGTCAGGAAATCTGGGCTAAGGAAATTAATTTTTCTCTTCCTTCCTCTCTACTGCTCCATAGTGTCTCTTTTGGTTAAATAGGGCTATCCAAAATAAAATTAAAATAAAATGACATTCTCCATTCTAATTTTCACCTAAATAATACTTTTAAAAGAATTTCCTTGAATGCTATGTACCTCCAGAGAGAAAACGGATGAACCTGAGTGAAGATTGAAGCTTACTTTTTTTTTGTTTATTTTTCTTGTGGTTTATATGTGTGTGTGTGTGTGTGTGTGCGCGTGTCTGTGTGCTTTCTTTTGCAATATGACTAATATGGAAATATGTTTTGCATGACTTCACATGTGTAATTGCTATCATATTGCTTGCCTTCTCAAGGGGTAGGGGAGTGGTAGGAGGGAGGGAGAGAATTTGGAACTCAGAATTTTAAAAAATAAATGTTAAAAATTATTTTAAATGTAATAAGAAATATTAACAAAATATATATATATTTTTTCAAAAGAGCTTTATTGAGCTCCTAATTAAATATCCACATTACTATCCAAAGCTCGCTGAATTTGGATAACCACAGTTTCTTTACAAGTCATTTAAAACTCCAACTGTCAATTCCAGACTACAAATGAGGTAACCTCATGGCATCAAACAGTATTTGTGTTACACCTAAAAATTTAAATCCAAGTTTTCACAACTGGAGAGAGAGGTGCTGAATTAAATAGGTAGAATGAGAAATACATTTTTGGAACTGACCAAAATGGTATACGATAGTTTCAAGGATTTTCTTTCTATCTTTTCTTTTTCTTCCAGAGGAAAAGGAAGGAAAAAAAATACTGGATAATTAAAAAAATAATAATTTTTAAAAATTCAACAATTTGGCTTGAATTTGAGTATACAGCCTTAACCATTTTCTTAAAAATAAGATGAATTTCAGCGTGGCTAGGTGGCGCAGTGAATAGAGTACCAGCCCTGGAGTCAGGAGGACCGGAATTCAAATTTGGCCTCAGACACTTAACACTGACTAGCCGTGTGACCTTGGACAAGTCACTTAACCCCAACTGTCTTGACTTCCCCCCTCCAAAAAAAATAAAAAAGATGAATTTGCTTTATTTCTAAGTGCCAAGTATACGACCACATGCTAAAGGATATTTAGTAGATACCTAATGATGTTTAGTAAATGAACAACCATCAGTTTTTGCTCCAGTAATCCTACTTGGAAACCCGAAAATTTGGGTTAAAAAATAACCAAGTAATTTTCAAGGGCATGCCATGATTTTTCCTTAGTTCTTATCCTGGTAGACTTTTCAAAGGTCTCTGACACTTTTCTCCAACTCTTTCCTCTTTGAAATGCTCTCTTCCTGTGGTTTCCTATCTCTTGGCTCTTCTATATCTCTGACTCCCAGCCATCCTTAAAAGCAACTCATGTGCCCCCTTCTCCAGGAAGTCCTCCCAGATTCCCCTTCCTTTTTCAGATGTAACATAGATAGTACTTTGTTTTGTAACTTAAATGTATGAAGGTAGTAACATTATTTATAACTACCATCTGTCTCTGCACTCTATACCTAGTAAACTTTGGGAAAGGAGGGGCCAAGTCTTATCTAGACTCTGTATCTTCTTTTGTGATTACCAACTAACCGATTTACATTTCTTAACAGTCTATTATGTATGCACCAGGCACAGAAGTAGTTGAAGTTTGTCCTAGGTTCCAGAACATGACCATGACATCAGGGAGATGGTGACATGACTTGCAACTGAACTGGATTTAAGTGAGGCAAGACTGAGTAGTCACCAGCCTCACTTTCTCCTCCAGAGTCATCTGGGTCCAGTGACCAGATATCATTAGGATGACAGGAGATGGCCCAGGATGATCTTTTAAAGATAAGGTCTCTTCAAGTTCTCACTCGGAGTAAGGCAACATCCATTCAGTGAATTGGACTCTTTAAGAAATGAGTCAAGTGGTGGCCCCTTTAATTAAAAAACAAACAAACAAAAAACTGGGGGGAGAAAGACCCTCAGGGTAATGAGCCAAAACAGAAAAAACAGCTTTTTTACTTTCATTCTGAGCCTGCAGGGTCCCCCAAATAGCCATTAAGACTGCTACTTGGGCAGGGATCTATTGTTGTCCAATCAAAGAGATCCAGAGTGAACTGGGTTTAAAGCACAGCCTTATAGAAAGAAATCCAGCCAGTAACCCTAAGTTAACTAGGTAGGTTTTGGCCATCAAAATTTACCTTCCTTTGGGCGGAGCACCCTTAGGTAAGGGAATGATATCCCATGAGAGGAGAAGAGAAGAGAGAAGGGGAGGGGAGGACGAGCTGAAATGCTTAGCTGGAATGGGCCAGCTGGGTCCCCATCTGGGCAGCTCAGACTACTCACAGGTCTGTCCTTCGTTCTCAAAGAGTAGCATGACTGTGCTTGTGTGCAGAAAGCCTATACTTCACAAATCTCTGTCTGTTGGTTTGAAAGCTCCTTTTATAGGGAATCTCAGATTTGGAAGTAATATTAGAAACCAACTAGTCCAACTCATATTTCATTCTTTGTTTTTGTAGGTAAAGAGTTCTCAACTCCTCTCCCTTTTCAGGGAGAGGGATGAAGAGAGAATTAGTAATGAGTCGAGAGAAATTCTTCCAGCTCCTGGACTTTCTCTTTTCTGAGGGAGGTATGTGCATTGTTAACCAGAAAATAATTCCTTGGCTTGGCAGAAAACAATTAGTCTCTCTAGAAGGTCACAGAGGCAGCCAGCACCTTCATCCCTGACCTTCCCTGCTAGGAGCTATTATGGCTAACTCCACTGGAGCACTGATTCAGGAGAAGGGCTATGTGGTCTTTAACTCTGAAGTGTCACTCTCCCCACCTTGATGTCACCTTGACAAGTTCGTTGGCCTTCCTTCCCCAAATTTCCCTGCCAGTAATTTCACGGTCTGGTCTTCTTAATATTAAGCAGCTGGGTGGCAACAGTGGTTGTCTCAGACACTTACTAAGGTGTGTGACCCTGGGCAGGTAACTTCACTCTATTTGCCTCAGTCCCTCACCTGTCAAATGAGCTGGGGAAAGAAATGGCAAACCAACTCTAGTATCTCTGCCAAGAAAAACCCCCAAAAAAGGGGTCATGAAGAATCAGACATGACTTAAATGACTGAACAACTCTGTTCACTATAAACGAGGTAGACTTTCAAGGTCTCTGTTGGCTCTTAATCTACAATGTGATTAAGTTGGCAATTTATTCTGAGAAGTTATGAGCAATACATTCCACATAATAGGTATTTAAGTAATTTCTATATAATTAATATGAGCAAGGACTACATCTAATACTTCTGTTTCATCCAAAGCACTTAGTGGTACTGGGAACATAGTGGTCCCCTAATATGACTGATATAACATGACAAAAACACATGCAGGATATACATTCATTTTGCCACTTCTGATCGTGACGTGGTGGTATGACTCAGGGTGGAATAAGAGGTATGGACTGAGTAGCGCAACTACCCAGAAAGAGCATATTTTTTGATAAGAGAGCCAAAAATAGTTGGCATATGCCAGGCCTATGAAGAGCGAGGTTTTATATCAGAATTCAATTAGTTTTCCCACAGGGGCAAAACCAAGATCTCTCTGGTTCCCCTTTGCCTATCTACAAAATGCAGTTAACTGATTCTCTGTCACTGATACAGATCTAAAGAAGAAAAAAATGAATGATAGGTCATTAGTAAGACCTATCTTCTCTTACCTGTTACTTCCATTTCTAAGTGAGGTCCATTTTATAATGGCCTTGAGTAATTCCCTTAGGATAATAAGCCAAGAAATTTACAAGTACCCTCTTTGATCATAAAGACATGAGGCTGTGCTGTGGCAGCAGGGGAAGACACCACTCCGAAAGTCATGAATTCAGAGGTTGTCTCAGCCGTCTTTATCAGAGTTACAATCCTGCCTTAAGATTCAGAGAGGTAACCTTTTACTTTTGCTCCATTTACCATTACTTCAGAGCAGAGGGCAAAAAAATCTTTTGAGGTCTTGAATAACCAATTCTGCTCTGCAGTGAATCCTATGAAAAGCGCGACGGCTCTGTGACCTCAACTTGGTATTTTTCTTACCGGATTTGTAACTGTAATGATTTCCCCTTCAATAACCGTCAATTCATTATTTCCAGGTTCAGCATCAAAATTATACATAACCCGAGCCTGTCAAAATGAGGGAGGGGAGAGGGGAGAGAAAAGAAAAGAAGAAAGGACACATTAGTTTAACTTTGACATATGACACAGCGTATTGTACAAAGTGATCAGTACGGCCAGTCATCACTAACTAAGATGACTGGAATGAAGGAGAGTAGGTAGGTGCCTCATTAGCTTGATTCCAAGATGCGGTGGTAAAGATGGAAACTGTGGTACTGACTCAGAGGGAGCACCTGCATTCATGATGTTTCCTGTATCTAGAATATCACAATCCTTCCCCACTGAATTCCTACCTATTCTTTAAAGACCAACATAGATGTTACTTCTTCTAAGAAGCCTCCCGTGGTCTCTCCCCATGGACTCCATGTAGCATCTCCCTTGTACAATTTTGGTAGACTTTAACATATATATATAATTTTAAATTATATAAATTTTAAAAATTAAATTTAAAAAAATCCAACCCTTTTTTAATGCACCACCTTCTTGCATTAGAATATAAGCTCCTTAAGGGATGGTGCTGTCTTGCTTGATTCTACTGGTATACAGCTCAGTGCCTGGCATACAGGAAAGGGCTCAATAAAGGCTTTAACTATATTTCTTTCTTTCTCCATCATTTTCCTGGTTTTGCTTACTTCAATTGGCATCAGTCTAAATTAGTCTTCCAATGTTTCACTGGAATTCTATTCACCTGATACACATTTAAACATTATTTTGCAAACCACTTGCTAATCATCATTGCCTACCTGGACACTAAGAGGCCAAACTTCCTATCTTTTCCTACCACGATAATTAAGAGATGTTTATTGAACTGAAATTAGAAGTAAAGATTTTTTACATGGAACATTTGATTTCCACACTGGGTTCAAAAAGTACCCAAAACTTCACTGGCTTGTAGCTTAAAAAAGAAACCTTTCACCTCAGAAAATGTATTTTTTAAAAAACAACCTGTAAACGTAATCTCCCACTTACACTGACTTATGAATGACATTTCAAATAACACTATTTTTCACTTCTCTGTGTTTTAAGACAAAAAGAATCAGGGTCAGGTACTTTTCAAAAAAATATAATAAAAGTATGCATCTCTAAAATTAAAAGTTAGAACTGTTTGCAATAGAGATATGTTAGGTGCTTTCCTGATAAGTACAAGTTATAGTATAGTACAGTTAAGTATAAGTACAAAGATACCCTGTCTCCAGACTATTATTTTACAAAGTTCTAGAAATGCCAGCGGTAGCAGTGAGACAAGAACAAGAAATCAAACAGCTAAACATCAACCAAGAGAAAACAAACATACCCCAATCTGCAGATGGCATGAGGGCTTACTGAGGAAGTCAAAGAAAAAATAAGCTCAGAAACTACTCAAAATGATTAAGAGATTCAGCAAAAGAGCAGGACACAAAATAAGCACACAAAAACTCTCTGCATTTCTATATAACAGCAGCAAAAAACAGGATGAAATGATATTCAGAGAAATCCCATTCAAACCAATGGAAAAATGTATAAAATACTTGAGAATCAAACTATTTAAATATATTCAAAACTTATTTAAATAGAATTGTTAAACACTTTCTAGAAATAAAGATTACTAGTCCAGTTTTTGATAAAACCAAAAATAAGAATGCCCGAGAAAGCAAAAAAGCAGTTTGGCTTTTTATTTAGACCAGCATCTAAATAAAATTAATCAACAAGCACAATTAATTAATCAACAAGCACTCAGTAAGCACTACTTTGCGCCAGGGGCACTTTTGAGATATATAAAGACAAAAATTAACCTGTTTGCTCCCTCGCGGAGCTTGCACTCAGATTAAGAAGAATGTGTGAAATAAATAAACGGTTAATTTGGCAGGAGTGGGCACAGGACAGCTGGAAGATCAAGAAAGCCTTCCTGCACAATATGGCGCTTGAGCGGAATTTTAAAGGAAAGATAAGTAGTATTCTAAAAGGTAGAGGTAAGTTTGGGAGTCCGTTCCCATTCCACAGGCGGGAGATTCCAAAGGCAAGGGGATGGGAGCTGGAGTAGCAAGAAAGCTAGTCTGGCTGGGTCAAAAGGCTATGGGATGGCAGATGAAGTTGGAAAGGCAGGTTGGGACCAAATTCTGGACCGTCTTAAAAACTAAGCAGAGGGGCTTATACTATTAGACCCTAGAGGTAACAGACAATCTATTGAGTAAGGAAGTGACTTTTAGGAAAAGTCACTTTGGTAGATATATGAAAGATGATTTGTAAAGAGGATAGGCCTGACGCACAGAGATGAATCAGGAGACTACTCAACTGCCCAGGCAAGAGATGCTATATAAGAAGGGGATAAATAACCTAAAAATAAAAGATTACACCACGAAAAAATCTCTTTATAATTATGGAGAGGGGAAAATTAATTTTTTTAAGGTTAAATTTTATTTTTTAAATTATTATTTTTTCTTTCTCCCATCTCACCCTAAACAAACGTCTCTGACATTATATGCAACATTCCATACTCTCAGTCACCCTATCTTTGCAACAAAGAAACATACATTTTCCCCCAATCTATAGTTTGCCATGTCCTAGCACAAATTAACATGTCCACAGAGTTAGTCTCTCAGACTCAATCCTTTTTGTCTCCTCCTTTTATCCTGCAAGTACCAGATGGATATTTTTTGTTTCCTTGAATAGCTGGCACTTTAGTTAGCATGTATTCATTTTTCTTGGTATAATGGATAGAAGGCTTGAGCTTGTAGTCAATTTGACTGAGGTTCAAATTATACCTTTTAGATAGAGTTGTGATCATTGCTACCACCTGCCACTACAGACTGCAAAGCTAATCCTTTCCTATTATTTCTCTGTCTACTTCAGAAGTTTATGACAAGGAAGTAAGTGTAATAGTAATCAGTTTAGCAGGATACTCAGTCAGCACTTAGTACTAAGTGCTAAGTGTGGAAGGTGCAAACTCTGTCCCACTGTTGAGAAGGCATGAACTCCCCTGTTGATGTGGAAGAAGGGGATTGGCTGAGCCCCTGTTGATGTGGAAGAAGGGGATTGGCTCAGGTGTGTA
>CM053586.1:71603721-71623224 GCA_028646515.1 Pseudochirops corinnae | reverse complement strand
GAGTTCCATAATCAAATGTTATGAATGTGTATCTATTTTTCTATCTATATATGCAATTATTATTATTATTATTGACTACACCCAACTGGAACTTGAGATACACAGGCACTGTGGTTGGGAGATCCATCCTGCCCTACCGAGAAGTGACATAGGAGAGAATAGACTGGGGGAGGTGAGACACACTGGGATGGCTGTTTTGGGGCGGTGGGTGGGGGAAAGAGGGGGAGAAAATATGTAACTCAAAATCTTGTGAAAATGAATGATGCAAACTATAATAAAATTAAAAAAAAAAAAAGAAAAGAAAAGGATCTGCAGTTCTTAGTAGATTGCAAGCTTAATCCCGGTTAACAGTGTGCTATTGCAGACAAAAAAGCTAAGAGAACAGTATCCACAAATCAGGGTGGTGATAGATCTAGGCACTGACCTGCCAGGATTACAGCTTCAATATTGTTCCCTGTTCTGGCTGCTAAATTTTAGGAAGAGTACTAATAAATGAGAGAGCATTCAGGGGAAGGTAGTCAGGATACTGACAAACTTGAGATTTTGTCATAGGAGGTTCAGTTGAAGGAACTAAAGGGAATTAAGTAAGTCTGGAGAAGGATACACTTGGAAAGACGTGGTAGTTACCTACAAGTACTTGAAAGTTTGTAATATGGAAGAAAGATTAGACTTATTTTGTTTGAACCCAGATAGCAAAACTAAAAGTAATAAGTGAAATTTACAAAGAAGCAAATTTAAGCTTGATTTAAGTAAGAAAAAACTTCCTAATAATTGGAGCTAGCAACAAGAAGACCTGGCTATCCTAGCAATTCAGGACTTCAAATAAAGCATGAATGACCAGTTAAAAAAAAAAAAAAAGAAAAGAAAAGATTGGTGTTGAAGATTAGGTAGGCGATGGATAAACTCATTGTACTACATATTTGGAGCCAAGTTTTAGGAAGAAATTGAGAAATTAGCATCTAGAAAAGTCTGGTGAAGGGCCTTAAGACTACCATATGATCGTCGGGGGATGTTTAGCCAGCAGAAGAAAAGACTTACTAGCAAGCCTTGGATAGCTATCTGCGTATTGGAATGGAAGAGGGATTCGTTAGGCTTGTTCTTCTTCACCAGAAAGAGGAGCAGTGTGTGGAAGTAGCTTAGAGGCTTCGTCTTAAGACAAATTTCCTAACAACTTTCCCAAAGTAGAATGGAGCCTCAGGGCGGTGGGTTATGGATTCCTCCTCACTCAAGGTCTTCCTGGAAAGTCTGGAAGTTGTCAGGTATGTTGTGGAGAGAGAGGATGGTTCAGATAGGGTTCTACTATGGGGGCTCAGTGGTTCCTTCTGACTTTATGGGTTCTGTAATTATTTGTGCGTTATCCTACCAGGCTACAAAAGCTATGAATGTGGACCTGGTGATAGAGTGTGTGTCTGTTGTGTAAGTAACACATTTCATAATTTATCACTAGAGTAGGTATGTGGTGCCAGAGAATTGTCATAGATTCAGAAATTTAGAAACACAGTTGGACGGAAAGGGACCTTACAAGTCATTTAATCTAGCTCCTTCACTCTCCCTTCTTCCTCTTTACAGATGAGAAAACTAGGACTCAAAGTCTTACAAGTAATAAGTGACAGGACCAGGATGATGATAATTGGACATTTTTAAAAACCTGTCACTGTACCAGCAAATACTCCGTCTTCAAACTATAAGGAAAAAAAACCTTTCAGAATATAGAGACCCAGCAGAAGAAACTAAAACCTCAGTGTTTACTGCCTGGACAAGTTGCCTCACATCTCTGGGCCTCCGTTTCATTATCTGTAAAATGATAGAGGTTGAATTCAGTGCCATGCAAGGTCCCTTCCTGCTCCAAATGTATGATGCTGTGAGGGGCAGCCAGGTGGCAAAGTGGATAGATCGCTGGGCCTGAAGTCAGGAAGACTCATCTTCATGAGTTCAAATGTGGCCTCCCTTAGCTGTATGGCCCTGAGCAAGTCCCTTAACCCGACTTGCCACCGTTCCTTATCTGTAAAATGATCTGGAGAATGAGTGGCAAACCATTCCAGTGTCTTTGCCAAAAAAACCCCAACCCAGATGGGTTACAAAGACTTGAGCACTATTAAACCTCAATGTAAGATTCACAATGTGTTAGAAAGCATTTAATGAGACCTTTGCAGGAGCATCATCTTATTATAGGCAGCAAACAGGACACATTTTCTTTGATAGCTTCTGAGAGTTTTATTTTCCTTGATTCTACTTTTAAACTAGAAGCCCAATTTTCTTCTCCTTTAATATACATGTGCCACCTAGCCGCCCCCGATTTTGTTAGTTCTTTTCTTAATCCTGGACCCCAGGTGGTGCTACATAAAGGTAGGCTTTTTGGAGATGATTTTGATCCTTTTTTTCTACTCTCGTGACCTGAATAATTGAGAAAATGCTACAGGAATGAGCGAGCTACTTTTTTTTTTCACCAAACTTTTCAGTGGTTTTAGAACTAACTTGTTTTCTCTGGAATTGAAACTTAGCCCACGTAAAGTTAGCCGCCTTACTGTATTAGATTTGTTTGTGTGGGTGGTTACTTTTTAAAAATATCATTTTTTCTTTTTAAACAAAAATGACTTCCTTTTTGGAAACTTGCAAGACTATTTTTAAGAACTTAAGATGCGAATGGCTATGGCTTAACTTCTGGCTGTAACTTAATGGCTATAACTTAACTTCCAAAACCCACAGAATACCCTTTGGTTCCTCCAGGTCCAACCATTTTGTAGTCATAGCCACAGGACTTTCCTTGGGCTACCTTTCCTGAATTATGTTGATAAGAACCCTACTTACTATCCAGAGAAGGGAGGGATGGTGCTGCTGTATACTGTATACTCTGTCCTGGTCAGACTGTATCTGTACGGTTCTACCATATTTTATTAAGGACATTATCAAACTAGAGCAGGTCTAGAGAAATAAAAAATCAGGTCTTGGTGACCTGATGGTGTCACCAATGTCCTAGTGACTCAGGATGGTGAAGGAATAGGAGACCACTTGATGGAGGAAGAGCATGCTTATGAGGACCCAATGGCCATCTGCAAGTGCAAGAAGGTCTTGCATACAGAACGTAGATTAGACTTATCCATCATCTGAGGACAGAATTAGGAGTGAATGAGTGAAACTTCCGGAGGAACAGATTTCATCTCAATGGAAAGAAAAATTTCCTAACGGAGGGAGGACCTGAGTTCAAATCCAGCCTCAGACACTTAATAGCTGTGTGACCCTAGGCAAGTCACTTAGCCCTGTTTGCCTTAGTTATCTCATCTGGACGGGACTGAAAACAATTGAATACCATTACAAAAATAAAGGAGTCTACTTTAGAAGGTTGTGGGTTCTCTTTTTTTAGAAATCTTTAAGCATATACACTGTGACCTTCTTGATGTTCCTTACACCATTCCATTTCCTATGTGCCTTTTCACTGGCTCTTCCCTCAATACCTCGAAGGCAGGGTAATGTTGAAGGACCACCTGTTGTAAATGTTGTGGAGAGGATTTCTATTCAAGTACAAATTGACCTAGGTGACTGGCTGCTGAAGCTCCTTCCTCCTTCCTGAAATTTCAGAATTAAGGAGGGGCAGGGATCAGTGACACCTTGCCAGATGTACCAGGGAAAGGGCAAAGGGCTTTACATCCGTGCCAGGCTGGATAGTGTGAGATCACTTATGCTTTAGATTTACTATATTAATTTTTTTTTTACCCTAAATCTCCCTCACAGTGTATTAAAAATTATTGTGCATTTGAATTGTGTGTAGTATTTTAGTGGCCAAGATGGGAGGGATTCTGAGGAGGACTTTTTTCCTTTATATTTAGTCTAAATTTGAACCAGATTCATTAGTGTCTGATTCTGCCATATTCCACCTAGGTTTTTGGCTGTCCTAGTTCAAGTCAAGTTGATTTTGCTCAGATAGTGTTCATTGAAGACCCAGTTTGTACAGTGGGGAGTCGCTGTGCCAGGTGCTGTGAAAGATACAAAATAAACAAGATAGGGTCCCAACCCTGAAAGAACTGTATGGTAGGAGAGGTAGGATTGAAACCTAGATGACTGTATTTGTAAATATAGGGGGAGTGGCCCAGAGAATTTAGGCCTATATAGTGCAGATTAGAAAGAAGTACCATACAGGGTACAAAGTAAATACTATAGGAGGGACTGGAAGGATATTGGAAGAGGGAATGTGGACTTGATTTGAACAGTGTCCAGGCAGATTAAAGATGAGAAATGATAGGTAATTCAGTTTGGCTGGAGTGTATGATAAATGTTAAGGGAGTAGTATGGGATAAGGCTACAGAGGTAGATTGGGATTAGCTCTCTAAAGAGACCTAACGCCATACTTAAAGAACTACAGTTGGATTCTATAGGTAGTAGGGAGCCATTGAAAGTGTGTGAGGGTGAAATGATCAGAGCTGTTCCCCAGATGGATTTCGGTACTTTATTTGGGCAACAGTACTTTAAGGTGAGTCAGAGGAGACAATACTTAGTGCTATAGTCGACCTGACATTGTTTTTATTCCTTGAGCTTTCACTCAAATTATCTACGATACTTGGAACAGTTTTATTGTTTTTTATGGAGTAAATGCTCTTAACTGGTCTTCAAAATACAGTTCAAACTAGTCAGCCAGTCAGCCAACAAGTATTTATTAAGTATTAATTATTATGTTAATTTATTGTATTGATATAATGATTATTTATTATAGGCTAGGCCCTGTGCTAAGCACTGGAAACACATAGAAAGGCAAAAGACAGTCTCAGCTTCCAAGGACCCCCCCAGTCTAATGGAGCAACAACATAAAGAAAACTCTGTACAAACTGGCCGTGTGAAGGAAAAATTGGAAATAATTCACATAGGAGGACACTGGCCTTCAGGGGCAATCAGGAAAGGGTTCCTTTAGAAGGTGGGGTTTTGGCTGAGACTTGAAGGAAGCAGAGATGAGAAGGAAAAGAGGTTCAGGAATGGGAAACAGCCAGAGAAAATGGCATTTGGGAGCTAAGTGTCTTGTTAAAGGAACAGCAAGGAGGGAATTGGAGGCAGGGGACGTGAGGGGAGGTGGGTTCTGATGGGCTTTGAACTCTAAACAGGCGTGTTCTGTTTCATCTTGAAGGTGTTAGGAAACAGCCGGAGTTGAATGAATAGGTGGGATAAGATGGTCATATCTGCACGTTATGAAGAAACTACATCTCTTAGATGACCGATTTTCTGAATATACTTAGATGTTTGATTTATCATTCTTCACCCTGATCTTCGGTATGTGTTTATTTATTCCTGACAGCAAACCTGCTGTCCCTTGGAGAATCTGCTTAGTCAAATTGAAACTCTCTTCAGTAGAGGATTAGCCACTGGGTGATGACTGGTTTTGGTTGCAAAATTTAATAAAACTGCCCACTGAGAAGTATAGTACAAATAGAGGAGACTCTGAGAAAAGCCTTAGAAAGTTCAGCAATTATTGCCGCAGGTGGTCAGTTAATAAGATTACATTTTTTATGAGTAGCCCCTAAACACAATTTTTACTCATAGCAAGTAGTAGCCAATATTTATATGGCTTTTTACAATTTAAAGGAACTTTAATTCTTTATCACATTTGATCCTCACATAGATCCTAATACAGTTATTATTGTCCCCCTGGCACTGGAAGGGGAGATGGTGTGGGAAAGCAGCTTTCTTTGCAAGCCGGTGAGTTGGACAGCTGCTGCCCCCTTGCTGCCCGGAGCGTGGTGGCCTAAATTCATGGACTTTTGACCTCCTATTAGGTTTCTGGTGTCCTAGACCATGGAAACCACTCATTTTTTTTTTTTACCTTTGGTCCCTAATTTCTGTTTTGTAGAGGTTGTGAGGGTCACAGAAAATGTCCAGTCCTCCATTTTGTTGGTCACTTTGCATGTATTTGTTTTTAATATATTATACCATAGTCTCTTATTTCATAACATTTGAACAGCTGTAACTGATGGAAAAGCATGCCACAGATGATGATTGAAAAAACATTTCTGTGTTTATCTCACTCTGAAGTTTTGCAGTACTTTCCTTTTTGAAGAACAGTTTAGACTATCTCCAGTCTTTAGAGGATAGCAAAGTCTTTAAAGACCTTTCTGGTTTATAGCTTGTACCGTATGGGAAGTATTTCCCCGCATGCAGAGGTTGTTTGGTTCTGTTTTGGGGAAGTAGTGATTCAGGCTAACATGCAATTTCATACTTCATTTCTTACTTAAAATGTATAACTTGGATTTTATTCTTTTAAGAAACCTATTTTTTCTACAATTCTGAATAAATTATCAATTCAAAAAAGTAAAAGACACATTACAATATAGACTTTTTTACAAGCTACTATTTTTTTTTTTAAGTTTTAGGGGCCTTATTTTGGCTATTGTTTAAGCATATGAATCAATAATGCATAAGAAGAAACCATTCATAATATTCCAAAATGAATCAAAATAAAGATGGTCCGACCAGGACATCAGATACTTTACTGATGTGCAAGATTCAAATAGATCCAAAAATGTTTTATCAGTTTGGTCAAAGAGAATGATAAGGGATCCATAATGGGCTTTATTTTAGAAAAATCTTTTTTTTTCTTTTTGGAGGGGGGAAGACAGGGCGGTTGGGGTTAAGTGACTTGCCCAAGGTCACACATCTAGTAAGTGTGCCATGTGTCTGAGGTCATATTTGAACTCAGGTTCTCCTGACTCCAGGGCCAGTGCTCTATTCGCTGTGCCACCTAGCTGCCCCTAGAAAGACATCTTTCATGATATGGGCCTCTTACGGTTTTCTTCTAAAGCTTATCCTGCTCATTTTTATCTCTGTATAATTTGTAGGTTGGTACAACAGTGGTTATTTCCCCACCTGGACACCATCTTTATAAGTGCAAAACCAGTGGTTCATTTGATACATAATCCCTTGAGGCTCTCTCTGCCTGTGAAAAAGATACACAGAGTATAAAAGTCAGAGGTAGTAGTGGGGAATGCAGGAAGGGAAGGGCCGGGAAAAGTACCAGATGGTTTTATACTCCAAGCAAAATGTTTAGGTACCATTGATTTTTGCTTTATTTCTACTAAAATGTTTACTTAGAGAACTAAAAAAAACCAAAAATGACACTGTTTCAACGGTATAATTCAGCTAATTTAGACTGATTTTATCCCCTAATAAACATTAAATAAATATCCCATTTTCCATCCATGAGCATATATATTTTTTTAAATTCACTTTTATTTTATTTTTAGGCTGCATTCTCTCCTTTGAACGTTAACACCCCTCCTCCCTATCAGCATTGAAAAAGTGAGGAAAAAAACCAAACCCCCTGATACAAACATGTATAGTTAAGCAAAACAAATTTTATTGGCTAGATCCAAAATGAATATACACACATATGCATGCATGCATATATACACACAACACACAGACGTCTTAGTCTTCATTCTGAGTCCAGAGAGAGTTTATTTCTCTATCTGGAATTAGAGATAGCATGTTTTTATCATGAATTCCTCTAGAACTGTGGCTGGCCATTGTGCTGATCAAAGTTCCTACATCCTGAGTACAGTGTTACTGTTCTTGTATAAATCTTTCTTCCTTCATCATGACCACATTGAAGTGTGTGAGGCGGTGGAAAGAGCCTTGGGTTTGGCATTACTTCTGCTACATACTCCCCAAGAGACCTTAGACAAGTCACTCAACTCATCATTTGTAAAATAAGGCCATTGGACTCTGTGATCTCAAAGCTTCCTTCCAGTTCTAACATCTGTGAACCTCTGACTATAAAGATTGACTTTTGAAATCTTTTCAGACATGAGGTAGATGATCTGCTTCAGTGGAGGGAATTTCACAGGATCCTACAGGTGAAAGGAACTCTCAAGGTGATTTGGCTCAGTTCTTCACTGTCCCTGAAAAAGGTTTTGTTTGTTAAAGTTGCCAGATTTTCTTTTCATTTCATCAAAAGAATCTCTACCCATGAATTAACCTTACAAAGTAATAAGTCAGATAACTAAACCCATATGTTTTATAAAATGTTAAATCTGAGATTAATAACTGAGATCAACTGTAATAAGTGGAAAGATGAGAAGCAGTTGCTCACCTGTGTCTTGGCACAAGGTAAAGGCAAGAAAGCCAGGAACATTTCAAAAATGTTCCAGGAGCTCAGAAGCCTGTCGGATAGTTGGAAATGTGCCTTCACCCTTGTAGGTAGAAAGAAGACTTTTCTCTGTGAGGAAACCCAGCCTTATAACCTTATTCAGAAGCTTCTTAGGAAAAACAAACATTTATAAATGCCTTTTTTAGAAAGTGCACATCAAATATGAACTTTTCCTTTCTTCTTAATTCTATCTTAAGGGTGGGATAGTAGAAAACATGCCAGTTTTAGAGTGAGACAAACTGAATCCAGATCCCCCGTCCGCTTTTTACAGCATGTGTATCCCAGCTTCTCTGGGCCTCATTTTCCCCCGACTATAAAAGGAAAGGATCGGGCTAGGTGTCTGCCAGTGCCCCTTTCAGTACAGAATCTGCGATCCTATCATGATTCTTTTGTTACTCTGCCTAAAATGTCCCCGTTTTAAATACTTAAGTAATATATCTGTTAGTTTGGGTGTTGCAGCCATCCCTAGAATCCCCTTTCCGGAACATTAGGTGGTCCCTGCCTTTATAAGGCTGCGTGTTTTGGGGTGAGGGAGGGAACTGAATAGTCATAAGCCTGGTCTGTCCCGAAATGCCTCTGATAAAATAGCTGTCTCTACTTTCCTGACATACTCTCTGCTAACTATTTTTGGTTACCCTCAGTCTTTACGTTCCAGGATAGTAGGTCCAGCTAGGGGCTCACCTTCTACCAGGTTGTGAAGATTATTATTTAAAAAAAAAAACAACTGAAGGACAGATAAACGTTGAATCAGCATATTAGAGCTGAAAGAGACTTTTGCAATTCAGCTACCCCACTGAGACAAGGAAGTAGAGGCCTGGAGAGGTCAACTGTGAGAGGCTACTTAGGAAGATAGTGGCAGAAATAGAGTTAGAATCCTCACGTCCCAACTCCCAAGTCTAGCACAGGCTTAAGTTATTTGATCAGCTTCCAAGATCAGATGCTTTTAATAAAAAGCCTCTGCCTTTACATCAATTGCAGACTTTCAGAATTAGGAGAACTCCTAGATTCCACAGCTTGCCAAATACCTACCGTGACTTTTTTTCTTTGTTTTTTTCCATTCAGATCTCCTTGCCTTGACTTTGTAACCAAATTTAGAGCAGTAAACAGTTATCCAGAGGTTAAGGTAACACTGGGTGCTGGTCCTAAAGAGGTTTGTCCAGTTTGAGGTTATGCCATAGAACAAAAGTTAGAGAAATTACCATTGAGTAAACTGATTTGACCACCGCTTATCCAAACTTTGGTTTTCACTTAGGCCTCACGTGCAAACTTAAACCTGACTCCCTGCTATAGGAAATGTGCTAAACTGTGTTGATTTTGACTTGATTCTGGCTTTGATGTGGTTTTGCGTTAGAAAGGCCCTTTTACTAACTTTTGTCAGAGCAAGGAAATTTTAGAGCGTAGCTTTAACTCTCCACCCCTCTGCTTCCTTGGTGGTCAGAGCAGGAAAATCCTTCCGTACTCTTTGACCTTGTGATCCAGACTTCTATAAGTATCCTGTGATGTTCTCACTCTGTTCAGGAAGAGGTTCCATAGCAAACACAGTTGCATGTTTTCCAGCTCACTATTTGGATTTCCTTCCTCCTGTATTTTCATACTGTATCTGCATGTTTGTGTAGAAAAAACAATTAGACTAGGTTTTCTACATAGGACTCTTTCTTTGATTTTTCTGTATCCACAGAGTACAGACAAAAAATGAGTCATTTTCGAGGCATGATTCATGGAATGCTAAATTTAATCAGCTTAATAATTCCTAGGCCTATTAAAGTGACATTGGTGGGGGCGGGGGGGGGGGGGAGGGGGGGCTTCCTGCCTACACAAATAACACTTTTTAGTGTTTTTTAAAAGTTACAGAATGACTTCCTCTTACCTATCCTTGACACTTATTAGGCCCTTCTTAGTTCAACAGTTGAAAGTATCTCTTCAGCAGTTTCCCTTCCTTGAAATGAAGTGGTACCTTAGTGAGACATTGTTTTGTGTGAGAGATTATTTTGTGAATGTTTTCAGGTAGTAGTTATTTTCGGAGCATCCCCTCCTTCAACAAATAGATAATCAAAGAAGTCTGCTCACATTTCAGAGAGTGCACTATGATGTACAAAGCACTCTCCCCACAGCTATCTTGGTTGGGGGATTGCACAAATGTTACCCCCATTTTTCAGAAATTTCAGTTTTCAGAAAACTGAAATCCAGAGTTAATTGGCTTGTCCAAGGTCACATAGTTAGCAAATATCAGAGTCTTTTGCAAA
The DNA here is from genome assembly GCA_028646515.1 of Pseudochirops corinnae. Classification (NCBI taxonomy): domain Eukaryota; kingdom Metazoa; phylum Chordata; class Mammalia; order Diprotodontia; family Pseudocheiridae; genus Pseudochirops; species Pseudochirops corinnae. The sequence continues at coordinate 71,612,856 of CM053586.1, read as the reverse complement.
CTCAGAGCTCTATCCGCTGCTGTTACTACTTACTCAGATGAACAGCTGAGCTGTAGTAAGAAAGGAGTGCATATGGAAAGTGTAAGATTTTCAGTGTGAGCCAAATGGTGCTTTAAATATTGGTAATAATGTAATACAGCATATCAGGAAATTTTGTGTGGATTTTTAAAGCACTTTTATGTGGAAGAGGTTCTGCGATATTAAAAACAGACTATACAGTTACTGTCATAGAACCTAAAGTGAACTCTTGATTTATCTGATTTTAAAATCACCTCCATTAACTCAACATCAGTTGAAGTGGCACAGTGGATAGAATGCTGGGCCTGGAATCGGGAGGCCCTTAGTTCAAATCAGACCTAGTTGAGTCATTTAACTTGTGTGTTTCCTCAGCGCCAAATAGGGATAATCGCACTTACCTCTTAGGGTTGTTGCAAGGATCAGAGGAGATAATGTTTGTTGCCTAATGTCTTCCTCCTTCCCTCTTTCCCTCCCTACTCTCTTATCCATACCCACAAAAAACGTTTGAGAACTATTGATAGAGTTGGCTCGGGAGATATGTCACTGATGTCAGTGTGTGGTGAGTATTAGAGATGTGTGTAAAAGGGCTTAATTGGAAGACTTTGGTGTGAGACCCAACTCTTTATTTTGAATAATTTTTCCCCCAATTACATGTAAAAACAGTTTTTGACACTGTTTTTAAATTTTTGAGTTCCAAATTCTCTCTCCCCTCCCTTTCTTCCCCTCTCCCTGAGATCGTAAGCAATCTGATAACAGGTTATACATGTGTACTTCTGTCAAACATTTCCATATTAGTCATTTTGTAGAAGAAAACTTAAATCAGATAAAGTGAAAAATAGTATGCTTTGATCTGTATTCGGAATCTTATTAGTTCATTCTTTTGAGGCAGATAGCATTTTTCATCATGAGTCCTTTGAGATTGTCTTAGATCATTGTGTTGCTGAGAAAAACTATTCACAGTACAATATTGTTGTTGCTATGTACAGTTCTGGTTCTGCTCACGTCACTCTTCGTCAGTTCACCTAAGTCTTTCCAGGTTTTTCTGAAATCATACTGTTCATCATTTCCTATAGCACAAGAGTATCTCACAACTTGTTCAGCTATTCCCCAATTAATGGGCATCTACTCAGTTTCCAGTTCTTGGCTGCCACAAAAAGAGCTGCTTTAAGTATTTTTGTGCACGTGGGTCCTTTTTCCATTTTTATGATCTCTTTGGGATACAGACCTAGTTTATTGGATCAAAGGGTATGCACAGTTTTATAGCCCTTTGGATGTAGTTTCAAATTGTTCTGTAGATTGGTTGGATCAGTTCACAACTCCGCCAACAGTGTATTAGTGTTGAGATCCACTCCTTGATGTTTTATTAGTTTTATGAATCTAGAGCAATGAAGTTATTTGCACTGTCTACCTTCCTCACAAGAATTTTGTAAGGAGAGGGCTTTTTGGTCATTAAATTGTTAAGCAAATGTGTAGCATTGTTTTTTAATGGCTCTTCAATTCTGAAGTCAGATCTTTTTTTTTTTTTACAAACTATATTTATATTTTTTGTGTTTCTTTCCTCTGTTATTAAACAAAAAAATATTATGGCACTAATAAAAAAATATTTTATTGATTAAGTACAGGGCAGTTAGGTGGTGTAGTAGATAGAGTGCTGGCAGTGGAGTCAGGAAAACCCTAGTTCAAATTCAGCCTTGGACATTCAGTAAATGCATGACCCTGGGCAAGTCACTTAACCCTGTTTGCCTCAGTTTCTTCATCTGTCAAATGAGCTGGAGAAGGTTTTATTTTGTTCAGTCAATTTTCAGTTGTGTCCCACTCTTTCTGAAAATCCACTTGGGGTTTTCTTAGCAAAGATACTGGAACTCATTTTTTTTTACAGATGAGGAAACTTGGGCAAACAGGGTTAAGTGACTTGCCCAGATTCACACAGCTAGTGTCTAAGGCTAGCTATGAACTCAGGAAGATGAGACTTCCAGACTCTAGTGTTCTATCCACTGTGCCACCAAGCCTCCCTTAAGATGACTGATGTATAGGGTAGTCCTAAGGAAATTTAGTTTAGTAAGAATCCACTGTTAAATAAGTTTGTACTAGCTGGTTTGATTGCAATTTAGCCTTAGTCCTAACTGTATGAAGAAAATGGGTAGTTTGTTACTACTGCTGTTTTGTATCCCAGGAACTTCTTTGAAACTTCATTTGAGATGTATATATTTTCTTCCTTCCTATTTTTCCTCACTATTCTTCTCACCCTATTTACCCTATACTTCCTCACTCCTTTGCTTTACTTCTGCCTACTACCTGGCCCTCCTATTCCTTCACTTGCCCACCCCTGTCTCTCCATCCTGTCCCCTCACCCTCCTCTTTCTTTCTGAATTTAGAAAGACTTTCATGCCTTTCTAGATATATATTATTCCCTCTTTAACCCATTTCCGCTGGCTTTTTATTTATTATTTTTCCTTGTATACCTCATTTGCATGAGATAATTTTTCCTTTTGATGTCTCCCTATGCAAGTTTTTATTTTTTTTTAGAATCACCGCATCCTATCAGCTCTGCCCATACCTTCCTTTCAAACTATTCAAATAATGATGACAGTCATAAGAGTACTGCTGATATTTTTACATATGTGTAATAAACAATTTGACCTTGAGTCCTTATAATTGGTCTTTAACGTTTACCTTGTATTTCTGCTGGATGTTACATGTTGAATTTTCCCTTAAGTTCTGGGGTTTTTGTCACAAAAAAACCAAAAGTCTTTGAGTGTGTTAAATGTGCTTTTTTTCTTTTCCATTCAGGATTATACTTAATTTTATGGGGTAAGTCTTGGTTAAAATCCCAGCTCTTTTGCTCTATAGAGTATAGTATTCCAAGACCTATGGATCTTCAATGTAGTAGCTGCTAAATCTTGTGTAATCCTTATTGTAGTTCCATGATTCTTAATTTCTTCCTTGTTGCTTCCAATATTTTCTCTTTAATCAGGGAGCTTTGGAAACTTGGCTATGATATTCCTGTAAATTTTCCTCCTGGGATCTCTTGTAGGTGGTGATCAGTGAATTTTTGTTTGTTTGTTTCTACTTTGCCTTCTTGTTCTGGAACTTCAGGGCAATTTTCCTTGATAATTTCTCCTTGGAAGGGTTTCTGCATCTGATGTTATAGACTATTTGGAGCCTAGAAGTTGAGAAAAAATATACTTGATAGAGGCAGGTCCCAAGAAGATAGGAGGTTCTGTGGAGATGTCTGAAGCTCCCTGCTGAAGTCATATAGGTAGACCCTTACATTCTTTTCCCAAAAGGCCCACAGTTGAGTTTTGGGCCAGTAGGGACAGGAATGCCCGAGATCTGTTCCAGAACTTCTGACTTCCAAAAGTTCTGATTGATGGTGTCATGGTGGGCAGGCTGCCCCAGGTCTCCTAGTGCCCTAGCCCACTACAATAATTTGTGGTTAAAGAATGTTCTAATTAAAATAGAATTCGTCAGCATAGAATAGTGAATAGAGTACTGCATTTGAAGTTAGAAAGATGAGCTCCTATCCTGCCTTAGACACTTAACTATATCTCTGGGCAAGTCAGTTAACCTCCCTCTTGGCCTTAGTTCCTTATCTATACAATGGGGAGATTGAATTCAGTTGACTTTAAAGTTCCTTTTGGTTCCAAATCAATGAGCCTTTGATCTTAGGGCTATAATAGTGACATATATCAAAAGAATATTTGTTGTGACTTATATTTACATCACTATACTGTGGTTTGGGTTATTTCCTTATCGATACAGTGATCCATGACAGTTTCAGAGGACTCATGATGAAAAGTGCTGCCTACCTCCAGGAAGAGGGGCTCTGAGGGCAGACTGAAGCAGATTTTTTTTCTTTATTTATTTTTATTGCTTTTATCCCCCTTGGTGTGGCTAGTGTGGAAATGTTTTGCATGACTTTATATGAATAATATCTGTCATATTTCTTATCTTCTCACTGGGTGGGGCAGAGTTGGAGGGAAGGAGCAAGAAATTAAAATGTAAAATATAATAAAATAAAATGTGGTGCTCTGAACCTCATACCATGAGTGCTTCAGTTGTGGTCTGACCCACATTTAGTTGTGTTTGACTCCAAAAAAGGAAACCAGACGCACCCTACTGGTTTGGTCCAGTATACTGTATTCCTTATAACACATTCTCTGGGGAGAAAGAGAGAGAGACAGAGAGAGAAAGAGAAATAAAGAGAGAGGGAGACAGGAAGAGAGAGAGAGGGAGAGAGAAAGAGAGAGACAGGGAGAGAGAAAGAGAAAGGGAGAGAGACAGGGAGAAAGAGAAAAGATAGGGAGAGAGAGAAAGAAAAAGAGAGAGGGAGAGAGAGAAGAGAGGGAGAGAAAAAAGAGGGAGAGAGAGACAGTGTGTGTGTGTGTGTGTGTGTGTGTGTGTGTGTGTGTGCGCGCGCGCGCATGCCATTCTCTTGAAGATTTTATGGAGAGAAATTGGGCATATGGGTTGGTGACTTTTGATGTCTTCCTGGTTGCCCTTACTTTGATAGAAATATCATTTGTCATAAGAGGGAGGAGATAAGATTAAGAAAAGTATATATAAGCAATTCTGTTCAGTTACAAAGGTCACAATATTAGTATCATATGGTATGTTAAGGGACACGTCCCTTTTTTCTTTAACTGCTGATAAACTTTTTCAGGGAATGTACTTTGGAAAGAGGATTGTTTGGGATATATCTGTTGTGTCACAACAGTGTATTGATTTAAAAAAATACACACACACACACACACACACACGAGCCCAAGAAGTTTGGTACTTTGATGCCCTTTGGAGCAATCAGCCCAACGTGTCTCAGTCCAAAGGAATGTCACTGTTAATTCCTTGGAAGTTACAGAAATGTGAGGTATTCATTTCAGTGATACTTTGTTTGTTCCATAAGTACCTTCTGGTTGTTTATTCTGTACCTTCTGGGCAGTTCTAAACAGGTGAATTTTCATAGTAAGTGCAGGGACCTCAGGTCCTTCATCTGTAAAATGAAAGAGCTAGAGGGACTTGGATGGTTTCTAAGGCCCCATAAAATTCTACCCTTTTATGATTCTGAGTTCATAATGACGACCTTGAGTCATCAAGGAAAGGTTAAGCCATGCTCACTCTGTAGTGTCTGTTTAAGAAGGCCTGGAAGGGTGTGATACACCATAGACAGATTTCTGTCCTCAATGGCTCAATAAGAAAGAAGTTTGGTGCTTAAAGCGCTAAGTGTTAACTTGTGGAACATTGGTTTGTACAGCATAGCTCATTCCCAGAGGAAGGTATGTAGTGAGAGGCGGGTACTCTAGTACTTGGAATTTATATAACATCTCGCATGGTCCTAGAATTGGAATTGGAAAAGCCCCCAGAGGTGATTTGTTGTTGTGGTTCAGTCACTTCATTTGTGTCAGACTCTTCGTGATTGATCCCTCGTTGGGTTTTCCCCGCAGAGATACTAGAGCAATTTACTGTTTCCTTCAGCAGCTCATTTTACAGATAAGGAATTGAGACAAACATCCATGTGCCCAGGATCACACGGCTAGTAAGTGTCTGAGGCCAGATTTGAGCTCAGGACAAAGAGTCTTTCTGACCCCAAGCCCAGCGCTCAAATCACTTCGCCACCTAGCTACCCTCACTTCACTTGGGAAGTAACTCCATTTGCTTATGGTCCTCCAGAATGAAATATAAAATTCTCTGTTTGACATTCAAAGCCCTTTATAACCTGTACCTTACCTCCTCTCCTTGCCATTCTTCTTACACCTTACTTATCTCTCTTAACCCTGCAGTCCAGTCCTGCGGGCCTCCTCACTATGTCTGGCTAGTGAGAACATTGGGCATTTACACTATCTGCTGTACCTAGAATGTTCTCCCTCCTCATTTTTGCCTCCAGCTTTCTCTGATTTCCTTCAAGTCCCAGTTAAAATCCTACTTTCTGTAGGAAGCCTTTCCTAAGCGTCTTTAATGCCCTCTTGGTTATCTACAATTTATCCTGAATATAATTTTGCCCATAGTTGCGTGCCTGTTGTCTCCCCCTTTAGATGGGAGCTCCTTTTTGGCAAGGGCTGCCTTTCTTTGTAGCCTTAGTGCTTAGCACTTAATAAATATGTATTGGCTGACCAGTGCTTAAATAATCTTTTTTGCTAACACATTGTAGTTCGCTGAATTAATATTGTTTAGAAATTTGACAGATTTACATTCTGTTTAATCATTATCCATATAGTAAGGCGGCAGAGAACTAATTCTAATGTAACGTTTTTCTCTGTATTCTAATCAGTTCAAGCATTTGTAAAGTACCTACTTTATATCAAATACAGTGCCAGGCATCAGAGTTTAAAAGATTCATTAAACTTATGTTCTAGGCGAGGGGAATGTGAAAACTTACACAGATGAATAAATATAAATGTATTAAGAAGGAAATACATAGTAGTTTCCAGCTAGAGAGCTCTAGTAACCTGGGGGGCAGAAGGCAGGGTGACAGACGGTAGGAAGAAGCCAGGAACAGGATGTAGCCATTGAGGTAGGTTTTGAAGGTTACTAGTAAGTTCCAGAAAGAGAGTATTCCATGAATGGGGGAAGCCTGTGCAAAGACAGGAGACGTATGTCATCTAAGAAGGGACTTCGGTAGGAAAATAGAACGGGTAAAAGGGAGTGATACTAAATCAGTCCGGAAAGATGTGGCATGAAATAGAGGGCCTTCACTGGTGTTGCTGAAATCCTCTGTGGGCTCTCAAGCTTTGCAGTGTCACTCCCAAAACGTGGTACTCAGTATTGAATACTTGGGTATGATATGACCAGGGCAAAGTACAGTGGACCTGTGACTTCCTTTATTCCTGGAACCTCTGCCTCTCAGTGAAGCCAAAAGTCACATAAACTATTTTGACAGCCGTGTCTCACTCCTGACTTACAGTACCCCTTTTGTGACCGTGTGTCCTGTGATAAAAGGTAGCATTTATTCCATGGAACAATATTAATTGGCAACTAGAAATAATGTGATTATAGAATATTGCTCAATTATTAGATTGAGAAAAGGGGAAAAAAATTAATGGGTATGTCTTTTTCTGTAATGGGACTCCTGCCTTTTGAGTAGAATGTTAAACCCTTTTAATGATGTGACCTCTACTAAAGTTGACCTCTAATGTCTGATTGTAGCAGGAAAGTGACCGTGGCTTCTTTAGACTTCCTCCACTCACACCCAGGCTCCACCCAAGTTCCAGCAGCTTCTCCTTCTAAGATAGAACAGTTCTTCTAGCCTAGGTGTAGGAGGGTTGTAATCTCTGCCAATGGAGGGAGTGAATGTCCACCCTAGTGAAGCTGCCACTCCTTTGAATTCTAGGATCATAGATTTTAAGCTGGAAGTGACATTGAAGTGATTTACCTAGTACAACCCCTTAGAAACTAAGTCCCAGAGATTAGTGACTAGAGAGCACCGTGTTTGAGCCCTTCTCCCATTGTCCCTGGATCTTGGAGGAGGTGGGAGGGCCAGCTTTCAAGATGAGAAATGCCTCCTGAACAAGCCAGGTTTTAGTTAACAGAAAACAGTCTCAGATTGTGGAATGCAAAAGGTTTTTATATTTTTTGTTCTTTAAAATCATTGGCTGAAATTTTATCATGTAATTACTTGATTCACTTTTGATACTCAGCACCCTTGGGTTGCCTCTCTCCCCTTTGATTGGAGGGCAGAGAAAGAAACTCTTCCCAAACTAGGTAGATGGCTTTTCATTTGTGTGTTGTCTTCACCCCTTTGACTATCATGGATAGCTAAGTGGCACAGTGCTATCTGTCGAGTGCTGGGCCTGGAGTCAGGAAGACCTGAGTTTAAACCCAGCTGGAGACACTTACTAGCTGTGTGACCCTGGGCGAGTCTCTTAACCCTGTTTGGCTGCGTTTCCTCATCTGTAAAATGAGCTGGAGAAGGAAATGGCAAACCACTCCGGTATCTTTGCCAGGAAAACCCCAAATGGGGTCAGGAAGAACCAGACACAAATGAACATTTGACTGTAAAGTTACTTGAGAAACAGGGACTATCTTTTTTTGGTTTGTACAGTCAACCTTAGCACGGTCCTTGGCACAATGTATGTGTGCCTTTAATAAATATTTCTCCACTATTGTTTGTGTTTACAAATTTTAGATTATCAACAAACAAGTAGAGTTTAGGGAGGTCTGGTAGAAAGTGCTCCTGAAATACTAATCATGTTATTTGACTGGCAAGGGACTATCTGAATTACACCTTTTAGGAATATTCGAGGGTGGGGGAGCATTGAAAAAAAGGGTTCAGTGCTTCCTTGAGGAATTTGCTGTAAATTGCCTGGGATCTAGGATGACTCTAAACCTATAACCCAGCCAGGCAGTCCCTGGGTCCGTACCTCAAAGAAATCAAAGAAATAGAAAAAGGACCTATATATTAAATACATACATAGATTTATAGCAACTCTTTTCATAGTAGCCCCATACTGGACACTAAGGGGGAGAGGAGACATCCACCTACTGTGGAATGGCCAAACAAATTGTAGTGTATGAACGTAATGGAATATTACGGTGCCATAATGATAGTCTTGAAGGAAACTGATGTTGTGGCATGGTAGAGAGAGAAATGGACAGAACTAGGAGAACAGTTTTCACAGTAACAGCAGCATTGTAGAGAAAAACAACTTTGAAAGATTTGCAGTCTGATTAATGTGATGATAAACCAAAAGTCCAGAAGATGGAGGATAAATCACATCACCCACTTCTTGCCAGAGATGTAATGGACTTAAAATCCAAGAAAGCAGTAGGTGTAATTGGACATGGCCAGCGTGGGAATTAAAGTTTGTGTTTTGTGTTTAATTGTTCTGTGGGGGAGGGGGGACATTGAAAAAGAGATGTATTAAATGTTTGTAAAAAGAAGTGGAAAAAAATGAAAAGCTCCCCTAATTAAAGCCCCACATTAGTGGTTTAGGTCCAGAGTATCCAACTTAATTGGACAATTAATAATTCTTCTATAAAGTGAGGGGACATTTTCTAGTGGCTTACTGTAACGCCATGCACCAGCAGATTTCCAAAGGACTGCTACTGTGGACAGCTTTTAGAGTTCAGATTACAAAATATAGTGAACACTCTGTTTATTCCATTACAAATCAAGACAAACAT
>CM053586.1:71518753-71603221 GCA_028646515.1 Pseudochirops corinnae | reverse complement strand
TTATTGGAGGCCTCTGGTGGGGGCGCTCTGGCTGCGCTCTCCTCCTCCCTCTCTCTCCCATGATCTTTCTTTTCCCCAAAAAAGGAATCTAGGGTTTGGGTGCTGTTCTTACTTGGCTTCTTATGTTTATTCTTACTCATGGTTGTTCAGACCGTGAGTTTTTGTTTTTTTTTAAATCTCTGTGGGGCTCTGCTTCCAGAAGGGAAAGCTCTGTCCCAAATCGCTGGGGTCCTCCCGGCTGCCGTAGACTTCCGCCTGACTGGATAATGAAGACTCCAAGACCGAGGCCCAAGACAACGATCCGGATCCAGGCCGCTCAACGCGAGAGCCCTGGCCTGAAAACAATCGCTCAGTCCCCCTGCTTTTTGCAGGCCGAGGGCAGGAAGCTACAACGCGGAGGCGGGTGCAAAACCTCTGCCTTTCGCATTTCTGCTCTGGAGACCTTTTGGCTGGAGGCTTATCTCCCTCCTTCACAATCCCCCCTCGCAGCTGGTGCTAATCTGCTCACCTGAGAGGCTCCTCCTCTGCTCCAGTCCAGCCACCCCTGGGGCACAGCCGGGCCTTGCGGCTTCAGGCCAGGCTGGTTTTGGTTCGCAGTGCTAATATGGTTCCTCATAGCCGAGCTGACTTTAGTGGGAAGTAACCTTGTGTGCGTTTTGGAGTTCTAGGATTGGTCCAGAGTCCTATTCCATGGGTATTTTGGGGTGGCTGTGTGAGAGCTGCGATATGTTGCTGCTGCTACGCCGCCATCTTGGCTTCAATGCAGTCTTTAAAAATTGTATGACTGGTTCATACTTAGAAAGGATGTTGAGCATAATCTTAAAGAAAGAGTTTTAATAAATTGCTCCTTTAGGGGGACTTCTCTGAGATATATGAGTGAAGAAATATTTTAGGGAAGAGTTGCTGTAGGCCCATAAGCATTGTTTCATCATGATGAGTATAGTCATTTCTTAGAAGGCCATTCATATTGGCCTGAGATATATTCTGCCTCTTTGTACTGAGCAAGAGAAAGATGGCATTCACATCCTTTTTCTTTATCTCATCTTTCCCCTTCTAAGAGTAAGGAGAAATATATTCTTTTTTCCATTTGTTGGCATCAGTACTTATTTATTTTGAACCTCTCTGAAGATCAGTATGTATATTACCTGTTACAAGATATGCAGTTTCTGAACTGGAATTTCTGTCTGTAAAATGCTTCTAATCTGACATTTTATAGGATTATGGGATTTCTCATATGGCTTGTTTAACCTTTACCAACACAAGTTATTCAACATATAAAAAAGTCTTTTGTTTTGTTTCACCGTTCCCAAGAAATTGGACTGTTTCGTTTGTTGTTCTGCTGGTTTTTGCTCCCAAATATGGGTTGCAGAAATCAGGCCCTTAATTGAGCTTAAAAATCTTTGTTGTATGGGATCTTCCTCTATAACTGCATTTGATGTAAAATAATTTGACCAAAATGGAGATCATAATCCTCTCCTTCCTCCTAGTTTCATCCATAAAGGTTATTTCTTAGAGGCAAAAAACTTTTTAAAAAGGGGGGGGGAAACGGCATTCTTTAGAAGAAAATTGTCTACTTCCTTAACCTGTTTATCAAACGAATTCCCCTTTTATGAAGGAAGTGCTAATATTGCTAATATTAACATAGCCACACACACAAAAATATCCTCTCTTAAGGTTTCCGATTGTAAGATTCTTTCAAAACCGGTAGACTTACAGCTCTGCTTATAGAGATGGCCTGTCCTAAACTATTTCTGAAAAAGACATTTTTTGGTTCTTCTTTTGACCGTCTGGGGATTTATATGCAGTTTGTTTGAGTTGGTTTTTTTTTTTTTTTGGTTGTTCCCTTGGGCCCAGCTATTCATAAGAAATGTAAGCTTACTCTGAGTTTAGCTTTTGCATTCCAAGCAAGTATCAGTCGATCAATACCAACTCCTCGTGCTTTGTTGTTGGTGTGACACAGAGCTTTCTTTATGAGAACTCTGTTGATCTTTACTGCCTTTCAAAGTGATTTTGTTGTGTTGTTTTTCTGTTCCACTAGAAAGATGCGATGAAAAGAAAGTAGAAATTTCTAGCATTAAAGCTGTTAGGATAAAGGGGCATGCAGCATCTGCATTACACACAACCCCATCATTAGCAGTATATAGGCCCATAAAGGCCCTTACAGGGACAGATCTTTGAGGCCACATTGCTTTTCTCTTTGTGTTTTTTTTTGTCTTTATTAATTTGTTTGTTTACTTTTCGTTTACAAGATTCAGTTCCACAATCCCTTGCGTTTCAGATTTTCTCCCCTTCCCTCTCCCACTCCCACCTCCCATGGCAGCATGCGATCAGGTATAGAATCTGCAAATACTTTCACGTTAGACATTAGTCTGGTGACCACATTGCTTTTCACTGATTGTCATGGCATCCTAGTCCGTTTGTACAAACAAATGATAATCTGCTTATGATGTTTTGCATCAGAATTAATAAGCTTCCAGAGCTACTGTTACGTAACAGTATGATTACTGATTTTTCCCCACGTATTTTGGACAACTATCTGCAGTTGAGGTAGTTGGGCACCCACAGAGTCTGAGTTGTCACAGGATTTAGTGTATTCTTAAGATTTTCAGCAAGGAAGGTTGATATGCCCTGTTACAGATTTATACCATTCTACTTTATTTTATTTTGGAAGGTAAATGGGGTTAAGTGACTTGACCAGGATCACACAGCTAGTAAGTGTCTGAGGCCAGATTTGAATCCAGGTCTTCCCAACTCCAGGCTGTGCACTCTATGCACTGTGTTGCCTATTGCCCCAGTTTATACCATTTTTATTAAGATCTTCACTTTTAAAGTTATCCAAATAGTTCCTGTCCACAAGAACCTAACCTAACTTGGCGTTAAAAACAAAACACTAAGTCCCATAAGTAGGGCTAGACTCTGTTCTTAAGAAGACCTGTGAAGCTGAAGAGGGAAAAAGATATTTTAAAAACCCATTTATATTTTGTTTTCTTTTTAAAAATTTTTTTGTTTTATTCAGCCAAGATCTGCCTTCTCACCCTCCTACCCCCAACCCTACCCCCCAGATGAGAACACAAGAACACCTCTCCACTGTGCCACCTGGCTGAATCGGCTCAGAGGAATGTTGCGTTGTAGAGTGCCTGTGTTTTAGGTACGAGGGTCCTGAGGATATTCACTCTTTTGTTTGGAGCAGCTCTCCATTTGTTGATAAATGTTGATGTATTTATATAGATAGATATATTGATGTACACATATATAAATATTGATAAATACTTTGTATATATACTTACATATTCACTTAGTGGTTCCCCTGTTAAAAATACAAGCCCTTTGAGAAATAGAATTTGTTTCATTCTTACTAGTCACACCTAGTCAATCAGTCCACAAGAATGTTAAGGACTTCTGATGTGGGAGACGGGGTAAATAACTGTGTGCATGTAAGAGAGAGAAAGAGTAGATGGGAGGTGAGCTGAGAGGGGCAGGAGAGGCCTCCTGCAGAAGGTGGGACTGGATCCTAGTCTTGAAGGAAGCCACTAAAACAGAGGTGTGGAGGTAAGGGAGAAGAGTATTGCGGGCCTGGGGGCCAGCCAGTGCAAAGGCAAGGAGAGGGGAGAAGACGCAGTGTTGTGTTCAGAGCACATCTCTGGGACCCCTCCTTCCAAGTCTCCTCTGCTGGATCAGCTTCTTTCTCTATCTTACCCCTTAACTGGGGGTCGACCCAAAGCTCTTTCCTGAACCCTCCTCTCTTCTCTCATCAGCTCACATGGGTTTAATTACCAGCCAGATAGGGTACTAGACCTGGAGCCAGGAAGACCTAAATTCAAATCCTAAGTTAGAATTATTAGCCATATAATCAAATCGCTTTTCCACTGTCTACCCTGGTTCCTCCTCTATAGCATGAGAATAATAATAGCACCTACTTTTTAGGATTGTTATATGGATAAAATGAGGTATTTTTGTTTTCAGGGGGTTTTTAAGAGGCAGTTGGGGTTAAGTGACTTGCTCAAGGTCACACAGCTAGTATGTGTCTGCAGCTGGATTTGAACTCAGGTCCTCCTGGCCTCGGGGCCAGTATTCTATCTACTGTGCCATCTAGCTGCCCTTGGTAATATTTTTAAAACGTTTTGTAAATTATAAATACTAGCTACTATTATTAATGATATTTCTGTGTGGATGACTGTCAGCTCTATGTATCCATCCTCTGATCTTTCTCCTGAGCTTTCGTCCCACTTCACCAGCTGTCTATTTGACCCCACCCTCTTCTTTACTTCACTGCTTTGCTATCAACGTTACCCCCGTCCTTCCTTCCCCCCATGTATCGTGTCAGATGCAAAGACTTCCTGACTGTCCATCCGTAATATCTCTCATATCCAGTCACTTCCCTTCTCACTGCTGACATGGGCCTCACCCTCGTTCAGACCTTAATCACTTATCGACCAGACTACTACAATAGCCCCCTAATGGGTCATCCAGACTCATGTCTCTCTCTACCCAAATTCATCCTCAATACAGCTGCAACAGTGATTTTCCAAAAGAATACGTCCTGCCAGGTCCCTTCTTTGCTTATTACACTCAGCTCGTTGTCTCTAGAATTAAATACAGGGTGTGCCAAAAGCCCCAAAAGCAGTTTTAAGCATAAAGCTCAAGTGCCTTAGTCAGGGACACCCAGTTGGTATTCACACTCAGGCCTTCCTGACTGTGCAGTACTCTGTTCCTGGTACCACCTGACTGCTTCAGGGGAAAAGGAAGGGAATATGCATCTATATAGAACCTACTAAGTACCTGTTACTAATCCATTTTTTACTCCTTTTCTTGGCTGGAGATAAATCTCACTTTTAAGGACACCCAGGTTCAGGGTATCTTCAGATAGCAGCAGCAGCCAGGGAGTTTCATGGCTAATACCAGACTTGATTTGCTCAGGCCACTAATATTATTCAAAATTCGTCATGGATCTTCTAAGCTGAAGGGTTTTCTCTATTAATAAAAGATATTTACCAGGAATTATTCCTATGTCATGTTTGAGCTTAATTCATAATAGAGTTGAAATTTCATCAATTTCACCTCTTTTTGAGTTATAAATATACAATAGTACAAAACTGGTATATTGTGTTTGTATATAAGAGCTGTTAAAATGCATAGATACATGGTTGTGGTACAGTATACTAAAGGTACTCTGTAATTTCTAGGCTTTGGACTGATCATTACTTAAAGTAGTGGTTCTCAACCTTCCTAATGCCGTGACCCTTCAGTACTCGTATGTGGGCGTATCTGCATGTGGGCAGACCTGCCTGGAGACGGATAGAGGAGCCGTGTCTTGCTTCCTAAGACCATCAGAAATATGTGTTTTCCAATGGTCTTAGGCGACCCCTGTGACCCCTGTGAAAGGGGTTGAGTTGAGAACCACTGACTTACAGGGATGAGATAAAATTATTTCAGGTTGATATCTTTTTTGCTCATAGCCCTGAGAAAAAACAGTAAAATTCATATCTTTATTAATAATGCATCTAGATAATGATTAAGACCAATACTGCATTATAAAATAAATTGGATGATGTGACATTTTTAAAATACAGTTTTAATTGACATTTTTTCTTTACATCATATATATTTCTCAATGCCTTCCTCCTTGTTTAATCAGAACTGCTGAGAAAACTAGCAAGCAGTCTAACTGAAATTAGGCTTAGATTGACGTCTTATACAATCTTACAGAATAAATTCAAAATGGATATGAAACTTGACTATTAAAGGTCATAGCATAAAAAATTAGAAGAGAAGCCTGTCATTATACATTTCACAGCTATGAGTTGGAGATTAATTCTTAACCATATAAAGGATAGAAGCAATTACAAAAGGCAGAATGATTTTCATTACAGGAGTTTGAAAAGCAGTTGCACAAACAAAAGTGATGTATCTAGGATATGAAGGGAATTCGTCGAATGAAAAATAAAATCTTAGTATCAGATTTATCAGGTAAGAGCTTGGTATTTAACATGTATAGAGAACTAACAGAAATATATAAAACCAAAACTGTTCCCCAATAATTAATTTCTCAAAGCAAACAGTTCTCAAATGAAGAAATGCAAACTAACCACAGCTGTAAAAGAATGCTCCAAATTACTACTAATAAGAAAAGTACAAGTCAGAACAACTCTAAGACTTCACCTCATCCCCAACAGATCAACAAAGATGACAAAAGATGGGAATAGCTAGTGTTAGAAGGGGTATGGAACGACAGGTACATTAATACATAATATTGGTTGGGCTATAAATTAGTACCACCATTCTGGAAAACAATTTGGAATTATGCGAATAGAGTGCACAAATTTTCTATACCTTTTTGACCAAGAGATTCCGCTGCTAAACATATATCCCAAGAAGGTCATAGATAAAAACAAAGGCTTCAAAATATTCATAGGAATACTTTTTGTGATAGCAAAGAATTAGAAACAAGATAGATAGCCATTAATTGGGAGGGAATGGCTAAATTGTGGTGCATAGTTATAGAATATTATTGTGCTATAAGAAATTAAGAACATGATGAATACAAAAAATTAGGTGAAATTAGGCAAAGTAATAGTAAACAGAGCCAAGAAAAAAATACATAATTCATTTGTCGATGTAAATAGAACACGTACAAAACAATTACAAATAAATATTGCAGAATCACAAAGAAGAGAAATGAGACAACACCTCTCTTTTGCAGTGTGGAAAAAATGCATATGTTGTCAGATTTTTTTTTCAATGTGTTTATTGGTGTTGCTATTTTTCTTTTCTTCTCTTTTGGAAAAAAAAATATATATTAGATTCTCTGGGATAGAGAAAGATACATGGGGAAATATAGGCAATGTAAAAACAAAAGATACCAATAAAATTATATCAAAATAAATTCTGGCATCTTTTTCTTTACATCACCTATATTTCCAACTCATTCCTCCCCCTCCAAGATCCATCCCTTATTATAGGGAGCAAAAAAGAGGGGACAGGGAACAGATTGTCAGAACTACACAATCCATTGGAAAAATCTGGCTTTGTGTACTCTGTCCAATTCTTATAGTCCCCCTCTGCAAAGGAAGAAGGAAATACCTTCTCATATCTCTGTTTTGGAACAAACCCTAAAATTAAATTTACAGCCATTTGAAAGACCTTGGTGTAGCCCAGGGATGGAGAACCTGCCACCTCAAGGCCAAATGTGGCCTTTGAGGTCCTAAGTGGCTGCACTTGAGGACCTAAGGGAGTGGTTCTCAACCTTCCTAATGCCACGACCCTTTAATACTCATATGTGGGTGGACCCGCCTGGAGATAGATAGAGGAGTGGTGTCTGGGTTCCTAAGACCATCAGAAATATCTGTTCTCCAATGGTCTTAGGCAACCCCTGTGAAAGGGTCGTTCAACCTCCAAAGGGGTCGTGGCCCACAGGTTGAGAACCTTTGACCTAAGATCTGCATGTGGCTGCAGGCTCCCCACCCCTGGTGTAACCATTGCCTTTGGGGTGGGGATTGAAAACCATGTGTTGCCCAGGCTGTGACATGCAGCTAGACTAGCAATTATTCCCTCTTATGAACAAAACAAAAAAACATTTTAAGTGATCATAATTTCACAGTATTTGCTATAATTACTTTCATTGCCATTTTTCTTCCATGCAAAGTGTTAACATTTTATCTTTTAGGCAGTATATTGGCTTTGAGCACCAGAGTTGGGGCTGAATTTCCAATTTGGCCACTTACTGTGTATGATCATGGGTAGATTGTTCAGTCTCTTTCCCTCTGTTTCCTCATCTATAAAACAAGAATAATAGTATCCATCCTGTTTACATCAGTTCTTGTGAGGAAACTGCAAAGGTACTGTATAAAATGAGCTGCTACTTTTATGTATACCCACATATCACTACCCTTCCCCCAAAACATACTTAGGGAAAGAATGTATGATTAATGGGAGATGTAGGTGATGAAATAGCGAAAGACATCATCAGTGAAAATTTATTTTAAAAAAATCTTAAGGTCTTGTCTTTTAGCTATGAGGTTCTCTGATCATAGAAAAAAAGGTTTTGAGTTTATTTCAAAAAGTGAAATATTGTACAGAGTTGAAGCTAGGAATAATCTGGAAACCAGAGGCTGCACCGTCTCTGAAGAGTTTTGTGGCCTGGAGACTGGGCACCCATTTAGATGAGTGACTCGCTCTATTTTATCCGTCGTTTAGAGGTACTAGCTGACAATATGCTGGGCCTGTGCTATAAGGCTCTTGTAGGGATAGGGGGGATGGGTGCAAATGCAGGGAAAGTTTGGGGGCTTTTATTGCCCCTTTAGTGTGTATATATTTTTAAAGTTGGCTCTATTGCAAGGAAGTTTCACATCTGTTTACTACACCCTTTCTTGGCAAGGCTACCAGATGTTGGTTAGTTTTGCTGAACTTTCTTCTTCCTCTTTTTTATATATAAGTGATGGCCTTATGGGAGGAGACAGGAAGAATGAAGTAATGTAGGTGATGTGAAAAAAAGTTATCAATAAAAAAGTTATTGACAAGAAATTAATACAGATTACCCCAAGGGGAGGACACTAGGTTTTCTAGGATAACCAGCCCAGTTCCGAAATGGCACATGTTAGAGGGCGCCATGCTGTTCAGCGGAGCGCGGCCTATGTGAGCAGCCCCTGCACTTTCTGCCCGAGTCAGATAGCTAGGAAGAGTCGGCTTCTAAAATTCAGTGAACGAAGGAAAAATCTGTAAAGGACAAAACAAGCCCAAGTCTAAGCAGTCAATACAGATGCTTCTGGAAACAGCCCAAATATATCTTCTCATCCTTCCGGTCCTTCCATCCTTCTTAGAGACTTACATCCTGTTCCTCAACTCATAATGTGCTTGTCTTGCTTTTGTTAACATCGTCATACCCCAAACGTCTTCCACAAGTTTCCCCTTTTTCTTCCTTTATTTCAGAAAAGAGGTTAGAGTAATTTGACCCAGAGGTCAAAAAGATCAAACGAGGAAGTTCATGCCTACGGATGTTTTATTATTGCTGTTGGCTGTTGTGTCTTTAACCTATGCAATTCTAGTTTTACCTGAAGGGTGTTACGTTTTCTATTATTCTAAGTACGAATGGGAGTGGAGGGATAACTAAGCCCTTTTCAGTTTTGAATGGGCAAGCTTTTAAAAACCTTCTAGTCAGGTCAGTACTCGTATACAAGAAAAAACTCCTAAAATCTAGCATTTATAGCCTCCATATTCCCCAGGTACTGAAACAAAAAAGCAAACTCCTAGTTATCTTGAAGCCAGAGCAGCTTCTTCACCCCCAACTTCCCAACAAAGAAATGCCAAAAATAATACTAAAATATACTTTTAAAAATATTTTCAGACTTTTATTAAAAGTTTCTAAATGGCCAGCTCTTTTTTTTAAGTAATTCTCTGAAAATGACCAGCATACTCTGCCTGACCCTCATTTTGCCCCACCGATGTAACTAAAAAAAATTGTGAATTAAATGTTTGAAAATGGCGTCATTTGACCATTGAACTCTGTTGTCCTTCTGGAGGATTTCTGTCTTCGCACGTAGTTCTCTACTCTTCAGCCCCACTACTCCACTGAAACTGCTCCGTTCGAGGTGAACTGACCTTCCAAGGAAGGAAACTGCTAAATCGAGTGACTTTTTCACAGTTATCGTTCTACTCAGACTTCCTGCAGCTTTTGACACCATCTTCCTCCCATACACCGACTCCTTCTAGTCTTCCCTATTTCTGTTCAGGGGAGCCATCATCCTGCCAGTCAACCTTGGAATCATCCATGATGCTCTCTTTTTCCTCACCTCCCATATCTGTCTTTTTTTCCTACTCTACCTTTGCAACATCTCTTTGCACTTTTTTCCTTTTGTCCATTCACACTGTCAACACCCTGGTTCCCTCCCTCATATCTGTTGCCATGGGTTATGGTAATAGCTTCCTGATCTCAGTCTGTCCACTCTCTAATCAGTCTTCCACACAACTGCCAAATTAACATTCCTAAAATAAGTCAGTGGTTTCCTATTGCTCTTTGATAAAATACAAACTCCTCAGTCAGGAGTTCAGAATCCTCTGTAATTTTTTCCCTACCTACCTTTCCAGACTTAGAGTATTTCATTTTACTCCTCCCCACACAGTGACCTAAATGTTGTTCCCCAATTTCAACACGTTGTTTCCCCCCTCTCACCTTTTCTTACCCTTCCCCCCTACTTAGAATGCAATATGCAGTCCCTCTTAACTTGGACCTCTGAGAGTGCCTTCCTTTCTTCCTTCAAGTATGATCCTGTTGTGGTCTAGGGGTGCTGGGAGCCCTGAAATTCAAGGGCAACCGACGTGGGTCCTACCTCAAATGAATTCGACCCAAGCCTTCTTTCAGTCAGAGACAAGATTTATTATTAGAACATCGCTTGTATTGACAAGCAGGCCAGATTCTTAAGGTATCTGTGCAATTTAATGGAGGCAGGTGGTCAAGCCATGGGACTGTCAATACAGAGACCAGAAAAGAAACAGTTCTGCCTTCAGGGAGCTTACATTCCTTTCATTCTGTTAGGAGGCAGTTTGGATAAGTGAATAGAGGAGCATGCACACACACACACACACACACACACACACACACACACACACACACACACACTTAGTTTTTATTTCTCTGGATTTTATCATCCTAGATTTATCACTGGAAGGGACTTGTAAAGTTCTGATCCAGCCCCTTCATTTTACAAATGAAAAGACAAGATGTAAAGTAACTTGCCTAAAGTCATACATACATAGCGAGTAAACAGCAGAGTCAGAATTGGAACCTGGCTCTGCAGATCCAGACCTAGCACCCTTCCCTACCATACCTCATCAGTCATTTCCCTCCACTGCTTCTCACTCATAATCCTGCAACATCTCCCTGGGTAAGAGCTTACAAATTAAATTATGCTCTAATCCAGTATTGCTCTTGGCTGCTGTATCTTTCCACTTGGCAGGGAGATCTAATATCTGCAGTCTGAGGCAGCGTCTAGGCCACTTGCTATATAGTGACTCCTGTCACGTTGGATAAACTTTAGAAAATGGTCGTCGTCACAGTCAGTGTTGATGTCTGTCCTTTTACCTGTTTGCCACATTTTTTCTTTGTACTAGCCCATTGTTTAAAGAAATCATGTTGGATTTGCTTCAATTAATTAAATAAATTGTATCATATTTAAGTGTTCAAGAGGGCCTTGACATTTAAAGACACATATGATAATTCTTTAAAGCAGAGAAAGAGTCCTTAGAAAAAAGTGAATTGTGCCCCATTTTTAATGGGAATCTCTGTTTTCATACACCAGGTTCATAGCCATATAGAGCAAGGTACGCTTGCCGTGCTAACATATTGTCTCCTCTAATCTGATGCTCTCTCAGTGTAGCTTCATTTCTTCCTTCAGAGTAGTTTGTGTCACATGCATGTAACTTGCTCTTTATCTTGTTTTGGAGGCTTCTGTAACTGCATTGTGGTGTGAGGCTACAGATTTTGAAAAATAATATTGTGCCAATACTTTGGAAATAAGCTGGTTTTTCTTGCACGTTTGTGGGCAGACGCATGCTGGAGTCATCCCCTTTGGCCCTCCCTGCCACGAATTTGCTCTTTCCTGCTGAAAGCAATGGTGTGCATTTGATTTTTATTCACGGAGCGCTTTTTATTTTAAGGGGGATATTTTGGCTCAGATTGGCTACATCGAAAGCCTCAAGCAGTCACCACCTTCATCTTCTTCTCCTTCTCCTTCTTCTATAAATGAGGTAAAATAAAATCTTGAATGCAAGGGAAAGCTATGATTTAATAGACCTCTTTACCAGAATAAAGTGATTGTCCCTTGGAAAGGACCTGAGCAGTGTCGTTTGTGACATGTGGGAATAGAGGATGCAGAATGTCTTAGAAACCTTTTTCATGTAGTTTGACTGTGTCCTCATGGAAAGGTACCTTGGGGTGGGATTAGGTGAGTGGGCACATAATCTAATAGTATTATCAGCTGGGGATCTGTTAGATGTGACAATAGTGCATCTTGATAGATACAACTCAACAACTCCCCCTGGCCTTTCTTTGAAAACAGTCACGTAAATGTATTAAGCACAGGAAATTGAGACACACGTTGATCATAATCAAGAAATGTTTGCCCACAGACAGGTATTCAAATCAGTGTTCATTAAAAGGAGAATCGGCTTGAAAAGATAACTTAGGAATTCATCTTCTAACAACTTCTAATAGTAAATTTCAAATACACCATAGTCAAGTAGAGAAGTATGGAATGGAAATGAATTGAGCTGATTTACAAGAAGAGGAAACATACTGACAAAATATTGTGTTTAAAACATTTAGCAATGGAGGCGGGCTCAGTTTGCAATGAAAGTGTCTCCAGTAAGACGAAATAAAGCAATAAAGAGAGCTTTCCCAGTATCTTTTTGGGTCTCTCTTAGTGGAGTACTTTGCAGCACCTGGTCAGGTAGGGGGGAAAAAGTAAGAATCTCTAGGCCTTTCATTGTACCACTGGTTGGGACAAGGAGTGAAATGCCTTCTGGGCTTCCCTTCCAGGCCAGAAAAAGACAAAAGGGGGAAAGGAGGGAATTACCCTTTCCAAAACAAGAGGGAAACCCCTCTTCCCCTTCTCCACCCCCCCCAAAAATCCTGCTTCTACATAAACAAAGAGGATGCACAGATAGCATTGGCATTTCCTGTTTTCCTATTTTATAGTGGAGTTTTACATGTTTTCATTCTGGCATAACTTTTTCTGTCTTGTTTCAAAAATAAGTGTCTTTACCCAGACTTGTTAGCTGCACCAAACAGCACTATAAAATGAGCATTTTTTTAACAAATCAGTTCATTTATTTTTAGTTTTTAGTGTTCATTTCCATAAGTTTTAAATTTTCTCCGCCTCCTTCCCCAAGACAGCATGCAATCCAATATAGGCTCTACATATACTTTCTTATTAAACATTTTCACATTAGTCATGTGGTATAGAACACAACAAAAAAATGAGCACTTTTTTAAAAGTTGGGGGGAACACCTGTGGGGACCCTCCTATCAAGTGTGTTCTGCTAAATTCTGGTCTGGAAACTACAGCCCTTGCATGGTTTTTCTGGTCCTGGTTTCTCATAATTCTGGATAAAATTTGTTTCCAAATTGTCAAGTCTTAAATCAAGTGTCAGAAGGGACCTCAGAGGCCATCTAGTGCATCTCCTTCATTTTTCAGATGTTATTGAAGGGACCCAGAGACTTTACCCCAAGTTCATAAAAGTAGCAAGTTGCAAAACTGAGATTTGAATTCGGGTCCTGTGTCTCCAGGTTCAATGTTCTTCCCACTTGTTCTCCAGTTACTGCAGTATTTCTTCATACTCTCTGAGGGATATAAGAATCAGTCTTCCACTCAGCTGGTAGGGATTGCCCTCTCTCAAGAGAAGAAGACATTAAGGTCTTCAGACTGCATCTTTCCCACTGCTCTCATATCTTCTCTTTGGATTGATTCAACACTGTTATTACGACTTTGGTATGTCTTTCATAGGGCAGCTAGATGGACAATGGGTGGATTGCCAGGCCTAGAATCAGGAAAACTTATTTTACTAGTTTAGCTGTGTGACCCTGAGCAAGTCACTTAGCCCTGTTTGCCTCAATTTCTTCAAAATTTGTCAAGTGAGCTGGAGAAGGAAATGGCAAACCACTACAGTATCTTTGCCAGGAAAACTCCAGGTGGGGTCACAAAGAGGCAGACATAACTGAAAAATGATTCAACAGCAATAGTGTCTTTCATGAGCATTCTGTAAGTAACCTGCTTGCAAGTTTTATATGCTTAGAGATCATGCAAAAGTGCATCAAAGTTTGAATGGAAGAGAATGGGTCCAGAGGAAGATAAGAAGTATGACTTTTTTTTTTTTGCTTTTTTTTGGAGGGGGGCATGCAGGGCAATTGGGGTTAAGTGACTTGACCAAGGTCACACGGCTAGCAAGTGTTAAATGTTTGAAGCCGAATTTAAACTCAAGTCCTCCTGACTCCAGGGCTGGTGCTCTATTCGCTGCACTACCTACCCACCCTTAGAAGTATGACTTTTAAGCCTAGTATGATTACAAGCATTGAAACATTGACTTAGAAAACTAGAAGGGACCTTAAGAGGTGATCTCATCCAACCTCTTCATAGGAAGTGCGTCCCAGGAGGTGAAGTGACTTTTTTTAGTGTTACAGTAGACCTGGGATTTGAACCCAGTTCCTCTGATTCCAAGTCCAATTCTCTTTCCTAAGCAGGTAATCAATTAACACTCTATTACAGGCATAAAATAGTTTTTGCAAAGAAGTTGCCAAAACTTGTTTTGGAAATTTTACTATTTTATTCCACTCTCATTTGTGTCAGAAAGATACAAATTTTCAGCCAAAGTAGAACGTCTGAGATTAGAAGTTCTTTATTTAACAGTAGCTCTTACTGTAGTATGACCCAGCCCTGAAGCTGCCCAGAGGAAGTAAAAAAATACTGTAAAACCTGGCCTTTTCCACAACTCTATAAACACAGTCTTCTAGCCCACATGGAGATTGCCTAAGTCAGGGAATTGGAAGTTACAACTTTCCCCCATCATTTATGTTCAGTCTCACATGTAAATTATTTAAACTGAAGAAACACTGTCTAAATCTATACCATCCAGTGTCCCATATATCACTGCCCTTACACTGCCTTCCCTGGAAGCTCCTCTTGGGTATCACTGTTTGCATTGGTCATTAGCACCAGAGCCATAGCTCACAGTTTCAGTAGCAAGCACTAGGAAAAGGGCTTTCAAATCACCAGTGGGTGGTGACGATCCTTTGGGCCATGTGGGGAGAGACCCTCAAATACCACAGGGCCCCAGCTGGGAAGATCATGGATATGGGAGGAGGTCACCCAGTGTGCCTTTCTAGAGGTGAAGTACTGGGAGGAATCATGCCACATGGTAGCACTTCTTAATTTAATTCATGATTCTTGCGAGCTAGTTTCTTTGCTGAGAAAGGAATCAGAGTGCTGTTAAAAGTTAAATGTCATTTGAAAACCGCATAGCATTTTAAAGTCATTTTGAAATTGTATTTCTCTTTCATGATTTGGTAACTTGCTCTCTGTCTCTCTCTCTCTCTCTCACACACACACACACACACACACACACACACACACACACACACACACACACACACACACACCCCTTGACACCCTCCCACACGCATATGCCTTTGTTCCTTACAGTTCTGACAACTATCACCTTATAGCCCCTCCAACTGTCTCTTGGGCATTCTAACAGGACAAGTAAGATTAACACTACAGGAATCATAAAGTAGACTAATTTTAATTTTTACCCTTCCTGATGAAGATAATGGGAAAGGAGGCTTAAAAACCTGGGATATTCCATTGATCTTTCAACCTCTCAATAAAAATAAATTTCTTAAGATGCAGAATTAGGTTAGTACTTCTAGAGATCAGGCAATATCTAGTTAGGATTTTCCTGGGTGAAGTAAAAGGGAATGAAAACACAATTTTCTAGGCCTAAAGCAGTTTTTCTGATAACGAATTATGTAAGTTTTCCAGTGATGGAAAGCTTGTTTCTGGTGGGCCAAGAAGTGGGGTGCCCTGAAATTGAATCAACTGTAACATTTTCTTCCAAGTTAAAGTATCAGTGTGTTATTATTAAAGGCCCTTTCTTTCCTAATAGAATATGTTGGGACTTTTTGTTGAAATAAGACATTCTTTTTTTTAACCATATTTGAAGGCCTACTTTCAGGCTAACCTATCTTTCCTTCTCTTGCTTTTCTTTTCCTGCTCTTTCATTTCCTTGTCTTACTGTTTTCTTCTTCATATAATCTTTGAAAGTCTGCTCTCTGCAAGGTACTGGGATAAGTGCCATGGGGGATACAGAGACTGATAAATAAAGACACATTCTCTCTTTTTGCTAGTGGAGTTCAGGCAGTTAAAAGTACATCTCCTTCAGCACTTGGGCTCAAGAGCACATCTCTAGTCCATTCAACACTGGGGTTGGATTCAAAAGCCCTGAGTTGTAGGCCCAGCTTTGCCATTAACTGGCTGTATGACTTTGAGCAAGTTCTTTAACCTCTTTACATCTCTTAATCCAATTCTCTCCTGTTACAGATAAAGAGATCATCTCTAAGGTCCTAACATCCTTACTGCTCCGTGATTCATTAGTGTTCACTTTCAGAATCTCCTTTCGAACTTCTCTGTGTACAGTAGGTCATCCTCCTATTGAACTAGCAAGAAGTTTTTAGATGGATCTTCTAAACTTCACTGCAAAGTTGTTTAGGACTTTCTAGATATCAGTTTTCAGGAAATCAAATGTCAGATCTTTAAGGGATTTTAAAGAGCATCTGATTGAATTCCATTTGTCTAAACAAATAAGGAGACTGTAAGGGCCAAATAGCCAGAGATGTTAGATTACTTGCCCGTGGTTACAGAACTAACTCAATGATTCATTCATTCAGCAAATCTTTATTCAGCTACAACATGACGATGCTATACTAGTTTTCATTTCAAATGTCCTTATACTCTACCAAAAGGAAAGCCTTCACTTGCTACACAAAAGAATCCTTTGTTACAAAATTCTCAGCGTCTGGGGTTTGGCTATAAAATAGAATGCTTCGAGTAATATGTATAATTTTGTGGAATTGTTAATTAGGAGATGTCCATAGGAGAAGTATTATCTTTGGATGAATTTAATAAAGAAAACCACTTTTCTGTTGGATATTTTTCTCTCTTTAACCTCTTGCCACCAACAAGGAGGTTTTGGGTGGATTTGTGAATTATTCAAACTAGACTTGGGAAGGAAGATTGTTTTCATTACTAAGACTTCCTTCTACTTCGGGGATCATTCATAAATAACTCATTATGAAAGGGAGCTGTTTAAAGTAGATAATTGCTCATTAAGAGGCCTCAAAAAAATAAAAACAAAGTCTTTGAGTCAAAAGTCACTTCAAGATAATGTAGCAAGAATATTAATCTACCACTTTTATGTTTAGAAGGAAAAGGTTAATGGGAATTTTAACAGAAGTGTGCCTTAATAGAATTTGAAGTCAGCAAATTTGAAATAAGCTACTATTTGGGTACAGATCTGGAGAAGCTAGATCTATAAATGTTAAATTAGTTAAAAGAAAGAAGCCCCAGTTGTCCTTTAAATATGATGGAAATGCAACCATTGTTATATTGCATTTAACATTTCAAAATATTTTGTAATGGCTAATTAGCTGAAAAGCCCTTTTCAGATGTGTTACTTATAGTCTCGCCCAGTTCTTTGCTTCAAGAAACCAAGTCTTGAATTATTAAAGGCATTTTCCCAAAAATAATCACAAAACTAATATATTCAGACTTAGATTAGATATTTTACTAATGGTAAGAAGACTGGCTACAGTCATTGCCTATAACAGATGGTAGACTCTAACAGTAAATCTAATCCATTCTGTGCTAAATGGATGTATGTGTGGGCATACATGCTCATTTGCCCTTTGGCTGGTAATTTTGGTCTCATTGATTACCTTTTACATAGCTTGTAGGCACACAAAAGCAGTCAGCCCACGTAGATAACAAATTAAGATTTTGTGTTTCAGTTCAAAGCCTCACATTGTCTTTCTGGCTAGATTCTAAGGAGAAAGGGGGTTGGGGGGAGAGGGTGGGGAGTTGATTAATTCCTTTTTCTAAAAAGGTTATTGATAGTTTTTTTTAAACCTTTGTGATTTCTTGTTGTTCCCCCCCATCTCTCTCTCTTTCTCTCTCTCTTTCTCATTCTCTCTGTCTCTGTGTGTCTCTCTCTCTCTCACACACACACAGTTTGAGACAAGAAGCACCCCCCTCCCTGAAGTTAACTAGACCAATCAGCCTTTTGGTTTTACAAATGAGGTGAGACCCAGTCCGAGGAACTTACCCAAGGTCACACACAGTGACAGAGCTAGGATGTGAACCCCCATCCTCAGACTCCAAGTCTAGCACTAAGAAATGGGGACCTGTGTTTCATAAGTTGTCCTCAGAGTTCCAAACCAGTCATGATAAAATCCTCTGGATTGTTTTTTTTTTAACAGATTAGTCAGCTTCAGATTTAGTAGAGGTAGGGCAGTCAGGTGGCACAGTGGATAGAGCAATGTGCTTGGAATTGGAAGACTCATCTTCCTGAGTTCAAATCTGACCTCAGACTTAGTAGCTGGATGACCCTGGGCAAGTCATTTAACCCTGTTTGCCTCAGTTTCCTAATCTATAAAATGAACTGGAGAAGGACATGACAAACCACTACAGTATCTTTGCCAAGGAAACCCCAAATGAGGGGTCACAGAGGGTTGGACACACAACAACAACACTTAAGACAAGATAATGCTAAATTTAGGGTTTCTTTTCTTCAGTGACCAACAGAACCAGCTTCTGGGGCACAGTTTTAATACCATAATCCAGACCTGTTGGCAGTCCTTGAAAGCCTGGGCTCCTCCACCTCTGATGCTTACTTTTATATGACCGCAGGCTCTATAAATGGAAACCAAGAAACACAACTGTCTTGAAGGGATATGGTCCTTTCAACATAGGCATTTTTTGTAGAATGACAGCAGCTACTATATTTGAGATTTGAATTGAGATTTGAACTCGGGCATCCTCTAGCCTTGATACCTCTCAGGTATTTGATAAAATATAAATTATACACTTGAATCCTGTATATAGTAGAAGTTGAAGTATATATCAATCAAGTAAGGCAATAAAGTGATCACATAAAATTTAAGCTTTTTGAGGTCTCTCTTGAAAACAGGCCATGTAGAAGAAGAAATGAGCCTCTGGGGAAGGAGTGAATGGGGAAGGGGGGAGTTCAAGGCTCCTGAACTGAGGAGAGAATGGGGTCCTAGGGACCAGGAAGTAGCCTAGCTCTGCCCTGCCTCCTCGGAGTGCCATAACTAATGACATGGATACCATTGCCTTGTTGACAAGTGTGAATCACTATAAATTGAATAATTTCAGGTCAAGAACTATTTGTCTTGGTTTGAGTGCCAACACAGAGAGAAAGACTAAGCTTTTCTAGGAACAGAGGGGGAACAAAAGAGAAATGGGTTGCTTCTCCACAGGGTTCTTAGTCCATTTGAGATGACAGGCACATGAATAAATGACTAACAATACTGGGTTGTAAGTGATTAAAATGAACAATTTTCAGAGACAGATGCATCCTGTTAAAGACATTTATATCCTTGTTAGGCAGACCATTCTCCCTCTCCCTGTTTTTCCCCCCAGGATTTGGACTAATTTGGGGATGTGTCAGGGCCAGTTCCTTGATATCGCTGATAGCTAATTTTTACTACTACTCATATTTGTTCTTTCAGTTATTGTTATGGAAAGTGATAAGCTTATTGGGAGAGGTGCAAAGAACTCTCAGGAGGAAAGAAAGAAGATGAATCGTTTGGGGAGTGGGGTGTAGAGACATCCTAGAAGAATCCAAGAAAGTTTCAAAGAGGGGAGATACCACTGAGGTTGAGCCTTGAAAGAGGGAGAGGATTTCAATAGGCATGAGGAGCTATTTGATGGTTCCCAGAGTAGATTTTGCTCAGTTTCACCAAACCCTGTGGAGGTTTTTTGTTTTTTTAAATATAGCCTGCTTTCACTCCTAGATGAACCATGACTTGTTAGACATTTAGCCTGATAGCTCTGCTGATAAATGTTTAGTCAGTTATTGGAAGCCTAGTATCAGATAAGTGGCTCCCTGTGAGCTCATGAGAATGAGATGTCTTTCTGTTATTAATATTTAACTTAATGGTAAAATCACTCAGGAGTTTGTTAAAAGGTCCTTAGGTTTGCTGGGGTTTTCTTCATGTTTACCTAAAAATACTAGAATAAAGTTGTACATTCAAATATAAAATTTTGTCCTTTAAAAAAGAAAAAAACACAGGCATCAGGTTTGCTGGGGTTTTTTTTTAATATCCACTTGAAAATATTAAAATAAAATTGTACACTCAAATGTACAATTTTATCCTTTAAAAATGGGCAGCCAATATTAATTCTCCATTTCTATGTGATTGAAATACAAAAGATCAGTCCCTGTAACCTTGAGTGTATTAAAGAGTAGATTAGACATCAGCTATATTCAGCATTTTCTTGCAGCCTTCTCTTTTTTAAATAAAAAGTTAATGTTTTTGTGATTTTTTTTTTTCAGTACCACTTTGTGTGTTCAAATGCCACATCTGCTGCACTTAATTCTTAAGAATAAAACATTCCTTTTCTTTCCTTGCCCTTCACAATGTAGGTGAACAGTGCCAATGACCCATGGTCAAACTGGAATGCTGGCAAATCTGGGAACTGGGAAAGCACAGATGGCTGGGGAACCAAACCAGAAGGAGCCTCTGCTCAGAAAAACACTTCCAACAACTGGGATGCTGCCTTTGGTCATCCACAGGCCTACCAAGGACCAGGTGAGAGCAGGCGCCTTTGAGCCCTTCAATGAACCAAGTCATCCCCATTAGATATAAATTTTTATGCATATTAAACTGTACCTTATGATTATTTAACCAAGAGAATCTACAAGCCATTTTTTGTTCTGCTGTCACAAGATGTTGACCGTTGACATTCTTTTCAAAGTATAGACAGATGTCAGTTATCCACAAAGGGATCATCTGCTTTGTAACACCTGAGGATGTCACCACCTCCTTTATGGCCAATTTGGGCCCTAAGGCTATGGCCAAAGAAGGGCTCAGGCTTTTTTATGTCCCAAAGTTAAATGGAAAGTCTTGTCTTTACAAGTCTTTCCTTTGCTATTGGTTGACATGATTTGTGCCAGTCTGTGCCCTGGGTCAGCAGAGGGGCTTGAAAACTGACAGTATGACAAGCAACTTTCATAGGCACATCATAGAGGTGGCCTTTTGAGTGAAAGCAGAAGCACTAGAGTTGAGAATGCCAAGAAATCCAGACTACTGACAGCTTCTAGGCACTCCTCTTCTAGAATTCTCTGTTCTCTTTTTCTTCTTCCTTCACTTCTGTAAATCTCTTGGTTTCTATGTCGTAAGGCTTGAGTGCCTAAAACCCTCATCTTCTCCATGTAGAAACAGTCTGCTTTAAAGGAAGTTTGGAAGGAAGCATAAACAAGCAAGACTGTTTTGAGAATAACCTCTGCCACATGTATAAAAATATTTATAGCTGCTCTTTTTGTGGTGGCCAAGAATTGGAAATTGAGAGCATGTCCATCAGTTGGGGAATGGTGGACATCGTGGCATATGAATGTATTGGAATACTCTTATGCTACAAGAAATGAAGAGCAGGTGGACTTCAGAAAAACCTGGAAAGACTTATATGAACTGATGCTGAGTGAAATGAGCAGAACCAGGAAAACGTAGTTCACAGTAATAGCCATATTATAGAATGACTGACTCTGATAGACTTAACTCTTCTCAGCAGTGCAAAAGACTCATGAAAGAAAATGCTATCCATATCCAGAGAAAGAACTTTGGATTCTGAATGCAGGTAGAAGCATACAATTTGCTCTTTTTTGTTGTTTTGTTTCTTCTTTCTCATGATTCCTCCCATTAGTTCTAATTTTCTTTTTAAAAAAAAGAAAAAAGTAACCTCTGGGATTATATATTCTTTTTAAAAGGGTAGGAAATATGAAATGGAGATTCATAGTTTCCTACATAGCACTTTTTTGTGTTGTGTTCTATATTTGGAAATGCTCTTTTCTGTGGCTAAGTTCAGCATAAAACATATAGTGAAACAACAACAAAAAACAGCTTGCTGCTACTCACCAGAGAAGTTACATCACAGACTAGCTGGGACACTGAAATTGGAGAAAAGGGAGGGAGCTCCGTCTGTCAGAGGCACCACCACTATTTCCCCAGAGAATCTGAGTGTTAGAAGTCATTTAGTAAGACCTCCAGATCTGGGCAGGAATCCATCCTCCTCCTTCACATACCTGACAGGTAAGCAGATGTTCAGGCAGAGGATGAATGACACCCTACCATATCCAAGCACCACCAAGGATAAAGAAGGACCTCATTAACTTTCCAGGCAGCCCATTGACTTGGGGCATCCTATCATACTGCGCAGACTGTAACTGTCATTGAGAGTCAGGGTTTTTCTACTTACCGCCTCTGTGACCTTAGGCACATAACCCCTCCAAGCCTCAATCCATCTTTTAAATGGGGGGAGGAGAAAGGAGTAAGTGTTTTTATTGCACCTACTAGGTGCCAGATGCTCACAACAACCCTTTGAGGTAGGTGCTGTTATTATACCCATTTTACAGTTGAGGAAACTGAGGCAAATAGAGGTTAAGTGACTTGCCCAAGGACACACAGTTAGGAGGCGTCTGGTGACCCATCCCTCTATCCACAGAGCCACCCAGCTGCTTCACTAAATGGCCTTGTGCTGTCTTCCAGCTGCACACCTGTGCAATTCCCTATGGCATCTGTCTTCAGATATTCGATGACAACTATCATGTCCCTCTGAGTTTGTCTTCTTTAAGCTAATTACCCAAAGTTTCTTCCATCCGTGGCACTCAGATCTCTTCAGCACGCTCGAGAATAGGGTTTTTTTGGCCATTCTTTTACATTCTGGTGCCCAGAATTGAACAGAGTTTGGGTGTGGTCTGACCCCTTCTGGTCCCACCTTCCTACTTGTGAATACTACATTTCTAATCATGTAGCATAAAATTACGTTGAGCATTGTGGATCAGTGGAAAGAGCACGGACCTTGGAGTCAAGGTAAGGCCTTGATCCGGGCCCCATCTCCGATCCTCGCTGCGTTTCCATGGCTACATCTCTGAGCCTCTCAGCCTCTGTTACCTCGTGTGTAAAGTGAAGACAATAAAACCCGTAATAGCCACCTCACAGGGCTGTTGTAAAGATCAAGTGACATGGTGTAGACAGAGCACTTTGGAAACCCTAAAACAGTCTGTAAGGCAGCCGTCATTAGTATTATCGTTATTAGCCTCTCTGAAGCCACATTACACGTTGGCTTGTACCAGGCTTATAGCCAGCTGAAACCCTGTGTTTCTCTGTCCAAACACCTTGATGTTCATCTTTCCTTTCTTTCTTCTTCATCTCTCGCATCCAGTGAAACCTTCTTAGTGTCTTCCTCAGTAATCACTCTCAAATCCATCCCCTCCTCTCAGTTCCCACTGTTACCACCTTAGTTAGGGCCTCTCTTAGCACCTGTCTGGGCTGTAGCACCCTAACATGTCTTCCTCCCTCTACCCTGCTCTGGCCTTCATAGCCCCACAGCCTGGCATGAAGGCATTCCACCAGCCAATATTATCCCCTCCCTCTCTTCTTCCTTACCTTCTTCCCTCTTCCCTTCACAAGGCTGGAAATGGAGCAGCCATTCATTCACAAGCCCATTCACATTCCTGATTGCCACAGAAGCTTTGACCTTCCTTTTTCCAAACCAGACCTGATACCTGTCTGGCCAGCCTGGTGACCCTTTGCTCCTGGAGCCTCACTGTATTGGGGCTCGACTTAATTCAGGTACCCAGTCCTACTATTACTCAGAACTCTGGAGCTCAAGCAGTCCACCAGCCTCAGCCTCCCCAAGCAGCGGGAGTTACAGGCTTTCATCACTGCACCCAGCAGCATTCTTCCTTTCAAGCTTTTGTCTCATACAGTTTCTTTCCGCATGTCCTATATTTCAACCACATTGGTGCATTTATCATTGCTCATGTACCTCCATGCGTCAGGTCCCCTATATTTGGGGTAGCCTCCCCTTCACCT
Organism: Pseudochirops corinnae; assembly: GCA_028646515.1. Taxonomy (NCBI): domain Eukaryota; kingdom Metazoa; phylum Chordata; class Mammalia; order Diprotodontia; family Pseudocheiridae; genus Pseudochirops; species Pseudochirops corinnae. The sequence goes on along the minus strand of CM053586.1, from coordinate 71,579,565 downwards.
TGAGTTCTACCCATCTTTTAAAGCCCGTACTGCCTCACACCTTAACAAAAAAGAGCCTTGCAGATATTTTTCCAATTATGCCATCAAGATGTGAGCAAATTATAGGACAGGTGGTGCCAAGAGGTGGGAGAAGAGGCTGAAAGGAAGATGGGAGACAAACCTCCAATTTCACAGTTTTGCCCCAGACCATCCCTGCCAGGTCATACTGTTTGAGATGAGAATATATGGGTGAAAAGACCTTTGATGTCTGAAAACACTCCTTTATATTCACCATCCTTCTACTCCAGCTTCTTGTAATTGGCTGTTAGCTTTCCTGTGGCCGCCAGAAGGAGGATGATCTCTTCTCTGTCTCTTCTGTCCCCCACAGCAGCTGCCGGAGATGACGATGACTGGGATGAAGAGTGGGATGACCCCAAGTCATCACCTCCTACTTATTTTAAGGATGTGGAGTCCACTGAGGCCAGTGGGGCCCAACGAGGCAACGCGCGCACCGGTGGTGCTTCTATGAAGATTCCACTGAACAAGTAAAGTCAAAAGAAAAAATCCTGGCTTTCTCAGTCTTGAATATTAACTGGAAACTTCTTAACCACTAACAATATGTCAGCCTTTAGATTACTTTTTTTTTTCCCAACAGTCTTTTCACATTGAACTTCATGACATCTGAGAGGCAGCCTAGCTTAGTGTACAGAGCACTGGGTCGGGAGTTAGGAAGACAGAGGGTTCAAATCCTCCCTCTGACACTCAGTGACCCAAGGCAAACCATTTAACCTCTCTCTGAGCTTCAGTCTCCTTCTGAGTATAGTGAGGGAGTTAGGCCCCTTCAAGCTCTAAGTTTTATTCTAGTCTATAATCCTCTCATCTGAATCACTAGAATATTCAGAGATATTGTAAAAAACTCATTAATTATTGAGCTTTTCCTTAGGATGTCAAATGAAAAAAAAAGACAGCACATCAAGCTTAATTCCCTTTTGGTTTTCTCCCATTCTACTGATACTTTTGAAAATAAATAACCAGGGGCACTAGGTAGCACAGTGAATAGAGCACCGGCCCTGGAGTCAGGAGGACCCGAGTTCAAATCCGGCCCAAGACACACATAGCCGTGTGACTTTGGGCAAGTCACTTTAACCCCAATTGCCCTAACTTCCCCCCTCCAAAAAGCAGAAAAAAGACAGTAAATAACCATTGAGGGTTGCTGCTTTGTTTTGTTGTTGCTTTTTAATTAACCTTTTTATCTGGTCATTTACTTTTTAAATAAAATTATTTGTAGAGCCATTCCTTATTGGGAAGGTATAGTAACATAGTGCATTTTTACCATAGTGGGATTTTATGATAAAGAACACGCTGTAGTATATAGTAGCACTATGGCCTATGAGAAATATAATAATTTTTTATTTTCTTTAGTCAGCCAACATTATTCCTCTGATGAACAGCTTGGTCACTGATATTTACAAAAAACTACCTTGATTTCATTTTAATCTGAGTATTCATAGTCCATTTGTCAGTGTAGATGTCATAAAGTCATCCTGTGTCAGAAAATCATCAAACATCACATAGTAGAGGCAGCTAGGTGGCACAGTGAATAGAGCACCAGCCCTGGAGTCAGGAAGAGCTGAGTTCAAATCCAGCTTCAGACACTTAACACTTTACTAGCCATGTGACCTTGGGTAAGTCACTTAACCCCAGTTGCCTTGCCTTCCCCCCCTCCAAAAAAAGCAAAAAAAAAAAAAAAAAATCCAAAACCACAACATAGTAAATTGTGTTGTTAATGACTAGAACCTGGGGCAGCCAGATGACATAATGGATAGTGCTGGGCCTTTGGAGTTCAAATCTGGCCTCAAATACTACTAGCTGTGTGACCCTGGGCAAGTTACTTAACCCTGTTTGCATTAGTTTCCTCATTTGTAAAATGAGCTGGAGAAAGAAATAGCAAACCATTCCAGTATCTTTGCCAAGAAAACCTCAAATGGGGTCACTAAGAGTCAGGCATGACTGAAAAACAACTGAACAACAAAATAAATAAAACACAAATTTAGAAATTCTTATTTAGATTTCAGCCTGTTTGTTACCTCATTGTTCAAATTAGCAAGTTTTTATTACATAATTAAATTCAGTAAACCTTAATTAAGCTCAGGTTCTGTACCAGACGAAAGTGAAGTAATGTCCACCCTCATCAGCAACAAATATATACATCAGCAATGTACATAAGTAAATAAATACAGAAAATAGACCAAGTTATTTTGGGAAGGAGAGAGTGCTAGCAGCTAAGAGAATCAGAGAGGGCCTTGTGTAGGAGATAGAACCTTTTCTGAGAACATTTCAGGCATGAGGGATACAGCTTGGGCAAAGGCATGGAGATAGGAGATGGGCTGGTCCATAAGGAAAACAGTCAGTTGGGCTGGAACATAGAATTCATGGGAAGGGAATAAATATGTAATTAGCCTATAGAGGTAGATTAGCACCCATACTCTTAAAAAGTTTATCTCCTTCCATCTGCAACATTGTTCAATTTTGTATTTAATTAAATCCATACAAAATAAAGCCACTCACTGGCAGACGACTTACTTTTGAAATGCGTTTGTAAAGTAGTATAGTCAGTGATTTTTACTGAAATTTTATTAAGATTATAACAATTTTTTTCAGATATTAAGCTGAAAATAAAGGCTGTTTAAAGTCCCATCAAGTTTAAAAATGTCTTAAAAGACCACTAAAGGATAGGGTTAACATTTAATTTTGTCAGTGGAATGTGGCATCATGTAATAATGTTTTTCTGCTGCTAAGTGAATTTCTACATGTGGAAAAAGAAACATTTTCCAATGGTTTGAAAGCTTTATTTGCAATGATTTTCTATTAAAAATGGCATTAATTTTATTTCATTTGTGAATTATTAGGAGGCAGCTAGGTGGTATAGTAACCATTAAGTGGTTACTTGGGTAGGGATCTGTTGTTGGCCAATCAAAGAGAACCCAATGAATTAGGTTTAAGGCACGATCTTTAAGAAAGAAATCTTAAAGTAAATCCCAAAATATCTAGTAGGTTTCAGCCTTCAAAATTTACCTTCCTTTGGGCAGATCACCCTCAGGTAAGGGCATGGCACCCCATGTGGAGAGGAGAGGGGGGACGGAGTTGCCCAGCTGGGTCTACTAATATATGAATTTGGTGGAACTTTGGGTATGGGCCTTAAAGAATTAAATTGGAAGCATCCCAGTTCTGTATGCAGTGGGGCCCTGTGCATCCAAAACTAACGCAGAGTATAGGTTTGGACTTGAGCCAGGAAGAAGAGCAGTTAGTACTCTTTAGGACCTTGTTAGATAGAGCTAATGTGTATTTAGGGACAGAGGAGATAATAAAGCTAACTTGCGGGTTCCCTGGGCTTTCAAGTTCTTTTCCCCAGCTTGAGAATTGGAGATTAGACGACCCCAATTCAAATCCTGCCTCAGATACTTACTAGCTGTGTGACGCTGGCAAGTCACTTAACCTCTATAAGGCTCTGTTTCATAGCACCTACCAAGAAATTCAGAGTTGTTATAAAGATCAAATCTGATAGCATATTAATGTGCTTTGCAAATCTTAAAATGCTATATAAATGCTATTGTTTTTAGTAGAGAAATAATCATATTAAGTGAAAGTAAAAGGCATCCCTTGACAAAATAAAAATTTTATTAGTTGCCCAGAAGGCAGAAAAAAGTCCTATCACGTCCCCCAAGTTGATGTGTTTTGAGTTGGATGAATTTCTTTCTTGCTAGTCATTAAAATATTTCAGGGTTATGTAGTTTGTTTAAAAGTATGATAACTGGAAAAGAGGATAAGAGTACCAGGATGAAAAAGGGTTAAGGATTGTGTAAAGCAGCTTAATGATATTAATGTTAAAAAGATCTGAATTTCGGAAATAGCAGTGTGACTTTGAGCAGGTCATTTTGCCTATCTCTGAGACTCAGTTTCCTCATCTGTAAAATGAAGATGTTGAACTCAGTGAACTCTGAAGTCCCTTCTGATGGGGGATGGGATTCAAGCTGAACCCCTTCAAAACCCCAAAGCCTCTGTACCAAGTCTCTGGCATTTTCCTGAGTGTAATTGTTTTAACTGCCTTTGCCTTGTGGCCCTCATTGTCTGTACCAGGCCCCACCCCAGGTTATTTCCCACTCCTTAATTCCATCGAGACCCCTTCTCTGTTTCCTCCCAGTCACCCCAAACTATCGGCCACTCCTCGATCACATCCAGATCTTCCCACAGCCTTTCTGTATGTGTCCATCTTGCCCCCATTAAATTGCTCAGATTCTTAAAATCTCACCCACTTCAACTAGTGTTTTCATAAACCTTGTCTCTGACTGAAGGAAGCCTGAGTTAAATTCTTTGAAGGCAGAACCCTCATGTTTTGCCTTTGAATTTCGTTCAACCATTTGTTTCAGTCTAGGGACCAGAGAACAGGTCTAGATCAGTGGTTCTCAACCTGTGGGTTGCGACCCCCTTGGGGTCAAACGACCCTGTCACAGGGGTCACCTAAGACCATCAGAAAACAGATGTTTCCCATGGTCTTAGGAACTGAGACACTGCTCCTCTATCTGTCTCCAGGCGGGTCCACCCACATGCAGATGCGCCCAGATATTATTAAAGGGTCACAGCATTAGGAAGGTTGAGAACCACTGGTCTAGATAAATATCCTGGAGTGGGGTCAGGTACAAACTGAGGGCCACAATGAAAGGGCAGTTAAAAGGATTATACTGGGATAGCCAGATGCCTCGGGCTAATGCCAGAGATGGTTCTGGAGCTTTGGGATCCTCTTAGGGATCCAGCTTGAATCTCATCCCTCATCACTTCCAACTCTAAACTGCTTTTTGACTCTGAGAACTCTTCTTCTATGACTTATATTGTGTTAAATTTATAAAGTTTATAATAATAACCTAGTCCTCCCTAAGGAAATACCACTTAGTATACCAATGTCCAGCAGTTAGGCCTGGTAATTGTGTGTGGCTTGTCCTTCCTTCTCAAAGAAGACTGAGACATCAGGAAGATGATGTCATGACTTGCAAGTGAATATGATTTAAGTGAGGGAGGGCTGTGCAAAGTCACCAGCCTCACTTTCTCCTCCTGAGCCATATGGGTCCAGTGGCAAGATATAGTTCAGGATGACTGGAGATGGCCTAGCATGCAGTGATGATGTGGTCTAGGATTTCTTGGAGCTCCAAAATGTAAGGGTAAAAGGGCAAGTCTGCCTGGAAAGAATTCAAGCACTCAAACCTTCTTTCAATCAAAGTAGGAAGATCTATTATAATGCCAATAGGAGGGTGAGATTCTTAAAGAATCTGCAATTTAAGGAGGGTGAGACTGATGCTCATATATAAAAAAGACTGTGAAAGGATCTGGCCTTAAGGAGTGGGAAGAAGTCTAGGGTGGGCCAGGTGCAACAGTGAAAGGATTATCAAGTAGGTTGATTAGGTGATCTACTCAGATTAAGGAGTGATGAGTATATGCCTGTAGTCTGAGATGAGCCAAGAGTGAAAGGAACGTCAAGTAGGTTAATGAAGTGGTCTAGACCATTGGAATGGGCAAGATGCCCATAATCTGGGCCACTGAAATATATGGGAAAAATTCAGAAATTGGGTTGCTTTCAAATACATGGTCTTTTCCTTTTAGGGTTCCAGGTCCCATCACCCCATCAGTTGGAGACCTTGGCCTTTTTAAGCTAAAGTTTTCCTAGTTCTCACTTTGAGGCAATGCCCATTCAGTGATTAGGTTTAAATGAACCTAGGGGTGGCCCCTTTAATCCAAAAAAGGAAAAAAAATTAAACTGGGAGGGGAAGGCCCTGCAATTTCTGGCCAAAAGAGAAACAGTTACTCCTTATATTCACTCTGAGCCATCAGGAGCCAAACAGTAACCATTAAGTAGTTGGGCCCTGATGTTGGCCAATCAATGAGAAGCTGAGTGAATTGGGTTTAAGGCCGGTCTTTAAGAAGGAAATCTAGCCAGTAAATCCCAAAGTATCTAGGTAGGTTTCAGCCTTCAAAATTTGCCTTTCTTTGGAGAGAGCATCCTCAGGTAAGGGCCTAATACCCCATGTGGAGGGAGGAAAGGGGAGAGAAGGGGAGGGACTGAGTTGCCCAACTGGACTTGGTAATATGTGAATTTGGTGAAGCTCTTTGGGTGTGGGGCTTAAAGAGTCAAATTTGAGGCATCCCAGTTCTATATGCAGAGGGGCCCTGTGCAATCTAAAGCTAACCCAGGTTATGGGTCTGGACTTGAGAAGACTCTCTAGGACCTTGTTAGAGCTAATGTGTACTTAGGGATAGAGGAGATAATAAAACTAATTTGCAAATCCTGGGGCATTCAGGTTCTTTTTACTAGCTGAGAATTGACTTCAGGCCAGAGAGGATGCAGTGTGGTGCATCAGTGCATCTTCTAGGTCCATTCCAAAGTAGACCTATACTCCTAGGTCTCAATTGTATTTTAATCCTGGGGCTTCCCTAGAATTGACCCCTTTTTTAGACAGTTGAAAATGTTTTAAATCATTTGATGCCGTATAAATTGTTTGCTAATCTATTAATGTACTACCAGTGAGCAGTATCTATAACTTAATATTGTTTAACACTAAACATTTTAGCTCTGTGTATTAATATTTGCTTTCTAGCTTTGAATCAGCTTTCTGCTGCATCTGTTCTGATTTGTGGACTGATAATACTGAGTCAGATTAACATAAAGTTGAGCTCATTTTAGAAAATGTTGTCACCGTTTTCTAAACATAGCTGCTCCTTCTAAGACTAGAATGTGACAATTTTTGGTGAAGCCATAAAATGGCATTTCAGTCGATCCAGTTATGTCCCGGTAGTTGATTGGTGGGGATCCAGAATAAGTGGTAGACAAGGATCTTGCTCTCAAGAACCTAACAAAATATTGCAAAGAATGTGTTGCGGACTGGGAAAGTGATTCCAAAGATGTGCTGGGCAATGGCAGCAGCAACGTAATAACTCAAGGGAAAAGGACCTTGTTCAGAAAATTTGCTTTTCTCAGTTGGCGATGATTGAGCTGAGTTATGTTGTTTTGGTCAAAGAATCAAAGATGCCAGTGTTCCCGTAAGGCAAAGCTCTTTCCATACTAAAGAGGGCCATTGTAATAGGAATGTTAGCATGCTTCAATGTATAGAAATGAAATCTTCATTTTAATATTACTTTCTTGAAAAATTACTGCCTAAGGAAATAAAAGCATACCAAAGCCTGAACACCCAAATAGATGGCATCCCCTTTTCAGTAGTCATCCTTGGGAGATTGCATGTTTATGTCATGGCTATTGATACTGCTCAAAACATCTTCATAATAATAAATCTTCACAATCTTCAATAATAACTTTCCAAGTCTGTGCCATGGTCTGGCGAATGTCCTCAGTGGAGGCAAAACTCCCCAAAGTGAGCTTGAGTTTTGGAAGCAGCCAGATGTCACTTAGAGGCAGAGTTGGTCAGGAAGGTGGGTAATTGAGCCAAATGATTCTGCTTTGATAAAAAATAAAATTATGAGGAAGGAGATTGATATTGTGTGTGTGTGTGTGTGTGTGTGTGTGTGTGTGTGTGTGTGTGTGAGTGACTGGTTCTGAAGGCAATTCCCAAAGAGGTTTTCCAAAGATATTTTGAGTAATGGCATCAGTTTTGGAGTACTTTAATTATACCCCAGTCCTGTTCCCAAATGCCAATTTAAAGACATCGTTGAAATGCTTAAATCCTTCTATGCTTGTTTAAATAAAGTTATCATCTCCTTTTCTGTTAATTATACCTCACTGTAGCCAACTCACGCTTCCGTCATGTAACCTGAATGAAATTTTCCAAATTATCTCATTGCCCTTTATTGGGTGATAGAATTTTGTAGATTTAAGATAAACAGTATCCCTGTAAATATAGCACTATCTGGAATAAAATTATTTTCTTAGTAGCTGCTGCTTGATTAAATGACTAGTTGGCTGTTGAGCAATCTGATTAGACTAGGTATCACTTACCATACCACTGTTTCTAGTGCATGCGTCTGAAAGACAGAACAAGGTGAAAATTGTTGCTAAAAAGCAAATAGGAATGGGAGGATATAAATTCTTATAAGGAAAGATTGGGGCACTCAATAGCATTTATTTCTGTGATTAGATTTCCTGGATTTGCAAAACCTGGAATGGAACAGTACTTATTGGCAAAGCAGCTAGCAAAACCCAAAGAGAAAATTTCCATCATTGTAAGTTTTTGGTTATTTTGCGGTTTTTTTTTTTTCTTCCTAAATAAGCTGTTTTAAAGATAACTTTAGTACTAAGAGAATTATGTTTCTTTTGTGAAAGTTTTAAGATATACATGCCCTAAATAACTGGTATCATCCTTTAGTATTTAAAAATGCTAGAGATAATTAAGGTATTAATGCCTGCATCTTTCCTATTTAGATCTGTTTTCTTTCTCTTTTTGAGACTATTAGTAGTAAGAGTATCATAACTAGATCACGTTGGAAAATCCTTTTTACCAGACCTTTGAGATGAGTTGATAAGCTTAATTTTTATGCTTGAGTTTATAGCCTAGAAAAATAAACATGCAATATCAGAACTCAGCACCTTCTCTAATGTCTATAGTAATCATGCTTTTTACCGGTGAACCATCTGTAACACAAAGATAAGAAATGAACAAATTAAAAAACTGGTATTTAAAGATACTGTGGAGGGTGTTAGTCTTAGGAGAACTGTGTCCTTCATTTAATGTTTACATAACACACAAAAAGCATTGGGATTTCATCCACAAATTATGATGACAGATAAGAATGCTAGACAGCTAAGGACATCCCAGCTGTGTGTCCCAAAATAAATACATTTCAGGAATGGGAGCTGTGGATTTATGCTGTCCCTATTTACTTATCCTTTGATGACTGAAGAAACCCTTATCATAATACCACAAGCCCCAAATGAAGATAGAGAATACCCTCCACATCATTTCATCCTTTATTGCAATATCTTGGTGGGGGGGAGAAGTTATAAAACATGTGTTCTTCATTACTTGTACCCACACTCTTTTGATAAGCTTTGAGATTCCATGAATTTCCAAAGTGGGAAAATGAGGCTAAGATTTCTTAGCATTCTGCTATTCCTAAAACCATATTGGGAGCAATGACCAGGTTTTGCCCTCATTAACCTACTAAAGAGTCTCTCACCATCTCCAATAATGTGCCAAAGGCCTGAATCCCCAATTTTGTCATACAAATTCAAGGTAGGAAAATGTATTTTAAAGTTGCCCTCCCTGGAGAAGATTAACTAGTAAACCTAAAAGCTTTCTGAATTAAATTTATGTGGAATTCAGAATAAAAACAAATTTATGTTCATACATAAACCCTTCTTTGAGTGTGATACCTAGTAATGGAAAAAGATCTGACCCAAAATGTGTGTATGTTACATCCATGAGATGTAGCAAGGAGATTTCTACTGGAAGGGGCTTCTGTCCAGAAAAAAGAATCTTTAACAAAACATTTACTGATTATACCAGTTAGGTTCCCTATGCTTCTCTTTAATGAAGATAATTTTTTATGGGACATTCTGCATGCAGGTTGGAGATTATGGCCCAATGTGGGTTTACCCCACCTCTACATTTGACTGTGTTGTAGCAGATCCCAGAAAAGGATCGAAGATGTATGGTTTAAAGAGTTACATCGAATATCAGTTGACAGCCACTGTAAGTACCTTAAACGCACTTGTCAAAGCTAGACTTGTGTTTCTGTTAACACTTCCAATTCATTTTTCCAACTCCCTACCCATGGTGTTTATCTTTTTGTCTTTCTCTTTCTCTGTTTTTATTCCACAGAACACTAATCGATCCGTCAACCATAGATATAAGCACTTTGATTGGCTCTATGAGCGTCTTCTGGTTAAGTTTGGGTCAGCCATTCCAATTCCTTCCCTCCCAGACAAGCAAGTTACCGGTGAGTATATTGCTGACCTGAGCCCGGCAAGTATAGAGTAACTTGGAGAAAGGAGGGTTGATGCTGCTGTATAACCAGTCTTTGAAAAAAGGCACCAGGTGAATCCTACAATGTCCTTAGGAGCTAGGTGGTACTGTCATGTGTAGAGCCCTGGGCCTGGAGTCTGGAAGACCCCAGTGCAAACCCTACCTCAGACACTTGCTAAATGGATGGCTGGACAAGTCACTTGTCCTCTGTTTGATTCAGTTTCCTTACCTATAAAAAGGTGGCAATGATAGTACCTCCCTGCTAGGGTCATTGTGAGAATAAAATGCAGTAATATTAGTAAAGTACTTAGCACAGTTCCTGGCATATATACAGTAAGTACCATATACATATTAGCTATTACCATTGTTCTTAGTGTTATCATGACTGTAATTCAAATAGAGCTGCCATTTGGCTTTTCCCGACTCTTGTGACATAGTAGTAGTGGAAGTTGCTTCCAGTCCAGAGGAAATAAGTCTGTGATTTGGGAGAAATTCTTAGTGGGAAGTATCACAATTATTACCATTTATTGTTACTGTTACTATTTTAAAGCCTCTTGGAAGCTCTGAGGCTCTCTTTGGATCTTTCTTGGGGGCCTTCAAGGAGTTTTAGTGAAATAAAAGTATAGCCGTATCTTAAAGATGCAGGGGCTGGCGGATGAGCTTAATGTCAATGTGTATAGGAAGTTGTTCTTACGATTCTCTAGCTTTTATTATGTGTCCCTATTGCCGTCTCCTTTAAAAAAGGAAGGAGATAGTAAAAATCAGTTCACGTTTACAGAGGGCTTTGAGGTTTACAGAACGTTTTTCTTTAACCACCTGGTAAGGTAGGTAGGACAATAATGAATTAACGCCATTTTACAGGTGAAACTGAGGCCTAGAGAAGTCAGGTGACCCATCAGTGGTCACACAGTACTAACTGTCAGAGTCTAGTAAGTCTGCTTTTCTTTCTGCAATACCAGATTGCCTCTTAGTAAAAGAAGGGGCAGGGTGGGGGAAAGAGTGGAGGGGATTGGAAGGGAAGCCAGTATCTCAAAAAAAAAATTTTTTTTTTTTAATTATATAATCTTTATTTTTAAAAGATTTTCTTTAAATGGTTTTATGGTATCTTTTTACATACAATAAATCTTCATGTTATATATGTGTGTATATTACAGTGTAAAATATAATAGTGTAACAAATGCAGTAATTATAATAGTGATTCTCCAATATACCTTTCATTAACAATTTGGAGAAGTCCATGAAAAGCATTTTACTATCTAAAAACATTTTTTCAAATACTCAGGAATTCACTTGAGTAGAAAACTATGACTCTCTAAAATGGTAATCATTATGCTCCACTTTGAAGAACACATTTTAACTTCTTTTTAGTCTAATTATTTGAATCTAAACACAAAAAACACTTAGCGTTGTTTTTTCAATCAAAGCTAGTTTATTTATTCCTTCATTTCCTTAAGTTCATTTCATTTTTATATACAGATTTGTTTGAATTCCTTTGACTGTTCTGGATCAGTCACACACGCTAGCCTCCCAAAGTAACAGGATTTACTGAACTAACTTGTGTATGTAAGGTGGTATTGTTTTTTGGGATTTTGTGGGATTTTTAATAGTAATTCTGGATTTTTCAGGAATCAGATGCTTAATGTAGAGCAGTTATTTCATGTACAGTGAATGATATTTTCGAAGTTTCTATCCCAAACCCCCCCAATGCTGTGACTCAGTGGCTTTTTTTAAAGGCAGGCAGGCAGCCAGCCAGCCAGCAACGTGCAACAACCCCTCTGTCTGAAGAAAGATGAGCATTGATTCACTGACCGGGATATATGCCGAGGAAATTGAAAAGCCCGGAAGTGACTTTCTCTTCCCCCGCCTCCCCTGTTAGCCTCCTGCCCGGAATCCCCCTAGCATTATTATATGAAAATATTCATCACTTGAACACACAGTGAGTGTCAAGGAGATGATAAAGTGGAATTTCTGTACACTTCAGAATTAATTCATGAAGAATTCGACTGATATTAAATTAATTTTTTTTTTGCTTGTTATGAGATTGAGTTCGTTATGAGATATTATGAATGAAGCATTTTTGTTCCTTGGTTGTGCCAAGTGTTCATTTGTTTTGTGAGATGATTAAATGAGGCTCTTTGGATATAAGAGAAATGGAAGTTACCTTTCGATGAGCTCTGTAAGTCCTGTTTTAAAATGCTATTGGACAAAGAGTTAGGTCATAGTTGAGACATACTTTCTCTGTCAGGAAAATGAGTCCTGGGCAATCCTTTGGTAGAAAATGGACATTAATCTACTGCTAGTGATTAGGTAAATGGACTGTTTCTGTAGTGCTTTCCCTCCTAATGTGGAACTTGATGCAACATGATTCCATGTTGAACTCCAAAGTTGATTATTTAAAACCTTTAAGAAAATGGTATTGCTTCCCTGAATCTCTCTCCAAGAGAAATATTCTTGCTGTTTGTTTTTTAAGCAGTTTTATTGTGTTTTTGTGAGGTTTACATCAACCTGGAACTATTTTTTGGACCTCTTCCCACAAGATGAAGACCATCATGAAATACTGTGTGTGGGCCAGTGAAGGAAGGTCCAGAGACATTGCTGTATTTAAGTGTGTAAATCATTATAATCTGGTAACATGCATCTCAAGGACCATCTTACATCTAAGAGGAACTCTCTTGAAGTCAAGGAATCTTAAGATGCCATATTTTTAAAGAGATGCTTTGAGCTATATTTCCCAAGCAAAATTCCAAGCTTCCATTTTGTTTTTATTTCTGCAGATACAAGGATTTTGGTTAGTGAAATAAACTATTTTATATCGCTTGGGAAAAAAATGTGTTAATATTATAGTTGCTTAGTCTTCTTATTTATGTAATTTCCACCTTTAAGAAGCCCAGAATGCCCAAGAGAAATTCACTTAAAGTATAGTTAAATGAAGAATATACCCCATCGAAAGTTCCATTTTTAACAGTTCTTTCTTATTCTTGGCAACAAAAGGACGATATTCTATAGACACAAGAGTGAAGGATTCAGACTAAAAATGAACACTGCATGATTTTTTTTCCATACAATTGATATTAATCATTGAGTGATGGAGAATTTAATAGGTAAAGGGGGACTTTAGTAAATAATAGCTGAAATTATTTATAAAGGGCTTTTACCAAGCATTTTACCTTATCTCATTTGAACTTCACAGCAGTGCTATCACAAGTGTTATTGAACATCATCTAAATCCAGCCGTTTCTTTTTTACCATTGAAGAAAGCCCAAGAGGAAGTCAGGTTGCAAAGAATCCATGAGAACCAATACTGAATTTCTCCAGCAGAAAACTTGGGCGTAGAACTGTCCCAAATCATGGTGGCAGTTGCTAGCAAAGCCTCAGCATCTATAGTAACCTACAGATGCACTTGTTATTACCCTAAGTTCCTGTTTCTTCAGCCACTCACAGCCAAATAATAAATATTCAGTTGTGTATAATATATAGTGGCAGACGTATTTCAGCTCTGTAGATTTCTGTCTTCTGTTAAAATAGTCAAAAATAATTTAGTCCTTGATATTCACTGAGTATTTCCTTTTGATATACAAAAAAATTTCATCATTCCCTCAGCCCATTGCTTTTTGGCTGATTAACCTTGCTTTACAATTGTCCCTTAAGCTTTTAAATATTGAGGTGTCCTGACCTGCACCTACATCTGTCGGTGAGAAGTCATCTTTTGTCAAGCACTCGGTTTTGGAGTCTTCATCCCTAAAATCTGAGAAAGTCTTTCCAAGTAGTGTATTTGTTCCCTAGTTAGGTATTTTTAGTTTTCAAGGCAATTTCTAAAAGGCAGAAGTAGAAAAATGGTGCATTTCTGTGTTGGTTCCTGTGTTGTTTGCACAATTCTTGTGTTTATAGAAAATGAACACATGCAGCATTTTTGACAGGCTGATTTCTACAAATATAAAAATTTAGTGCAAATTGTAAGGATTGCTTGCTGAGTTCTATTTTGAATTTATTTTCTGCTTCTGTTACCTTGTATTTGTGTGTGTGTGTGTGTGTGTGTATTTGTGTGTGTGTGTGAGAGAGAAAGAGAGAGAAAACTGGCATAATGCTAGTGGCAAGCTCCATTAGATTCAATTACAGTTTAGTCTGAGGTAGCTGAGTGCTTTGGAGGTCCTTCAAGAAAATAGCACTCAGGCTGTGATTATTGGTTCTATCATATACAACAAGATGGCATATTGTGTTGTTGAATGCGTTAGTGTTAGCAAATGCATCCCGTTTTCAAAAACTCCCCCAAGATGGGCTTTGAGTACTCAACGAGTAGTTAGTTGGTGTTTTAGGCTAGCCAGAAGTTCACATGGGGGTGGGTTGTTTTCTTTTCCAGTAAATAGTTTTTGCTTTTTATTAACCAGCTACATAAATGGCCTTTGCATTGTTCCTAATAACTAACCATGCCTTGGACCAGAACTGCGTTACTTATCCCAATGTGACTCTTCCAGGTCGCTTTGAAGAAGAATTCATCAAGATGCGAATGGAAAGGCTCCAGGCTTGGATGACTAGAATGTGTCGTCATCCTGTCATCTCAGAAAGTGAAGTTTTCCAGCAGTTCTTGAATTTCCGGGATGAAAAGGTAGGAAATGACTTTGTAACAGTCTTTCAGATACTGAACGGCTGAAAATGCAGCCCAAAAGCCGGAGTTTTCATATTTGCTTTTATCAAATGCAATATGGGAACTTGTCTCCTGATCATTCTTTAAGCCACAAGAGGAAATCCACACAAACCTGTAGCAGGAGGTATCCTAGAACAGGAAGAAATCCAAGATGAGTGTCTCCTTGGGGCGTTTTAAAAATAGGCTAGATCCTTAGCACTTCCGGACACTCTAGGTTGTAAGGTCAAGGAAATGGACTAGATGACATTTTAGAATAACTCCCAACTTCCTGGTCTTATGATAAAATTAAATAAAAGAAAAAATAGATTTATTATAAGCCTGCTGACATTTTGGTACTACGTTTTCTGATGGGCAACTTGACTTTTGTGGTGAACAGAAAATGTGTGTTGGTCTGTGTGTCCCCAGTGGGCCACCTTCTTCATGTTAGAGGCCCCCTACCCTTCATTAAGAGCAAGAGATGGGTTGCTCATAATATATTACTGTCAGTTTAGGAAATGTTTTTTCCTCTTAAGGAAAGTTTTGAAGCATTCTTGGAGTCAAACTTAAGATACTGATATTTCTATTTTGTTCTTGGAAAGCGTTCAGTGTTGTCTAAAAACAAAAAAGTATTGCCTTTTTTGCACCCTTTGACCTAGTAATCCGAGAAATGGTCATTTATCTGACATAGATCAAAGATAGAAAGCATTCTCTTATATAGATAACTCCATAGAAAGATCATATATGATATGTATAACATAATATCAGTAATAACATATAATATTTAATATGTGTGAGAGAGAAATAGATATCTGTGTAATCAATAACCAAGACTGGTAATTATAATTACTCAGGGTTTAGTTTTATTTTAGTGGATTTTAAAATTTATGGTATTATAAATAAAATGTACATTTTATATAAATATAGTCAAGCAACACTTTCTTATGGTAATAAAGAACTGGAAATAAAATGATCGCCCACTGGCTGAGCAATAGCTAAATTGGCATATGATAGAATAAACAAATAAAATTGTTTTTTTAAGCATTTCTTGTATTTTCAAGCACTGGGCTAATAATAAGTTGAGAGGATACAAGTAGAAAAGTAAAACAGTCTTTGCTTTCAAGGATTTCACCTTCCGTTAAGGAGACATGGCCTACATAGAGGGTTTAGTCACAGGGTAGATGGCAGTACTTATAGTGGTCATCATTGCAGTAGATGGTAAGACCAGCTGTTCTATCCAGTAGTGGAATATATTATTTTGTAATAATAAATGACAAAAATTAGCAATTCAGAGAAACATGAAAAGATTTATGTAAACTAATGCATATTGAAATAAGCATAGCCAGAATAATAATACATTCATTATTGTGCATTTTATTTACAATAGTATAAATTTTAAAACCACTAAAAAGAAAGCTGTATTCTTGAGTAATTATGACAACAGTCTTAGTCCCAGAGAACTCATGCAAAAATAGAATATTACATAGGTTTTCGGGAGTGGATACTAGATCAGTTGTTTTTGCTTAACTCTTTCTTTGCTGGAAAGGAGAGGTCAGTTCTAAGGAGGGGAGCTGTGGGCCATGGAGTGATTGATATAAAAAAAGGCATCAGTAAAAGTCTTGCATTGAAAAAAATATGAGTTACATCAGAAGCAACAAAACGTGGGTGATGTCTATAAATCATATCGAATGAATCAAACTACTTTGGCCCTTCTAGAATATAGTTACAGAAATTTCATTAGCAGCATCCCTCCTTGAGTCTTTGTTTTGGTGCCAGGGTGCTAGCTGACTTCTTAAGACACATTTTGTGTTTCTTGTTAGGTGAACACTTGATTACAAAACATAATGATGAAGCCAAATTAAGTGTTCCATCTCTCTCACTGGTTTGTGTGTGTGTGCGTGCTGTGAGGAAATGAGAAGACAATTGGATCCTTCACACTTGTTTTGTGTGTTTCTGTTGTCATGAGTGTTGTCTGCAAGATGGCTATAGAAAGTCTTAATGGTATACTTAGAGCAGTGGGATGATTTTCTCATGTGGATTGTAAAAATTGGTCTCATAATTTTGCAGAATCATATATTTAGAACGGGAAGGGACCTTACAAAGGGGCAGGCAGTGTGGTGTACATGGATGGAGTGCTGGGCTTGGGAATGGGGTCTGAGTTCAGATGTGGCCTTTGGATGTCTGCCTTTGTAAGTCACTTCATCATTGAGTGCCTAAGGAATCCCGAGGTTAGAATTTATCAGCGGTCACAGTGAGAGTTCTGACCTGAATAAGTTGTCATTCTCTACCTGGACAAAATTACAGACCCTTCAAGTGTTGGATGGCAGAATTAAAAGGGATGTTAGAGGTTGCCCCATGCAAGACTCCTTTCTACAACATCTCTGAAAAGCAGGTATCTCCTCTCTACCTGAACTTTCAGGGATTGACAGGAATTTCTTGTCCATTCTTTGAGATTCCTTTGGATCCCAGTTTTATCATCTAGCATAAGAACTGTCTCAGTTTTGTCACCTTCTAATTTAATAAGATGTCAGCTGCTAAACTGGACAGCTGGGTGGCACAGTGGATAGCGTGCCAAGCCGGGAGTCAGAAAGATTCATCTTCCTGCATTCAAATCTGACCTCAGACACTTGCAGCTGTGTGATCCTGGGCATATCACTTAACTCTGTTTGCCTCAGTTTTCTCATCTGTAAAATGAGCTGGAGAAAGAAATGGCAAACCACTCCAGTATCTTTGCCAAGAAAACCCCAACTGGGGTCACAAAGAGTCGGAAATGACTGAACAAAAGTAACAGCTGCTAAGCGTGTTAGAACTATAAACAGTTGCCTCGTAGCAGAGCCCTGGATACCCCCCACTCCACCACAGCATTGGTTGATAAATCAACACCCATCTAGAAATATAATTTGCTATGTAATCACCCAGCACACATTTCTCCATCTTTTCAGCAAAAGTGTTTTAAGGGACTTTGTCATTTGTCTTGCCGAAATCCACATCTACTGTGTCTACATACCAGTACATTAACTCGATGAAAAAAAAGAAATTGGGTTCTGTTGAATTTGTGAAATAGCTATTAACATGCAAGAAACAGTTCTAAGCCCATAGGATACAGTAATAATAGCTAGGTATTGCTATAACCCTCTAAGACAGTGGTTCTCAACCTGTGGGTCGCGACCCCTTTGGGGGTCAAATGGCAGGAGTCTCCTAAGACCATCGGAAATATGTGTTTTCTGCTCCTCTATCTGTCTCCAGGCGGATACACCCACATACGAGTATTAAAGGGTCGTGGCATTGGGAAGGTTGAGAACCACTGTTCTAAGGTTTGCAAAATGCTTCACAAATATTATCTCATTGTATCCTCACAATAGCTCTAGGATGTCAGTGTTCTTATTTCCATTTTACAGATAAGGAAACTGAGGCAGACAGCAGTTAAGTGCCTTGCCCAGGATCAAACAAATAACAAGTATCTGAAGTTGGATTTAAACTCAGGTCTTCCCTGACGCCAGGCCCAGAGCTATATCTGCTGCCCTGTTTAGCTGCCTCATACAAAAATGACTAAGATTCCATTATTGTCAAGATGCATGTGATGCAATTGTGGTTCAGTCACTTTTCAGTAGTGTCTGACTCTTTGTGACCCCCAGTAATCTAATTGCCTGGGATAAAATACATACCCAAAGATAATAGGCAAAGTAAAAGTGTAGTAAAGGGAAATAAAAGGAAGGAACGCTTTGTGGAGGAGATGGTATTTTAATCCAGCCTAGGTGCGGATTGATGTGATGTTAATGGGATTTAAGATCTTTCCTGCCCATTAATAGGCCTTATGTGGAGCCCATTAAGGGAAGCTTGCTTAGGGAAGGCTGGCTTGTAGGAAGGCTTTCACACCTTTTGCTAATTTCTAATTAGGCACTGAATCATGAGGGTTGTGATGCCTTCTGGCTCTGAGAAGAGTATAAATACTCTCTGAGTTGGTATTTTGCTTTGGGGGGCTCGCTTGTGAGAAGGATCTTTTAATTCCCTTGAGATTCTGAGTGGATGTATGCTCAGAGCTCCCCGACTGCTCAGATGTAAAGACTCTCTCAATCCAGGGATGTATGTAAAGTGTATAGCAATATTGCTTTGATTCAGGCAGTCGGAGCCCTGTCTGTTGGTCTTTATTTCTCTGCTTGTATCTTCTCTGAAATTCAGGGTGCTGACTTTTCCTCTGAACTAGTGAATGTGATTTAAAAACATTGTTGACTCCTTAAACAGTTACCTTTCTTAGTAAAGCAGATCTAAGAACCTATGCTAGCAGGCATCCTGGGTATGCCAGTGTGGCTGCCGCTACAATTGGTTGTATTTAGGTTTTCTGTTGGTGCAGATGTTGGAGCGTGACAGGAATGGGGTATGCAGTAGCAAAGGTACCAAGGAAGGAAAGTATTTGTTTCTAAATGAGTACAGTTTGCTTTTCTAAGTGGGATTCAGTTAGCATCTGCCTGCATAGGATCATAGATTTGGAGCTGGAAAGGTACCTTAAGAGGTCATCATTTTACAGATGAAAGAACTACGGGCCTAGAAATGTTAAATGGTTTGTTCAGGATCATAAGCATATATGGCATGATTTGACCCGAGTTTCCCCAATTCCCCAGTCTAGCCTACACTGTGTGCCACGCTGCTTACAAGGCATCTGTTTAGTAATATACTCCAGACAGAATATTTTAGGTCACATTGTATTTTAAATTTGAAGAAATGTTACCACTGTGCAAAGAGAGAGGCTGTTACTTTTAAGTTAAGAGACTAAAGGTCCAGAATGGACAAATCTCCATCCCAGCAGAGGCTTGTGGCTGCTGGTGGCTGAATGATACACTGGGAACAGAAGAAAACAAAAGTCTTTGTGCTCACTCCTTTACGTTATATTATAATGTTCTTATTTCTAGGAATGGAAAACTGGGAAGAGGAAGGCTGAAAAAGACGAGCTGGTGGGCGTTATGATATTTTCAACCATGGAACCAGAGGCCCCAGACCTGGAGTTGATAGAAATGTAAGCTATGCTCTCTAAGTTTCCATCTGTCTCCTTGTTTACCTCCCTTCGGATGGCAGTCTAGACCAAGTTGATGACCTGAATTCACACTGGGTAAATAGCCTCTGTGAACTGGGTTAGGAATGGAGTCCATATTTCATCAGACTGAGAAGGGACATCATCATATGAAGCTGACATTTATTTATGGAGCTCTTTTAAGAATTGCCCATCCCTTCCCCATGTACCATCTTATTTGATCCACTTACTCCATTTTTTTTTACTGTATAAGGAACCTGAGACCCATATGTTCCACATCATCCTCCCATACTCATTCTAAATCCAATAATGATGGTGGTGGTGATGAGTGGTGGGTCTTGGCACCTAAATACAGGTCATCAACTGCGATGCCACATGCCCACTCAGGGGGTTGGACTAGATGACCTCAGAAGTGTACTGGAGCCAGCTGGAACCTGAGCACTTGCACCTAAGAAATAGACAAATGCCTCAAATTGGGACTTGATTTATCCTTTTATTGATTGTCTAGACCAGAGATCAACAAATTGTGGTCAGTGGGCCAGGCCAGTGAGCTAAGAATGTAAATGAAGGTTTTATTTTGTAAATTTGTAAACCTGTAAATAAAGTTTTATTGTCTTTAGAAATAAAAACTCTTCTTAGCTCACAAGTATAAAAACAGTCCTGCCTCTGGTCTAGACTTTACATTAATAGAGCATTTAAGTGATGGAGAAAATGTTAATCATGCAGATTAAATTTTTAAATGTGTACTGTTTACAGTTTTTGGGTTTTTGGGTAGTCAGGTGATAAACATTCACCAGCACCCCATTGCCTCCAGGCTCCTGTACAGCTCTGAGTTTACAGAGGCAACATGGGGTCTCTGTGTGGAAAGGAGAGATTGGACTAAATCAATCAAATGAAATGATATATGTAAACAGAGGCAGCTAGGGGGTGCAGCAGTAGAGCACCTGGCCTGGAGTCAAGAAGACCTGAGTTCAAATCCAGCCTCAGACATTTATTGCATATGTGACCCTGTGCAAATCACTGAACCCTGATTGACCAAAAACAAACAAAATAGTAATAATAATGTAAACAGTTTGAAAGCCTTAAGGCTCTATATAGGAATTAGTTATCAGGAGAAGTAGTGGTGGTAATATTCTGATGTCCCTTCCAGCTCTAAAATTTTATGATCCCCTATGAACTAAGCATGGTAAATCTAACTAGAGAAAGAAAAGCCGACTTTGCTCCCACCTCCGATTTATCACCATCACTCCCAGGTCTGTCTCAGTTTTATTTTCTCCTTTAAAGTGTGTTGCTTTGATGATTGGCACAGCATTGAACAGCAGTTTCACAAAAGCATTATAAAAATGATAAAGGAGTATGGAACCAGCCAACAGCCACTTTATCTTCACCTGGACAAAAACCTTTTTGCATATTGGCCTTGAAAGAAGCAACCCTAAAGCTCTTTTTTCCCCCTATATGCTTTGTAAGAGCTCATAAAAAGTACCTTATCTCCTGTAGAAAATAATAATGATAGCCAGCGATTTATGTAGTACAGTCAGGTTTGCAGAGTGCTTTACAAATATTGTCTCATTTGATCCCCACAACAACCCTGGGAGTAGCCATCATCCCCATTTTATGGATGTGAAGACATCGAAGCAAACCAAGGTTAAGTGACTGGCCTTCGGGGTCACGGAGCTAGTAAGTGCCTGCGGCTGTATTTGAGCTTGGGTCTTCCTGACTCCAGGGTCCTACACTATCTATCTTCTTTGTAAAAACTGATTAGGATTTAAGAAACAGTTCTTGTGAAAGAAGCAAAGAAACCTTAGAGTGTTTAAGTGTCCGACTCTCGGGGAACAGTGAGTGGTCCATTCAGAATGGTCCTCTTCTGACAATGGCTGGAACCAGCCACCAGATATGACTCATTTACAGTTGTGACCAATTGGGGTGTGTGGACATTTCATAGAATTTCATGTTAAAGAATCAATAAACCATTTACCTCTGGGTAGCCTTGGTTATCAGATTTCCAGGTGATGATGGAAAGAGCAAGATTAAATAAAAAATGGGAATATTATGATTTGGCTGAGTGAGCTTGAAGGTGCAGGCTTCATTGGGAATTTAACCTTAATGTTTTCTTTATGCCATTAAAGCAGAAATCATATGTGCCTTTTGGGAAACTAGGTCTTGTATTCAGTTTTGAAGTAGTGATAGATTTTGTATGTGCTTTATGCCATGTATAAGCTTGAGTGGTAAACAGTGGTTTAGTAGGTTGTTGGTTTTTTAATGTGTCTTAAATTTACAAGCAGCCTCAAGTTAACCTATCTTGTTAATCTGTCCTGCTTCTTCAGAAGCAGCATGGGAAGAGGTAGCCACTGTTCTAATTTTCAGATAGGGAATGCAAAGCATAAAAGATGCCTAAGATAGGGTCGCTCAGATGAATGGATCAAAGCCCAGACTTAAGTCATCCTCCAAAAACTGGTGTATGTGCATTGCTAAATTCACAGATATTAGAGCATTGATTTCCGGCTGAATCATTCTGAAGACTGGAGTGCATATAATCTTGACTGCCGGGTTCCTATCTGGTCCAGTTTGGCGATGATGTATGGGCTTGCTAGTCAGGAGGCAAAGATAATGGACATCATGTGGGTTGGATCATCCACTTCATGGATTGGTTCCCTCCCCCCAGTGTCTGCTTGCTCCCTGAACCACTGCATTTCCATAGAGGATAGAAAACAAAAACTCAATTTTTTTCCACTGCTTAGGGGTGATTGTAGATTACAGTATCCTTTACCCTGCTTCATTGAAACTGGTTAGGTTCTTCTCTTGCCCACTTTAAGAAACAAATATTTTTTCTGACCCTTCAGTATTTCTTTTGTATAATTCAGTAAACAGTTTATGTGCCCACCAGCAGCTACCTTAGCTTACTTAGTAGTAGGGATTTACATATTAGTAAATTACTACTAGAATGAGCAATTAGACAATTTTAACAGAAGCACTGAATAAATGACTGATGTATATGTTTTGTTACTTGGTCTATTAGTTTTATGCTGAATAATTGAGAGGGGACTCTAGGCTTCGGAGAAAAAAATGACTAGATCACATGTGAAAAAATGTTCCTTCTCTGTCAGGGAGGGGGCTGATAGATCCAAACAGAAGGGTAGCTGCTGTTTTCCACCAGTGCGTCCCGCTATTTGGCACAGTCAGCAGGTGTCAGTCATTGTTTAAACGCAACCCTAACCCACCAAGGAGCCTCCTCGTCTAATCATTCCTGGGCCGTTGTCTTTGCTTCACAGAGAGCAGAAATGTGAGGCTGTCGGTAAGTTCACCAAGGCCATGGATGACGGTGTGAAGGAGCTGCTGACAGTGGGACAGGAACATTGGAAGCGGTGTACAGGACGTAGGTATCTCTCTGGGTATTTGGTGACCCTATTTGTTGTTATGGTTTGTTTGTATTTTTACCACATTAATGAATCCATTGGCCCCAGAAGAAAACTGGGTAAGTCCACTCAAGTTTGAAATGGTGGTGCATTGAATAACCTGGAGTCACAAAGACCCAAATTCAAATCCTGCCTCAGACACTTGCTAGCTGTGTCACCCTGGGCAAATCACCTAAACTCTGTGTGTCTTGATTTCTTCTTCTATAAAATGGGGATAGTAGTAGCACCTATCTCCCAAGGTTGTTGTGAGGCTAAAATGAGATAACGTGTAAATCCAATGAGATGTCTGTAGAAGTGGGTTGTTTGTTTTTTTTTTTAGCACAGTGCCCAGCATGTAATAGGTGCTGCATAAATGCTTATTCCCTTCCTGAAACTGCTTTCCAAACTTCAGTTATTGTCATTATTATCATTATTATCATGACAACTTAGAGCCTTCCACAGCAGCATGCTGTTAAATTGTCTTCAGTAATGCTAAAACTGTTATTTCTTCATGAATGTGAAATAGAAATGGCAGTACTTAGAGTAGCTGTCTCACAGGCTTGCTTTGAGCTCCAAATGAGACGATGTCTATCAAGCACTTTATAAAATTTAAAGCAATTTATGAGGCCGCTCAGTGGTACAGTGGATAGAGTAGCAGCAGCCTTAGAGTCAGGAGAACCTGAATTCAAATCCACCTTCAGATGCATAATAGCTGTGTGACTCTGGGCAAGTCACCTAACCCTAATTCTTACCCTTTCCATCTCACCCCCTCCCCCCAAAAAAAAACAAAAAGGAATTTATACATCAGGCATCTGTTGTCATTAATCCTTTTTAACACATTAGACTGTGTGCTCCTTGAGAACAGAGACTGGGTTTTGATTTTTTTTTGTTTGTTTTTGCCCTTCTTTGTGTCCGCAGAGCTTAGCACAGTGTCCGGAATGGAGCAAGCATTCATTTAATCAGTGTTTGCTTACTTTGATTCTTTATGTGTGTAACAATTTCCATGGGATTTGCTGAGAATGCCCAGAGTGACTCAGAAGTGACTTACCTCAGCTTTGGATGGTATAGACAGAGACAACTTAGATTTCTGATGCCCTTCTGAAGAGTAATTGTTGCACAGCATACCTTTTTTTTCTCTTAACCAATAAAATGCTAAAGGAGAAATTTTGTGAAAACGGCCTATATGCCAGATGCTCTGAGAAGCTATCCAGAACTGTATGAGAGGCACTCTCCACTATCTGGTACCATGGCTGTGTGGCACAATGATAGCTGGTACTCTCTTTTTTTTTTTTTTATTTTTTTTTTATACCTGATACTCTTTAAGAGTAAGCTTCAAACGTTTAAAATTCTGAACCACCAAAGAAGTATATAATTATGTTAAGGATAGTAAATGGATTCTTAGTATCTTGCATTTTGTTAAAAACAGATACATCTGTCTATCATGACCATGCCCTCTCTGCCAAAATTTATTTAATCAGAATACCCCCATTCTCCAGCCCTTATTTATGGGAAAGTGAGAGTTTTAGTTATTTCTGTTTCCATCAATGGGCATTAACCTACTTTACCACATGGATTTTTTTGTGGTGTGCTTTTTTTTAATACAAGGGTTTTTTTTCCCTAAATCAGTGATTTTATTTCATTTTATTTTTTGCCTTTTTTTGGAGGGGAAGGCAGGGCAATTGGGGTGAGTGACTTGCCCAAGGTCACACGGCTTTTACGTGTTAAGTTTCTGAGGCTAGATTTGAACTCTGGTCCTCCTGACTCCGGGGCCAGTTCTCTATTCACTGTCACCTTGCTGCCCCTAAATCAGTGATTTTTAGGTAGATGAGAGAATATACACAATGTACTTTCCCCGCCTCGATCTCTAAGGTGTGCTTGGCTCTATTCCTGCAGTTTCTAGAAATGGCCTGAAAAGATCATATTACTTTTAGTAATAATAATTATTATAGCTAGCACTTATATAGCTCCTACTATGGCACTTGGCATATCAAGTAGACAAGTAGAAGCACCATCCTAGAAGAAGCTGGAGGGGCACAATTACCTTCTCTTTCCCACCGCCAGAGGAGGTGGCTCAGGGAGGGGAAGGGCAGTGAGAAAATAGGCAGCTCTGGAAATAATGACCATGTCGTGTAATTACTGTCTTAGACTTAGATTTATGTGCAAGTCACCCCATAGAAAATGAGGTCTTGTCAGCTGCCACAAAGCTGGGAACAGCAGCAGCCAAATCAGACCACTAGTTTGGCCCCCTTAGAGGAAAGCTGACTTTTCTCCCCAATTTATAGGCTGACCTATTGACATGGGCTTCCCAAGACTTAGAAGGTAGAACTGGAAATACAGTTTTCAGTTTACAGTAGCAGACTGATGCTACTAATTTCTAGATCAATGCAGCTAATAGAAACATCATTTTATATTCTTCCAATAATACACAAAGGCATGTATTGCGAAGGGATAAGGGTTGTATTCTTAACCAGAGAAGCATATTGATAATTTCTTGTTACTTTGGTACTCAACACAAGACCAAATTGGGTGGGTCATCTTTGTCTGTTCTTATTAAAAGAAAAAAGAAATTAAAAGGTTCTGGGTTTTTTCCAAAACGAAGATGAATCGGAGTAGGTAGTATTTTTCCAAAACCAAGATGAATCAGAGTAGGTGGGTTTTTTCCAAAACTAAGATGAATCAGAGAACTGTAAAAAAAAAAAAAAAAGTAGATACTAAGTTTGGAATGTTATAGATTAATTAACAAGTTAGAGATCAGTAAGTCCCCATCTCCACTTTTCATCTTCTTTTTGTGTTCTTCGCCCATTAGAATGTAAACCCCTTGAGGGTAGGGACTGGCTTTTTCATATTTGTATACTCCACTCTAAACACAGTGCCTGGCATACAGTAGGCATTTATTAAATGTTTTCTAACTGACCGATGGATGTCTGTTGTAAAAGTACTGGCACAATTGACATCTTTTTTCAAGGCACTTTCAAATAGTCACATTTTATCAGAAATAAAATCACTTAGAATTTGCTGACAAGCCAGCTGCCCCTGCCTGAGGGACATCTGTCAGAAGTTATGACAGCTTTGCTTCTGTCCCATGGCAGAGAGAACTGATGATGTATTCTGAATACAGAAATTAAGTCTGAACAGGCAATGTCAGCAAGTGTTCAGTCTAAAAAAAATCCATGCTTTTGGCCATAACAAAAAACTTAGAGACAAAAGAAAATATTTTTATAAAATTCTGCCCAAAAATGCTCTGTGGCAGTTACACCGACAGTGCCCTGAGCTGTAAAAGCATATCCTTCTTGAGACAGGTAATACAAGTATCCCCCATTTTATAGATCAAGATGCTGAGGCTCAAAGAGATTAGTTGACTTAGCTAAGGTTGCACAGCTGATGGAAAGTAGTAGGTATCTTGCTACACCCCAGGGTTCAATTTGCAGCCCTATCATTCCCTCACCCCTGAAATGAATCCAGAAACAAAAGTCTGCAGGCAGCAGGACCTGTCAAGACACACACACACACACACACACACACACACACACACACACACACACACACACACGACTAGACTCATGCTTGCTGTCTTCTCTCCTCTATCCCCTTCACCCCTGCTTGCCTCACCAGAATTCTGTATTTTTATAAAGGAAATGAAAAGGACATTCCCAAGAATCCCAGTGCATTTTTAGGCTATTAAAGCTTAAAACTGTGCTGAGACTTTTGGGACACCATGTACTTGGATTGGCCAATACTAATTGCTTAGGGAGTGACCTCAAAGGTCCAGTTAAACTGTGGAATCCCAATTTGTCCTTCACTTTTGTGACCCTCTCCCACCCACCACCCACCCCCAAAAAGAGCGTGGCATGTGAGTGATTACATCAGATTTGGTGAATGGTGGGTGTGGGTGTGGTTTTACACACCATTTCATTTGCCATATCTGACTTATGTATGTGTAGCATGTGTATGTGTATAGGTATGGCAGCTTAATAAGCTTGAATTTAAAATGTATTTGTCATCAGAGAAATAAACAAGACCCGCACTGAAGCCACCATGCTTCTGAAACACATGGCAGATATCACACTCAGTTGCAGATGGTGGAACCAAAACCCTGAAAAGAAAAATGCCGTGCATCTAATCAGATTTATTTAGTTGCAGCCAAGACCACCCAATTGCTAGTCTGCACATCTTAGCTCAGTTCTTCTGGCTGATAGTTTTCCAAGGAATTTAATTATGTTAGAAGTGGCTCATAAGATAAGAGTTCTGGCTCAAGATTTAGGAAGCCTTGAGTTCAAATCCAGATTTTTTTGTCTGTCTGCCTCAGTTTTCTAGCCTGTAAAGTGGAGATGATGATAACAAACACTTCCCAGGGTAAAATTATAGTAAAAGGCTGTGCTGGCTTTTGTCGTTATTATTCAGTCATGTCTGACTCTTCATGACCCAGTGGACTAGAGAGTGTCAGTGCTGTCCGAGGGGTTTTCTTGGCAAAGATACTGAAGGGGCTTGCCCTTTCCTTCTCCGGGGGATTAAGGCAAATAGAGATTAACCGACTTGCCAAGGATTACACAGCTTGTAAGTGTCTGAGACCAGATTCGAACCCAAGTCTTCCTGACTCCAAGCCCAACACTCACTCTTTTCAGTGATCACCTTAGCTACCTCCAAATGCTAGCTGTTATTAAGTATCAATATGAATTTTCAAATGTGAATAATGTTTTTTCTTCCTTAAGGCAAGAGATCAACTGTGGAAGTATATAGATGCATGACAGTGAATTTTTTGTTTAGGAATTGTTATGTACCGGACTTCTTTCAAATCTATCGAATTTGAAAGAATTTTATATTTTCAAGTCTACAGAATCATAGAATAGGTCACACAGCTAGGGAGTGAGAAGCTGTGGTTCAGTGATCCTACCCGGGCCCAAATCAGAAAAGGTGCTTTGCAGACCCTAAGAGCTATGTAAATTCTTGCAGCTGTTCTTGTCCATTGCCTTTCTACTGAATCATATGGCTTAGTGCGCCATCATGGATTCCTTGGGCCTTCCCAGCAATTGATCTGCCATGCAGTGGCAATATTAAAATACAAACAGCAACCCATGTATTTTTTCTTTATAGGTAAATGTAGTAGTGAAAGAGTGAGAGAATTATTAAATAACAAAATAAAATGAAAATGAAGATGTGGGCAATGTATTGACTAACATAAGTGGCTTTGATGAATGTAGATCATAGTTGGGATATCTTTTTATCCTCACATTAACTAATCATTATTTCTTTTCTTTTCTTAGCATTGCCCAAGGAATATCAGAAGATAGGAAAAGCCTTGCAGTGTTTAGCGACTGTATTCAGTTCTAGTGGCTACCAAGGTACATCTTTAATTTATTTGTATGTAGACTGAGCCATATGTGGTATCATAGAATCTATATTGGAAGAGACTTCAGACCATCATCTAATTCAGTGGTCTCCAAAGTGGAAGCTGTGGTCTAGCCCTAAGGAGTTTATGATCATCCAGGCAGAGTAGGAAAACAGGTCATGTCTCACCCTCCTCCTAATAGCCAGTTATGAGCTTTGTGTGTAATGCAGCCAAATCTACTCTTGTCCCTCAAAACTCCTAATCTGTTGTGTGTCCCACCCCCACATCTGTTATGCAAGCTCCAACCTGCCACCCTTTGAATTGGGTGTTGACAGGGTACCTACGTGGATACCCATGGGTGGAGCATATTGGGGAAATTTTCATACCCACCCCCTAAACTCAGATGCCTTGATAACTGTGATATATCAAAGAGTAGTCTCTATATTAGTACAGAGTTTTCAATCAAGGTCACTATGCTCTGAGAAAGCGATCATGATTGAAAACTCTGTACTAATATATTCTATGAACCAGAACCCCCCTCCTACACTATCTCCAGCAAGTCTTCAATTGCTTGTCCAAAGCCTAGCACCTTTGTTACAGAACTTTACACAGGATCTGGAAAGCAAACACGAATCTTATTCTTCAGCATCCTTGTGACTAGGACTTAAACTGGTTGAGATGGTTGCAGTAAGAATCCTTGAAAATATCAACATCCTATTTCATTGAGTTGTATGAAAAGTAGAGACTTGGCTCCTCCCTCCAGTCTTTCATTTAGATTCCCAAAGTTTGAAAGGGGATATAATTTGTGTTCTTCCTTCTAACTTACTTTCTTTGTTCCTGGATCCAGCTCTTCTGTGTTTTGTGAAATTAAGTCTATGGCACTTGGTATGGACGAACACAATTGTAACCTTTGCTACTGATGGAGACTGGGGCTGGTGGATTGCTTGAACCCAGGAATTCTTGAATTTTGGGCAAGATAAGGAAGGAGACCTAATCTCAAAAGAACAAAGTCCTTGATACTGAATGTATCTTACTCTTGAATCCATTTATTTGCTGAACTCTTAAAATAAAAGTTTTTTTTTTAAATCCATATTGCATGAAGGTCACTTAAAGCAAAATGTCCCAAGTATTGGTTACATGTTGCCTTAAGTCTCCTCCTCTCTCCCTTGGCATTCTATCCATCTTGTTCCATAAGCAAAAGTCTCGTCTGAATTGTTGAGACAGAGTGTCATTGACATAGTTGTTACTGGAGCTCATGGTGCCTCATCTCTGCAAATAAGTTACTACCTTGGACTGCATAGCTCATTTTGTCTCTTCTCGTTTCATGCTATAGAGCAGATTTGTTTTGTTCCTCAACCCGTGATTTTATCAGGTGAACTCCCAGTGAGGATTGTCCTTTACCAATGTGGATTGGCACCTTCTCTGCAATATATAGTGTAGAGTTATCAGGGCCACTGGGAAAGGCCCAGTGACTTGCCAGGTCACATAACCAGAGGTGAACCAGGTCTTCCTCAATCCCCAGCTCAGCTCCTTAGCCAGTATACCAAGCTGCCTCTGATACAGGCGATTAATATTAAAAATTAATTTGTTTAAATATATGAATGTCCAATATAAGTAATAGGCTGGAATTTTCTTTCTGTGGTCCAGCTCTGTCAGATTTCTGAATGTTTAAAAAGTGATTCCTAGGAACTATTTACAGATTCTAATCTCTGATCAGACCTACCAAAATTCAGTCAAATTAAGGTAGCGTTTTTGTGTCTTTCATGTCATGCTCTGAGGTGAGACAGCTGGCTGGCTGTAACAGGAAGGGGTTTTGGAGTCCAGTGACTTGGGTTTGTGTTCTGACTTTGCCTTACCACCTGATGTTGGACCTGTGGCTCTGAAACCCAAGTTCCACATCTAGAAAATGAAAGTGCTAGGTTAGATTGTCCTCAATAGCCCCTTTCTTCAGGGAACATATACTGGCAATGGCGATGAAGAAAGGAGAGCAAGAAATGGGGCTTTTAGAAAATGAGCCTTCATCTGTGGAGGAGTTAAAGAAAAAATGTGGACAGGAAATTATTTATCTCGGGTAATGCTCACCTGACTTTAATTGGCAGTTAGCACATTCCTGCCATGGCCTAACGTAGATAGGAATAAAGAAAGATGATCCTCAAGCAGAAATCTAATCATATCTCCCAGTCCTATCTCCAAGTGACTGGCCTACTTGCCGTTCTCCAGACTCAGCACTTCTTTGCCTTTGACACAGGCT
The DNA here is from genome assembly GCA_028646515.1 of Pseudochirops corinnae. Lineage (NCBI taxonomy): Eukaryota > Metazoa > Chordata > Mammalia > Diprotodontia > Pseudocheiridae > Pseudochirops > Pseudochirops corinnae. The sequence goes on along the minus strand of CM053586.1, from coordinate 71,549,011 downwards.
GCATGTGTGATACCTGCTCCGTTCACCTCCTCACCTGTTCCCCTCAAAATTTCTAGCTACTTTCAAGGCTCAATTCAGGGAGTTCCCTTGGGAAGCCTTTTCTGTATGCCCTAGTTGGTAGGGTTCTCTCTCTCCTCAAGTTACCTTAAACTTAATTAACAGTGCAAATATTAAATCCCTCTCCTCTTCCAAGTAGAATGTAAGCTCTGTGAGGGTATGGACTGTTAAATTTTTGTCTTTGTTCACTTGAATTTGGCAGGAAATCACAAGGGATCCCTCTTTGCCACAGATCGTCAGTTATCTCCATGTACTTAGATACGGGCTGCTTAAGTTTCTGTCCCCACTAGTAGGGGTGGGGAGAATAAAGTTTAATTTATTTAACAGACAGTAAACACAAGCCATAAAGTAATACTGTTATGAAAGAATAATGTAGACAAGGAGTTCTTAAACTTGGGGTCCTGGACCTTTTTTAAATTTTATTTTTTTGCCTTTTTAGAGGGCAGTTGGGGTTAAGTGGCTTGCCCAAAGTCACACGGCTAGTCAGTATGCCAGCTGTCTGAGGCTGGAGTTGAACTCAGGTCCTCCTGACTCCAGGGCCGGTGCTCTATTCACTGCACCACCTAGCCGCCCCTAAATTTTGTTTTAATAATTATATGTCACTGTCATTGGTTTTATTTGTTTCCAGTATGTCATTTCGCATTGAAAAGCATTATTCTGAGGAAGGAGGCCCATAATCTTCACCAGACTGCCAAAGTAGGTCCGTGACCCACACAAAAAGGTTAAGAACCCCTACTATAGACAGTCTAAACAAAAGGGAGGCGTTAGATGATTTTAAGAAATGGATTGCAAACCTGGTACCAGAAGCATGATACTGTAACGATGGAGACTTCAGCTGTCTGGACATCTGTCTGCTGTCACTAATGTTCTGCCAAAGGCAGAGAAACTGAAAAATGCAGGATTTGACTTAAAGGCAATTTCATCCTTTAAAGGATAGAAGGAAGGGCAAGAGGAGCTCCAATTCTGAAAAGATATTCTGTACACAGATTTTAGGAAAGCATTTAACAAAGCCTCTCATGCCATACTGGTAGAGAGGACATTGGGGTGTGAGCTAGAGGATAGTACAGTTAAGTGGCTTTGGAACCCAAAAAGTAATCCTTGATGGCAATGTTCAGCTTGGAGGCTTAGCTCCAGTGTAGCCCTCTGGGGATCTGTCCTTGGCACCAGGCTATTCAGCATTCTTATCAATGACTTAGACATAGGGGTGTGTGTGTGTGTGTGTGTGTGTGTGTGTGTGTGTGTGTGTGTGTGGTGGGGGTAGGGGTATGTGTGAGAGAGATGGTTAGAGATTTAGAATTGGAAGGGACCTTGGAGATCACTGACCATGATCACACAGCTAGCAACTGTTAAAAAGGCAGGATATGAATCCAAGTCTTCTAAATTCCAAGTTGAGTATTCTAACTGCCATACCATACTTCCTCTTCTAATATATCCTACCCTAGTCTCTGCAGAATTGCTTAACCTCTTCATTCTATAGGCATCTCAAACTCAATCTGTTACAAAGAGAACTCATTATCTTCTCTCTGAAACCCACCCCTTTTCTGCATTTCCCTATCTCTTTTGCCAGTACCACCATTTTAATCACCCAGGAATACAAACTAGAGGTCAGTCTTGATCCATCACTCTTACCCCTTCTCCCCTTTCTAGATGTAGTTCGTTTCCAGATTTGTCTGTCATTCCCAGACCCTGTAAATTAAAATTTAATGAAGATAAATGTGAAGTACTACATGTGAGTTGAAAAAAATCACCTTCACAAACTAGAAACAAGAGTGGAAATTGTAAAGAGGAAGACTTAGGTTTAGTGTGAGCAAAATCTTATCAGCATGAGCTCCAAAACGAAGCTCCATGGACTGACTATCCAAGATGATAATGGGTTCCCCCTTAATAGAAGTCTTCAGATTCAATGGGAATAACCTTTTCTCAGCAATACTCTCAGCATAGGGACATTCTTACTCAATTACAGGTTGGACTAGATGCCCTCTGAGATTCCTTCCCACTCTTAGGCTTTATGAAGATTTGCACAGGATTGATGGGTATGGAAGGATGGATGGATGGATGGATGGATGGATGGATGGATGGATGGATGAAAAAAGCATTTATTGAATGCTTACTCTAGGCTAAGCATTGGTGGGGCACAAATGCAAAAAAATCTGTCCCTGATCTCAAAAAACTCACATCCCAATAAGGGGAGTTAACACATATAGAAGGGTTTAGCTGCCACTCAGATGGTGGCAATGCCCACAGGTCTAATGGATGTATCTTTAGGGAAGTTAGTATGGTTTAGTGTTCCACCATCTTACTGAGGATTGTAAGTTAGTGACTCCCCTGTTCATCCAAAGGATGTGAGTGACTCAGTTCAAAGAGAACAGGGATACTAATCCCGAGGCTCTGAATTGAAGGTGGGTTGAGAATAACTTTTCCAGTAGAGGGGACTAGGTGGTCAGCATTCCAGTGAAGAGAGGGCATCCAGTGCATGGTGAGACCTGGACAATGGAATTGTGCCTGCGGATAAGAAGGTCACTTGGATAGAGAGAAGAGAAAGGTATTTGAGGAATAAGAAGATTTTGCATATGGTAAGACAGGAAGAGTAGACAGCTAATAGATGGAGACTGGGGAGAAAAGTGGACTCTGCTAATGCTAGATCAGAGGGGTCAAACATATAACCCTGGGTCATGTTGGTGTACACGTGAGTGTAACAGAAATCGAATTGAAATGCAGTTGGTCACCAGCAGAATACTGCCTTGATGAATAATAGTATACTTCAAAGTTACCATCCCGTCAATGTTTTCGCAGCTTCCTATGAGAGACACTGTTCCATTGCTTACCGCCTCAGTCTTAACTCTTATCTATGTTTATAATTACTGGGTCAGTTGTTATTAAACATCTAATATGTGTGACACTATTCTATGTCGTAAAAATGCCTCAAACATTACTTAGGAAGTATATCGTTTGTATATGTGCATTATATAATTTAACTCATTCATTCACATACTTTTACAGGCTACTTGGGTTCCCATTTTAATTGGCTCTTCTGTTTCCAGCCAAGATGGAAGTCACCAATATAGAGCACTTTGCTCTGATTCTCTCCTATTTACATAAGCAAATGTCTAACAATCATAACAACAGAGCTCAGAATCCTTTATTCTCTCCCAATTCTGTTCCTTTCAGCCTGGATATGTCATTGAAGTAAATACAATTGTATTTTCAGGTGAAACAGACCTCAATGATGCAATAACAGAAGCAGGAAAAACTTACGAAGAAATTGCAAATCTTGTGGCAGAGCAGGTATGAGTGTGGCAGTTCACATCACTGCACCATTCCATTTGAGGAGGCACAGGACATGCTTCCTTGGTGTTTGGCTTACAGGAGAAAAGTTTTCCCCTCCTTGTCCAGATAGTCAGTTCTTAGGAAGACCAAAGGCAAAAAGTTAGCTTTAAGAAGTCAGACTTTATTAAATGCCTTGCTGATTTTCAAGGAATAAATCACATCATTATATTCCTATTTCATGTAACAGCCTAGAACATCAATTCTGGTGTTGTGGTTCTAAAGAAATCTGAGTTAAAGAGATAATTTTCATTAAAAATTGCAAATAGATTCCTTCTACCATCGAGAAAACTTATGTAATCTTCAATAGCCCTGGTTTCTGTCTTTTGAAGAAAATGACCTTTTAGAGGAATATCTCCCCAAGTTTGCCTCTTTTTCAGTTTTAGCTTTTACCTTCTAAGTTCATGGGAGTATTTTCAGTTGACTTGGCAAAATGGTAAATAGTTTTATTAATTATTAAAAATACATGTGGCATATCCTAACATGGACAGTAACTAGTTTTTTTTTAAGTTACCTTTTTCTTGTTCCATCATTTTTAAGTAATGTCCAACTCTCTGTGACCTCATTTGGGGAAAGATACAGGAGTGGTTTGCCATTCCTTCTCCATCTCATTTGACAGATGAGAAAACTGAAGCAAGTAGGGTTAAGTGACTTGCCCAGGATCACACAGCTAGTAAGTTTTTGAGGCAGATTTGAACTCAGGAAGTGAGTTCCTGATTCCAGGCCAGCATTCTATCCAGCTGTCCTAACTTTACCCAGTTAGGAGCAAATTGTTTCTTTTAAAAAAAAAATGTACATGACAAAAATACTACCACAACCAAAAGAGAAAATAGTATCAAATCCAAAGTGACTTAAGTAGTCTGCTGCCACAGAGGTAGCTAGGTGACATAATGGGTAGTATTCTGGCTTTGGAATCAAGAAGGCAGATCTGGCCTCAGATATTTATGAGCTCTGTGACCCTGGGCAAGTCACTTTAAAAAAAAACAATTTTTTTTTTATCTGTTTGCCTCAGTTTTCCTTGACTGTGAAATGGAATAGTGGAGTACCTCCCTCCCAGTGCTGTTAACAGGAACAAATGAGAATAATTCATCTTTTTCATAATGCATGCATTTTGTGTCACTCCAAAACAGCTCATTTTAAAGGCTACTTTAAATTTGTTTTATTTTTAACTTTGACAAAGTCTTCATAAAAAGAGATTTGCTTCTGTTGTTCTTGTGGTGAAATATAGTTGAACATTTAAAACACAGCACCTCAGATTTAATTGGTATGTAGGCTGGGAGTTAAAGAAAAGATTACTTTTTCTTATTTGATCTGTCACTAATCACCAACATATACATTTTAGCCAAAGAAAGATCTCCATTTCCTGATGGAATGTAATCATGAATACAAAGGATTCCTTGGCTGTTTCCCTGACATCATTGGTGCTCACAAGGTATCTTGATCTTTAATTGACAAAACAATGCTATATTCCTCAAAGAGAATGGGTGAAAGATCAACAGTTACTCTTCTTGGTTGTTTAACATCCTTTTATAATGACTGGAAAGATTTTGTGTGTGTGTATGTGTGTGTGTGTGTGTGTGTGTGTGTGTGTGTGTTTTGAAGTAACTTAGCATTGTTTGAAACTTTTATATCTCTACAAGAGTGTTATTTATGGGGCTGTAATGCAAATCATGAATGGCTTTTGTAATTATTTAATTCACTTTACAGTCTCATTTATAGACTTAGAATAGATGAAACCACTTTCTTCTTTTATTAATGAATTTAAAGCAGTTCTCAGAGACAAAAATATATGCTTTTGAGTGCAATTAAAAAAAAACCCAAACCAGTTGCCAACAGGAAGAGAATGAACCCAGTAGCCCTTTCCTCATAGAAACACATGAAATACTCTACCTGAGTTGTTGGTTCTCATCAGTTACTTCCTGACAAAATAAAACCAATATTGGTTTGCCTCTGAAATTAATAAGAGATGTTTGGTGAGTCGAACTTTAATGGTTAACAGTACTGTTGATATATTTACCAGAATTCACAGGGAAGGAACCATAAATCCCCCAACTCTTGAGTATTTTAAAATAAAAACAACTGTCTGTTCCCTTCTCTGCTCACATAGCCACAGCCCTAGTTCAGAGCCTCATCACTTCTCACTTAGATTAATGCATCAGCTTTCTCATTGGTATTCTTGTCTCCAGTCTCTTCCCCTCTCCAAACCATCCTCCACACAGCTGCCAAATTAATATTCCTAAAGCACAGGACTGATTTTGTTACTCCCCTTAGCAATAAGTTCCAGTGACTGACTCACTGTTGTCTCTAGGATCAAATACACACTCCTCTTTTTGGTATTTAAAACCTCTCATAAGCTTAGAAAATGGGCTACTTTTCACTTTCTCAAACTCTACATCACAGCCACAATGGCCTACTAACTATTCCCCATCTATGACAATCAACTTTCTCTCTTCCTAGACCCAAGGCTAGACTGACCCCACTGGCATAGCCTGTTTTAGAATTTCAATTTGTCATGATGGTGTTGGCTTGATTTAGACATTTTTGTTTTTAATATTTATCAGCAGAGTTTCAACAGTTGGGGCAATCAAGGGACTTCATTGTTCCCCTGTAACCCAACTTAACAATTTTGGTGTGGTTCTAAATAATTGGAATAGCATAAAGGAAGGGAATACATGCTTTTTCACAGTTTTGAAGGGCATACTGTAAAAGTTGGAATGACCTAGCTGTTAGTAAGAATTCCTATCATCAGAGTAAGAAGTTTGCTTTGTCTCTGGAATGGCATGACAGTCTGAGTTGCAGAATATCAAATTCGCCAGATCTCCCTCTTGATTTTTCTGGTTTCCTGGAATGTCATCATTCCCAGACGCCTAAGCTCAGAACTTTGTCATCTTTGGGCTCTTCCCAAATGATTCCTTTCCTTCTCTGCATCCACCCCCACCCTCAAAACTATGTAGATATCCAGTAAGTTACCACATCCTCTCTTTTTAATTTTTTCAATTAACAATCATTTGTTTTCTCTCTTCTCCATAGGGGAAAAAAAAATAGGAAAACAAAACCTTGGTAATAAATAGACAAAGTCAAAGGTGGTAGACTGTTATACAGAATGATACACACAATTTATGGGAATTTGTTTTACTTGTCTCTTATTTGTTACAAGGATTTTTGGGTGGGGAGGAAATGAATGCTTGATAGTTGAAAAAAATAAAATTTAATTTAAAAATACAAATAGTCAAGCAAAACAAATTGCCACATTGGGTATGTCCAAAAATGTGTGTTTCATTGTTGTGGGTCCGTCCCCTCTCTGTCGGGAGGTGGGTGGGGTAGCATGGAGGTGTCTTTATCAGTCGTTTGCTCCACATTGTCTCTCGAATCTGCCCTTCTATTCTTAATGCCACTGTGTGGTTCAGACCCTCATTTCCTCTCAAGCTGACTATTGCCGCAGATTTTGGTGGGTTTCACCCCCTTCCATTGTTCTCACCCTCTGATCCATGCCTTACACTACTTCCAGACTGGGGTTCATAATACAGAGTTTTGATCACGGCAGTCCACTTCTCAGAAGCCATTGGTTGACTCCGCCATTACTTGATAAGCAGCATCCAGTCCCCTTGGAGCCATGACATCCAAGGTCTTCCATAGTCTGACTCCAAACTGCCATCTCTGCCCTTGTTTCCAGTTATTCTCCTCTACTTTATACTTCAGCTGAAGTGGATTACTTGTTTCATATTTACATCCCACGATTTCCTGCCTCTCTACATTTGCCAACACCCTTCCCTGCCTATGGAATTTCCATGACCTTTTTGACATTGTGTTCTTCTGTTAAGACCTCTTCCACGAAGCCTTCCTTGATTTCCCCTCCTGCTCCTTTTGAAATCTCATTGCTTTCTTTTTAACCACCAGTGCATTTCTATTCCCTTTGGTGTTGGGATGATCTGCACACACTTAGCATGACTCTTGCTGCTAGATTGTGAGGCAAGGATCACGCTTCATTTTTGCAGGCATTTTGCAGTAGTTGACAAGGGGTGGTGGTTATTCAACTGTTCGGTTGTTTCCTCTGAAGAACAGTGTAGAAATCCCAAGTCTTTGCTTCACTCTGTTTTAGACCATACGACCATCTTTCTCATTGAAACTAGGATGTACAGAAGACTTGTGTTTTATTGACTTAGCTAATAATGCCTGGTTTTTTTATTTGACAGGGAGCAATAGAAAAGGTGAAAGAAAGTGATAAATTGGTCGCAACCAGTAAAATCACCCCCCAGGACAAACAAAACATGGTGAAGCGTGTAGGCATAATGTCTTACGCACTGCAAGGTAAATATGAAAACTTTATATCTACTTGTGGTTTATTATCACTAGCTGCCACTCAAGAGAATTGTTTTTAAAGTGGAAATTCCCTGTCAGAGCATAATGAAATGCAGATATAAAAAAGAAACAGCTGAATGACTCTGAAGAAAATTTACCACTGAATCTAAAATATGGATTTATCTTTAAGATATCTAAGAAGCTTCTGTGTTTCCTCTGATCACCAGCATAATCAGAATCTTTATCATATTTAATCACACTTTCCCACACTTGGCTTATTCAGCCACAATGGGCAACTTATATAAACTTTTTCAGTATTTGATTCTTATAGCTCGTGAAAGTCACCTCTCATATTGCCAACACCTTTAGCTTTAGCTTTTCACATCTCAAGGTTAAATTTTGAGGATTCTGTTGCCACCGTGTCTGGAACCCACTCCCCATCTCATTTCTTCTCATTGCAGCCCTTTTGTCCGTACAATAGATTTTGAGCTGCTCTGAGGTTAAGCTGTCAGGGGTAAAGCACAGCAGAGATGGTTTTCCTAGGAGATAAAGAGCAATTTGGTTTGATATTTCCTATAGAAAGAGTCAGTACATTTTAATTTTGATTCATTTTTTAGATTCATAAACCCTAAAAAGTTTTACTAAATAATAATGAAACTAGGAGGTAGAGTGAATTCAACACCAGGCCCAAAGTCAGGAAGACCTGAGTTCAAATCCAACCTTAGACACTTACTAGCTGTGTGACCTTGGGCAAGTCACTTAACCACAATTGCCCTACCTTCCCCCCTCCAAAAAGGAAAAAAAAAGAAAACCCTAATAGGGTCACAAGGAGTCAGACATGACTGATGTGACCTCCCAGGGTTGTTGGGAGGATCGAATGAGGTAACATTTGTAAAGTGCTGTATTAATGTTGGCAGCTATCATTGACAGTTTCTATCTTCAGCGGTTAGTCAAAACTTCTGCCCTGTGCAGGGCTTCCCTCTACAGGCGTCACGTGATTCTATCCCACTTTTAACATAGTAATACCAAAAATTAGAGGCAGCTAAGCTGTACAGTGGCTAGGGTGCTGGCCTTAGAGTCAGGAAGAACTGAGTTTGAATCCTGCTGTAGAAACTTGTTAGCTCTGTGGCCGTGGGCAAGTCATCTGACCTCTTTTGGCCTCGGGTCTTCCTCTGTCTATTGCACCTTGTGGCTGCCACACATAGGCCTTCTTTCCATGACAGTCACTAACTTACATTAATTACATTCATCTAGAAATGTTTGTCTGCCCCGGGCTTAATTTAGTTCCATCATTGTTCTCCCAGTCACTGAGGAGGGCTTGAGTGTGCTCTGAAGGCAGCAGCAAGGTTAAATTCCTTTGGATGAGTCATCATCACCAAGGAGGAGAGCCAATTACTTTGGGAAATCTTAAGCTGATTTATGTCTTGGGTTTTGGTTGCAGCGGAGATGAATCACTTTCACAGTAACCGGATATATGACTACAACAGTGTCATTCGCCTGTATCTGGAGCAGCAGGTACAGTTTTATGAAACGGTAAGTTGTCATTCCTTTCTCAAACACTTGCACTGGTGGGCTCGAATTAAGATGTAATGTCAGCGTGTTGAAATCCATTCATTCCATTCAACCATATTTATTACTCGCAATTTTGGAAGTAAAGCGTTGAGCCTTTTTAAATTAAGTTAAGAGAGGGAATGTAATTTATTTTTACATCATCGTCCTGCCCAAACCTATCCTTCCCTACTTCCCTGCTCAGTGGACCATCTCTTGTAACAGAGTATAAAGGAAAAGTAGTTCAGCTAACCGAGGGGTGGGGAACCTGCTGCCTGGAAGCCACATGTGGCTGTCTAGCTCCTCAAGTGCACCCCTTCAGTTTAGCTTCTGACAAAGGCCAACCTTGAGGACCTAGAGGGCCACATGTGGCCCCGAGGCTGCAGGTTCCTTACTCCTGAGCTAAACTGACCAGTGTATCTACTAAGTCTGAAAGTATAGGCAGGGTTCCACACCCATAGGCCCCCACCTCTGCAGAGAAAGTAGGGAGGTCATTTTTGTCATTTTGTGGTCGAGCTTGGTCATTAAAATCACACAGTGTCCCATTTCAGGTTTTTGTTCTTTGTCCTGCTTCTGCTTGCTTCACTTTGTTACCCTTTTTTAAAGTTTCCTGTCCTTTATTACATTTTTCATATTTAATTTTTATGGCACAGTAATATTCCGTGGTATTTGTATTCCATAATTTGTTTAGCCCTTCCAAGCAGCTACTTTGTCTCAGAATCTTTGTACCACTAAAAATGAAAAGTGCTGATGTGATTATTTTGGTGTATGTTGGGGCTTGCTTTTTATCTTTGAGCTCCTTGGGGTATCTGAGCAGCCCTGGCATCTCTGAAGTACCTGTCTCACAGTCACTTTCTTAGTATCATTCCAAATTGCCTTTCACAATTTTTAGACCACTTCTCAGCTCCCTCAACAGTGTATCTGTCTTTCTTCCAATTTTTTATGTCTTTGCCAATTTTGCTAAGTACAAGGTGAAACCTGAAACCTCAAGGTTATTTTAATTTGAATTTCTCTTGTAATAAGTGATTGGGAGAGGAGGTGAATATACCAACTACTTTTAAAAGATCTTTTGTTTATGCCTTTGATTTTTCTCCCTTGATACCAGAGAAACATTCTGTTCTCTTTTGAAGGAGAGAGAATCTTGGATTCTTAAAACCCTAAGAATTCCCTATTTTGTTCCCACCTTCCGCCCTACTTAATGGCCAGTGGGCCGCATATGAATCATCCATTTCTCTGGGTACTAGGAACACTATTAAATGAGATGAGATCATCCCAGCACTATAGTAGGCTTTACAGTGACTCCTCAGCAGGGAAAGGAGACTGGAACAGGGATTAAACCCAGGGCCTTTATTTCTTTTTGTGAAAGAAGGGTTTCACAGTCAGCAAGCATTTTGTGTACCAGAAGATTTAAAAAGCAAAACATCTCTCTCTCTCTCTCTCTCTCTCTCTCTCTCTCTCTCTCTCTCTCTCACACACACACACACACACACACACACACTCTCATCTCTCTCACACACACATATACTCTCTCTCTTTCTTTCTCAAGACATACATAAGAAACCTAATATTACATGTCACCAGGCTGTATGTAAAGCAAATATATAAAAGAAACATAAACCTGAAAAGCTAATGAAGAGCAAAGCTTTTCTTCTAAATTCCCCCAGGCACATACTTAGCCATCCAGTCAGCTCTGTCACCGTAGAGCTGAGCAGCTGCATTGCCTGCCCATTTTTAATGCCATGGAAACAGTGGAGCCATGTCCATTATCCTAGGAAGTTCCACCCTCATGAGAGTAAAGGTGACTAATAACTGACCCACCAGAGTTCTGTATCTTCTTTCCACCAAGGTTTTAACCTGAGCAGAATTCGCTGTATCCACCCACAACCTCTGAAGTAGACATTGTACTGAACATACATGCCCCAAATATATTATTATACATACATGTAAAAGGCAGCTCTGATGTGCCTTATCTGTGTATAGATCGTCCTTGCAAACAGATAAGGCAGTGGTTCTCACCCTGTAGGTCGCAACCCCTTTGGGGGTTGAACGACCCTTTCACAGGGGTCGCCTAAGACCATCAGAAAACACATATTTCCAATGGTCTTAGAAAGCGAGACATGGCTCCTCTATCCGTCTCCAGGTGGGTCTCCCACATGCAGATATGCCTACATACGAGTATTAAAGGGTCGCTGCATTAGGAAAGTTGAGAACCACTGAGATAAGGCAGCTTCCCACCCTCCCCTCCTCTTAGTAGAGAGGCAGGGGCACTACTGGGGTAGAAGGTAGAATGTCTTTATAAATTATCAGATGCTGTCACTGTATTAGACGGGTTTGCTTAGTTTTTTTCCTTTTTTTTTTTTTAAGCAGAGGTTCTTAACCTTGTTTTTGTGCTGGATGTCTTTGGCAGTCAGGTGAAACATAAAATAAGTAGGACTACAAAGGAAACCAATTATATTGGAATATATTCATCAGATTAGAATTTTTTACATATGTAATGTATGTACATATATTTTACTTACATTTATAGCATATATTTATTTTCTTTGCATATTATATATGAATATAATACATGTACACATATAATAATATGTTATAATTACATGCATTATTTACACATCTCATTTAAGCCTCACAAAACCTTGGGGAGTAGATGTTCCCTGTTTACAGGTAAGGAAACTGAGGCTTTCTAGGCCTTCATGGACCTACTAGCCAAGTTCATGGATCCCAGGTTAAGAACTCCTGATTTAAAGGGGAGGTTCAATCTTGAGGAGTGGTGGAGTAATTACAGAAATTACTATGACAATAAAAAAATTTTTAAGTATCAGTTAAGACATCCTTTTTAAAAAATTTTATTTTATTGTTTTTATTCATTTTTTAAAAGTTGGTTGGTTGGAACTTGGGATTCACAAGCACTGTGGAGGGGAGATCCATCCTGCCCTATAGGAAAGTTAGAGAGGAGTGATGGGGGAGGACATAGGAGAGATTAGATTGGGGGGGGTTATACAAGGGGATGGCTGTTTTGAGGGGAGGGTAGGGGAAAGATAGGGAGAAAATTTGTAACTCAAAATCTTGTGGAAATGAATGATGTAAACTAAAATAAATAAAAGAAAATATAAAAAAGAAAAAGAAAAACAAAATGAAACAAAAAAAAAAAAGTTGGTTGGTAATCCAGCCTCAGACACTTAACACTTAATGGCCATTTGACCTTGGACAAGTAACTTGACCCTAGTTGCCCTGCTTGTGTGTGTGTGTGTGTGTGTGTGTGTGTGTGTGTACACATTAGAATGGCACATTGCTCCTGTGATTTGGGAGAAAGTCTTTGTTTTTTGTTACCTCTTGGAATATTTGGTTTGGGAAGTTCTGGAGGTTTTCTCCCTAAAGTTGAGGGAGCCACATGGTGATGGGCCACATCTCATTTTCACTTCTAAGTTGTAACCGTTGTGGCTGCTGTACTTTATTGCACAGGTTCGTTTTAAGATATACTGAAATATATGGTTTTTTGACATATTTGTATGGCACTGAGTTAGAGTAGTTGATAGACAATGTTTCAAAATCTTAGATTTAACTTGGGCGCCTAAGAAAGTATGTGTGCCATTTAACAACATAAATGCTTAGTTTCAGCAGAGTTTACAAATATTCTTTAAAATGTTTGACTCGTAATAATTACGAAGAACAAAAAGAAGGGGAAGTGGGAAGGGGGCGGAAGGTGGTGTGACTTCTGTGTGTAATTTGTTTTAACATGTCAACCTTTTTTCCAGATCGCAGAGAAGCTGAGGCAGGCCCTCAGTCGCTTTCCGGTGATGTAGGCCAGAACAAAGAGAGGGACATGACAAAAACTCCGAAGTGCTTCTTTCTGACTTGGGGCAATGCAATTTAAAGTTTGTTTTCTGTTCTTTTTCTTCTTTCACCATCCCCCCCAAAAAATCCGAAAAATAACTTGAGTTGAGGGGAAAAAAAAAGAACCCATGAAATTAAGATGTTTACTTTATTAACCAGCCTGAATGCATCATTTATTCAAAGGTGTCCCTTTTTTTAAGATTCATTTTTCATATCCATTATTTAAAAAGCAAAAATTTGTCTATATTTTTGGAAAGGACTTCAGATTGCTGGGGTTTGTTAATGAAAAATTAAGAGTTTTTCTCCATTGATTTTTATATAGATTCCTAATCTCTAAGCCACATAAAATCTTCTAGTTCTTACCCAATGTCAGATAATTACTAATTTCTTTAAAAACATGAAATATGCCAGAATAAAAATATATATGTTTGTATATTTTTATAACTCTATACAGTCTTTGGGGGATTCCTGTCTACTATTTAGCAAAACCCACCTACATTTCATTTACACATTTGAAACACAACTACTTATATTTGGGGGGGTGGGGGGGACAGGAGGGAGGCAAAAGGGGAGCCCCTGGGATTTTTAGGTCTCTGTCCTATTCTAAAGGTATTTAACCATTTACCTCTTTAAAAGGATTCAAATCTCACAAAACAAGCTACAAAATGCACACTTAGATTCATTTCCCTACTCCTGTTTCTTCACTTAGCCACTGTCTTAAAAGTGATTTCTGCTACAGTGCCCTGGTGGCCCATGAGGCCTTGTGCTTCGCTTGGTTATCCCTCATTTCTCCTTTCACATTGGAGTCAGGGGTAATCATCAGTAGAAATCATTGGTCAGGAGCGTCATGGAACACCCTTTACTACTGTTTCCTCCCCTCCACTGATGAGGAAGCCTGATGACAGTACATATACTAGGTATAAAAGGGCACTTTGCGGGGATAGGAATAAACTGAACACTCCTCTCAAATGTTTCCACCCTTTTATTCCTTTGGTTGTTCATGTTCCCCCAGATATTACAAAATGCTGGTGAGGGCACAACCCCCACCAGGTACTGAATCTTTATATTGTAGCATAGTACCCCCTTTGGATACTTTTTCATCTGGGTGGGTGGGGGAAGAGATGAAAAGGCGCAGCTCCATCATTTAACAGCAAAAGAGGAAAATGACCCTTCACTATTGCACCTCCTTCCAACCCCCAATCCCCTGCCACGGTGGTCGGAAAGCCTGGAAACTGCCTGGCAGATGATAGATACAGTGTGAAGCCTGCATAATGGACAGTAATTCTCAGTGCTTTTGCATTCAGGAGTGGGTGAGAGGACACCGTTTTCCCACTGGTTGTATCCTATACACAGCCTTACTTCAGACAGAATTGCTCCAGCTGCCTATATTTCAATTACTGCCAGATATAGCCTTGACAAGTCAAGTGACTTAACCCTGAGGCTGACACATCAGAAAATCATATTACTACAGAGGGACAGAGGATATTTCCTTAGTTCTGGGGGTTTTCTTTCTCCACTGTCATACATTACTTTCATTTTTCTGTGTTAATGGTTAGAGAAAAGGAAAAATAAAGGCCCGCATAAGATGAAACCAAAAATAAATCGCTAAAATGAGGGTGAGTATGTGAGAGAATCTTACACTTCAGTGTCAGGGGTTTTTGTTAATATTTTATAAATAATTTCCCCCCAAAGTTTTCATTTTATAAAATTCCATAGAGCCATGTTTATGATATAGTCATTTAATATATGTACAAATTGTAAAGAATGTGTATAAATATTTTACACCAAATGCATGTAGAAGCAACTTATAAAATAAATTGTTAAAAACTGTACAGTAAATTCTCAAAGCACTTTTTCAAAACAATACTTCAGCATTTTTTTTCCACTTGAATTGTTTGATATATGTTGTTTCTGAGGAACAGGATGGGGTGTGAACTCTTTTCATTTAAGTAGGGTTTGGTTTTTTTTTAATTAAATTCTACTTTATTTTCAAATTAAAAACCACTCTGTCTCCCTCCTGTATCCCCTTCTCCCCACCCCCAGTTGAAAAAGCAAGAAAATAACCTTGTTGTAAACATATACAATTAAATTTTTAAAGTTCCCACATTGTGTCTCAGGCACTGTGACTTTAAGTAGTTTATGCTCTTTTGGGGAGACAATAAGCAAACATACGTACAAGCAATATACCAGATATGATAGAGTCAGTCAAGAGGAGTTGAGAAAGGGTTTCTGTAGAAGATCATAGCTGGGACTTGGAGGAAACTGGGGGAGACATGACTGAGATGGGGAGGAGAAAGAGGATTCCAGGCCTGGAGGAAAGCCAGAGAAAATGCTCAGAGCCAAGAGATGGTAGTGTCTTGCTTGTGGAACAACAAAGAGGCCAGTTCTGCTGAAGAGGAATGTTAGGTGAGGGAGAGTAAGGAGTAGGAAGACTGGAAAGATGATGGTAAGGGAGGAACTGCTAGGCTAGGATAGGGCTTTGTGATCCTGAAAGTGATAAGGAGCCCCTGGAGTTCATTGTGTAGGGGCATGATGGTTAAACCCAAGCTTTTGGACAATCACTTTAGTGGCTGGAGGATGAGTTGGAGTGAGGAGAGACCTGACCAGACCATTGCATTAATCCAGGTGTGAGGTGATGAGGACCTGCATTAGGCAGCTAGCAGTGTCAAAGAGGAACCAGGCAGGCTTATTCAAGAGATACTGCAAAGGCGAAATCAGCCAACCTAAGACAGCAGATGGGGAGGAGGGGGTTAGAAAGAGTGATGGTTCCAGGATGGACTCTTAGGTTGTACCCTGAGATATTGGGAGGTTGGGGGTACCCTCAACATTAATAAGAAAGAAAGGTTAAGGTCTGAGGATTTTTTAGCCATGTAGTACTTGAAGTTTGCATAAAATATAACCCTTTAGACATCCCTAGCCAGAGACTATAGGATTAGGTTAGAACAGTTTCTTTACTAGTCTTTTTTTAAAAAAAAGTTTTTCTTTTACTTATAATAATTTTTAAAATATTAATTAGTAAAATATTTATTTTATTCATTGTAATAATAAAAGATATTAACATCTTTTGTTTTTATATCACCTACATTTCCAACTATTTCTCCCACCATAGTATCTCTTAATTATCCTTTTACATTTGAGGAAATGGATCCCTGGGGAGTCTTGCTTTAACCCTAAAGTGAGTTTCTGACAATTAGGTAACAGTCAAACCAAGAGACCCAAGGGAAGCTAATTTAATTCAGCTGGATATCTTTGCCAAGAAAGCCTCATGCGAGTTCACAGAGTCAAGCACAACTGAACAACCAAAGGTTAAATAGTCAAGGAGAATTGAACAGAGCTGAGAAGGAAGAGAAGCAGTTAATGAAGAATTCTATAAACCTCTATAAAGAGGTTAAAGGGTGTACTTGACCTCAATCTATGACTTCTGGTGCAGCCGTTGAAGGAAATGAAGCTCCATAGCATTGGCTGAGAGAGCCCTCACTGAGAAAACTCCAGAAATGTTCCCAACACGTCTAGGTTGCCCAAGAAGACTGAAGCAAGATTCCTGATTCTTAGCTGAGAAGGCTAATAATCTTTGACAGAGAGCTGAAGCAAACCCCATAGAATCATAGCTGAGGCCCACAGGCAGAGATTTGAGCCCAGGTACTCTCAGCTGCACATTTAGCCTTCTTTCCAGTGAACCAGCAAATCTGTTGACTGGTAAATTCGTTCTGCACTGGCAGATTACTAAGAACAGGAACTCGTAGCAAAGACAGAAAAGGAGTCTAAAGAAAGAGGCCAACAGAATAGTTGCTGCTTTTCTGAAGGGTAAATGCTTGTTAACCACAGCAACCTTCCCAGTGGATGTTATTTCAAGGTATTAGGAGCCTCTGATAATCAGAGTTGATAACCATTTAAAGTGGAGTGTGGCAGGAAGCAGTGTAATGAAGGCTGTGAATTAACAGGCATTGTGCTAAGTTCTAAAGATACAGAAAAAGGCAAAAAGGAGCTCACCTCTAATGGGAGAGAGAATACGCAAACAACTGTGTACCAGCAAAACATATACAGATAAACTGGAGATGATCAAACAGAGGGAAGGCACTGGTATTAAGGGGGATCCAGAAAGTTTTCTGCTGAACTATAGTTTGGAAGCCAGGCTCCAAAGAGTTAAAAAGAGAGGAAGTGGAAACACTTGCACTGCTATTAAAGCTGACAAGAAAGACTGTAGCATCAGGAGGGAACCAGGTTTCAGTAGAAGTCAGAAGATGGAACAAGTAAAGGAAAAGGCTGAGTTCAGGTATGTTATTAACATCCCTAGGTTTTTGTCCTTGGGTGGAGACTTCCTGAGGCTTTAGAAATCAGCAATATGTAGATGGGAAGCTGGCTAGGGATGGGGGTGGAGGGGATAGAGGGAGAGGTATCAAGGCCCAGACCTGGGAATGGTGGAGGGGGTGTGATGGCAGGAGTTTCCTTCTTCCAGGCAGGGGATATCAGTAGAAGAGATCACAAGCTTTGTGGTGTGGGAGCCAAGTTATATCTCCATGTTTATGCCCTGGTTACACAGAATCCCCATTTATACATCTCTTCATGGAGATGCCCTGGCCAATTGGAGGGAGAATAAAATCACGATTTAGGGAGTAGTGGGGAATGTCAGCACTAATTAAAATACCTTTGTTATAAAATAAGGGTGCCATCTGACTATTAAAAATTAAAATGCATTGGTGGGGGCTCATGAATGATGGTTTGAAATTTCTTGTAGTTCACAAAATATACAAAACGTTGGCTAGCCAAATGATGGACCCATTGGGGGGAAGGGGAAGGGCAGGGATAGACCACATAAGACTTGAGAGAGAAAGTAGGTATATTTTAGTGAAAGAGCAAATTTCAGTCCTATTTATATATTTTGTTAGCTTTGCAGGCCATAGCTATGTTTGTGTTAGCAGGGTCATATAATAGTAAATCTGAGGGGTTATATGTTATAATTGAATTTCAAATTAATCCCTAAACTGGATTAAGGGGTGGGTGTGTGTGTGGGTGTGGGTGTGTGTGTGTGTGTGTGTGTATGTACAAATATACAGTATTAGATGTAGATACAGATTTTTTATATATAGTATTAGAGTATATATACAGTCATATATAGAAGCAGCAAAATAAAGCAATAAACACAATTTCTAGTCTTGCTTCAGGCCACAAACATTACCTAGCTACATGACCTTGAGAAAGTCATAACCTTTCGCACAGCCTCAGTACCCTTATCGAAAATGAGCATTAGACTAGACTTTTTGTGTCATGGATCTTAAAAGCCCAGGAATGTTTTTAAATGCATAAAATAAAATACATAAGATGGCAAAGGAAACCAATTATATTGAAACAATCATATGTACGTATACACATATATGTATACACACGTGTGGATAGAAGAGATTCACAGACACTAGGTTAAGAACTTTGATCACAAAGACACTTTCATTATGTCAAAAGAGTTTGAGAACCCCAACATGATAGTAATCATGCTAATAATACCATTGAGAAAATATATAATGATAGGCTACTGTGAATTCAGTAATACTTTGAAGTAAATTTTCATCAGTCACAATAGCTTTTTTCCTTTTTTTTTTGCAAAATATTAATATAGTATGTATTTGAGACTTTGTGTAGATAAGGTGTTTCCTTGTTGATGGGTTTACAGATCATCTGAAATTACTCCATGGCTCCCCAAAGGAGTCCTTGGTGTAGCTGTTGGCAGCCCCTAAATTAGATGGTCTCTGAGACCCTTTCTCAATACTAGCAGGATATGGCCAACAATTCAGAGCACACTGTCCCTAGAAAGAACTCTCTCCCGCTCCAAGGTTTCCAGGGACATAGCCCCTGGACAAAAATATTTGAAAAAAGAAAGATATCCTCCTCTTTTCTCAGACTTCCTGAAAACTAACATCTATATGCTGCCTGAGCTGTATCTTCTTTGAGGAAACCCTTTGATATCCCGTTCAGGGATTTTCTTCTCTCTTCCTGTCTGTCTCTCCCTCCTTGCACTCCACCCCTTCCCCAACCTAGATTAAAGAAGTTGCTGCTTCAGCCGCTTGGCCATCTCTGTGACTTGTCACTTAGCCTGATTTGTTTTTCCTTCTGGGGTTAGGGAAGATGGTTGCAGAGAGGAAAGAGAAGTCTAGGAACTGCTAAAGAAACCATTCACTTCAAAATTTCCCCTAGGGCCTAGACAAATATGCTTGGACAAATCCAAGCCCAAGGTCAAGGTTCTGTTTTCATTTTCCTTTTATGGCCATGTGCACCCAGGCAGCTCAACCAGAGAACTGCTCCTGGCTTAACTGGTCCAGGGATGCAATACGATGTAATGGAAACTGAAGTCAGCAAGCCGATCAGGGTTCCAGGATAGGCAACCCCTCAAAGCGCGGCTGGGAATCCTCATCTGTAAAAAAAAACATCATAAGGGGCTTCCAGGAAGATGGTGCAGTGAGTGTTTTGCTAAATTAATACTCAAGTATTTTATGTTTTGCTTGGGTTTTGTTAGAATTATGAAGAAATACGGTCATATATAGAAGTCTTATTTCTTCCTTTGTTTCTCAGTGTAAAAGCTACTTATGTTGATGTGTCATTGATGGCACAATAATCTCAGAAATTTGCTGCCCCTGCCTACACACACCTATGATCAATTTCTCTCTCTCTCTCTCTCTCTCTCTCTCTCTCTCTCTGTCTCAGCTCAAAGGAAAACTACTTCCAAAAAAGAGGAAAGAGGGCAGTTAAAGAGTCGAGCCAAGAGAAAAGCCCCACAAATTGAACAAATGTGAATTGAAAGAAAACCAAGTGAAGTCATTAGAAGTAAAAAATAATAATGTTATATTAAAACCAACATTGTTCCCAGAAATGAAAAGGGAACTATTTCGAGATATGTCAATGTAGGTAATTTTTACACGATGAGAAATAATGGAAGAAATAAAACTTGTATATATCACTGTATTTATTCATATTACTGACATAACCCAAACAAAATATAAAATTTGGCGGCATTAACTTACCAAGATATTCACAAAGCCTAAATGTATAGAGAAAGATATAAAGATAGGTGTCTATGTGTAATATACATATATATATATATATATATATAAAACTATAAAATTATTCCTATTAGAAATAAATGAGGAATTCATTGGAGTGGGGTGCCATATACAGTAGAAAGGACACTAGTTCTAAAATCAGAACCAAGGTTCGAATCCTGCTTCTGCCATGCTCTGTGTAACCTTGGGAAAATCACTTAGTTCTTTGGACCTCAGTTTCCCCATCTGTAGAAGGAGGGGGTTGGAGTAGATGGCTTCTAGAGTCCACTCCGGTTGTAGATCTATGTTCCAATGATATTCAATGAAAATGGCTAAATTGGGCTCATCTTTAAATCTTACATAGCAGTGCCAGGCCTAAAGTCAGGAAGACTCATCTTTCTGAGTTCAATTCCAGCCTCAGACATTTATTAACTCAGACCAATTCCTGGGCAAGTCAGTTAACTCCTCTGTCAAATGAGCTGGAGAAGGAGTTGGCAAACCATTCCAATATCTTTGCCAAGAAAACCCCAAATGAGGTCACAAAGAGTTGGACATGACTGAACAACAAAAAAGGATAGAGCTGGGAGCAAGGTGGGAGGAAGTTTAAAGAGACTGGTCTAGCTTTGATGTAGAAGAAAAGTTTCTAACAATTAGAGCTCCCTAAATCCTCTAAAAGCAGGATTGGCCTCCCTTTTCCTAGAGATCTTCAGGCCAAGGCAGGATGACCCCTCAGAGGACAGGATATACAAGAGATTCTCCTTCAGGCATGAGTCTGGCCAACTGGCCTTAAAGGTCTCTTCTACCTTTGAGAGTGTGTGATTCTGTGATCCTGATAACTAAAGATACCCAACATTGGGATGGGTTGCCTGGTCAAGCAATGTTTTCCCGTTATTTAAATATGTATGTTTTATGAAGAGCAAAATATATTTTTAAATGTTTAATTATGGAATTGAGAGATGTCAGATGATAAAAGATTCACATGCCAGGTTGGGTATTGGACTAGTCTGTGACATATTCCTGTTGAATTATATCATTGCTTTATATGTACAGTACTTATTGTTCTAATAAATATTATTTTAATGTTTGTTTATAATTAGTTATACTTTCTAGTTCCCAGTGCTGTACTATATGTCACAGGATTATTTTTTTGGTAATATTCACTTAAGATTTTTTAAAGTATTTCATTTTTTTCAAATTACATGTAAAGACAATTTTTATCATTCATTTTTAAAAAAATTTTTGAGTTCCAAATTTTTCTCCCTCCTGCTTCCCCTTACCAAAAAGGTAAGTAATTTGATATAGGTTATATATGTGCAATCATGCAAAACATATTTCCATAGTAGTCATGTTATGAAAGGAGAAACAGACCAAAAGGGAGAAAAAAGCATGAAAAAAATAAAGTGAAAATAGTAATTCATTTAAGATTGAAAGAGAACAGAAAGAAACTGAAGCATAAAAATTGTTTTGAGATAATTTAATCCCTGACATCACATGATTAGCTTCTTTCTCGTTAGTATTGAAGGTAATGTGGTATAATGGAAAGAACTCTGGATTTGGAGTCAGAATCTGGGCTCAAATCTTTGGGCAAACATTTTGGGTCTAAATCTATGATCCTATAATGAGACTTTTCTTTCTTCTTTAAGGACTTCCCTCTCGACTCCCATCCCATGGACAATGATTTTCCATGTTAGGAAAACATGATTTGAAAATCCATCTCTCCAGGCTGAGAGGCAGGGGCATCTATTCAGAGATAAAGGTGGTATAAAGGTTAAAAATAAAATAAAATTTAGAAGAAAGAAAAAGTGTATTCATTCTTTGGAGATGAACCTTAAGTTACTTTTCCCTAGAGTAGCAATTCTTGACGTGGGTGTGTGAATTTTTAAAAAATTTTTCAAAATTATATTTTAGTAGAATCCTTTGTGATTTTATATATTTTATTTATGCATTTAAAAACATTCTGGGGAGCACTAGATTTCAAAAGAAAAAGAAAAAGCTAAGAACCCTTTTTACATATAGAAAGTTAAACCAGTCCCTGTGGATATAAGCTCCATGAGGGTAACAGATGCATCAGTCCGCCAGCCAGTCAGTCAGCAGAACCTACTATGTGCTAGACACTGTGCTGAGCACTGGAGAAGGCGAAGGAAGTCAAAAACACAAAGCCTTCCCCTTGAGGAACTCACAGTCAAATGAGACCTGCACTATCTGTGTGGGATCTGGGCTAATGATGTGCCCTCCCCAGAATCTATAGGAGGCTGCTCTCTGAATCCCTTCTAAAGAAACTTAAGTTCAAACAGTACCTAAGGGAGTTTCCTTGGCCCATTATTTGAGTTCAGAGTTGCAACACATTCAAAGGGCAGGGCAAAATGGGGCAGGGCAAGATAGGGCAGGACAGAGTGTGTACAGAAATAGTCAATAGAAGTGTAACTTTCCAGACTGCTCTTAGCCTCAGGCAGGGCAGGCCTCCAACTCAGAAATGACAACAGGGCACCAGGTCACATCAACTTCCCTGGGCATAGACCTCTTTTAACAAGTGCCATTATGAGAGGAAGCCCAAAAGGGCATGCAGTAGCATAGGAAAACTTTATGTGCCTACAGAGCATCTTTCGATCTCAAAGTAACTTGCAGGCACTAATTAGCCCTCAGCACCTGTAGTGATTTTGCCAATTATTTTTTCTTCTGCTGCTGCTTCTCCTTCTCTCTTTCCTTGCTTCTCTTTCTCTTTCTTTCTCTCCCTCTTTCCTTTCATCTTATTGCATTCTTTCTTTTTCCATTCCATTCTTTTTTCTTTCTCTGCCTCCCTGCATGCCTGCCTAACTACATTCCTCCCTCTCCCCTTTCATCATTTCTTTCTTCTCTCCTTTTTATTTTTTCTCTCTTTTCTCTTCCTTTTACTTCTAAAATAATCATTGTCACTATTTCATAAATGGGGAAATTAATACATAGGAGGGTGAACTCTTCTACTGGTGAAATATAATGTGGCCAGGTTAAGATAAGCACCAAGCAAAAGCACACACACACATCAGTTTGCACATAGAAAGGGCTCAGCAAACTTTTGTTGGTCTGATTTGTCTCAATAAACTTGCTCCTGTCCAAAATGATGAATAGTGTAAGATAACCAGAACATCCTGTGGATCTGTCTGCATCCCTGTGGACAGCTGGCCAGGCCTTTCCTTTCTAATGCTCTTTTACTAATTTAAGGTTATTCTTAGCTCTTTGGCAAGTCAGGCAGAATGCATTTCTGCAGCCCTCCTAAAAAATATTTTCAGTGGTGCAGATCAGTAGGGGAGTTTGTTATTATTGTTTCTTCTATATTAAACCAAAGACAATGGGAAGAGTTTTGGCCAGGAATGACAAAGTGAATGGAGAAGCAGTTACTAGGAATTATGGTTAAAAGGACCAGATTTTTCAGAGGAGAAGGGAAAAGGCCAGTTGAAAAGGGAAGTTGAAAGCTTTCTACTCACTTTCTCCCTTATCTGAACTCACCTCCTCCTTCCCAAATATTAGTGCCTTTCTTATTTTACTATTTTAGATTGTGAGACTCCAGTTGACACCCCAATCTTCATAATAAGGTATTCTCCATTTTGTTTTTAGACACAAATTTAAAATTATTCATCAGTAGCTCATTGCCCCAGAAGATCACCTAAGGGCCAACCTACTCATCTCATTTTAAGTTTTAGTAATGCCTTTTGTTCTTTATTCCAAAATTATCTCCCATCATAGGGGACCTACCACAACCCATAGATCCTTCCCTGGGCAAAAACCCACCAACAAAAAGACTGCCTCGTCACATTCCACCCTCATAGTCTCCCACCTCTCTACCAAGAGAAGGGAATTGTGTTTTGTCATTTGTCCTGTGAGGCCAACATTGATCTTTCTATATAATCTGAATTTAGCTGTCTTTCTGTGTTAATGGAAACTGGGGCTGAGGGGTAAAGTCATTTATCTGTAGACAGAATGGGGGCTTGAACCTATGTCTTCTGACTGCAGATTTAGTGCTCTTTCCACTGTACAATTCTGTTCTCCCTTGTTTTTTGTTTATTTTACCTTCATTAAGGTTGGGGTTTTTTTTCCTCCCCAAGAGCAATTATGGAGAATTTTTTTTCAAACACTTTACAGTAATAAACATATCTAGATAAGTAAAAGCCATACCCACAGCTCACTATTTCACAGCAATTAGTAACCTACTTTCATTGAATATCTGCCTACCCCCCCCTCCAAAGAAAAGAGATGCTAGATAAATTATCATAACTTTATAAATGTAGGGTGTATGTCCGGTATGATAAGATTGCAGACAAGCATGCTAATGGGATTAATTACTATACCAGAGAGGCATTGCTAAATGAAAAAAACCTATCTGCCCAAGTAAGAACTAGATCAGTGCCATTTTTATACATGTGACTACCATTTATTTTGTCACAAGCCTCATGGACTCCTGAAGCTAAGCAAGCCCTTCAAGCAGAGTCCTGAACCTAGCCATCTGTTTTCGTCCCAATGGGAATCTCATTTCTTGGTCAAAATGTAGGCTTTCATCTTTGTATCTCAAGCAGTAGTCTCTATGCTTTCATTCCAAAAGGTTTGTACCTCATCTAACTAGCTACAACAGGCCTGAAATAATAGGCATTTTGATGAGCAAGCATTTTTTAAAATTTATTTTTAGTTTTCAACATTCACTTTTATAAGATCATGTGTTCTAAATTTTTCCCTTTCCTCCTTTTCCCCAAGATTGCGTGCAATCTGATATGAGCTATACATGTACAATCATATTAAACCTATTTCTACATTAGTTGTGTTGTGAAAGAAGAATCGAACAAAAAAGAAAAGATGAAAAAGCATTTTGATGAGTAAGAATGATTAGACTTTTTATGCACAATCCCAGAGGACCAGTAAATTGTTCAGTCATTTGTTTTGTTTTTCACTCATATCCAACTTTTTGTGAACCCATTTGGGGTTCTCTTGGATTTGCCATTTCCAGCTCATTTTACAGATGAGGAAACTGAGATAAACAGGGTTAAGTATCTTGCTCAGTGTCACACAGCTAGTGAGCGTCTGAGTCCAGATTAGAACATAGGAAGATGAGTCTTCCTGACTCCAGGACCAGTACTCTGTGCATTGTACCAACTAGCTGCCCCATCAGCGAGTAGCAGTTGTAGGCAGACTGACCCTGGATAAGGAAGAGTTCCTATACTCATTATCCAGTAAAGAAACTTGTGAGTTAATGAGTTCTCTGTTTTAGAAGGGACAAAAGTGAAGTAGGAGACTTTTAATCTTTAAGTTGTCTCTACAAAGCCCATTTTCAAGATCAATGTATTTTGCTTATATAGAGGTAATGTTTTAACATTGTTGCTTTTTTTGCTTGTCTTCTCCCAAATTGTCCTTCACTTCTATATATTTGCATTTCTAATAAGTTCTCCTTTTTCTGTTTTTGGTGAGACTTGCCACCGTGGATTCAAGTTTTTCAATTTTGTCTACTATGCAAGCCATAAGTTTTGCTTTTAAGATTCTTATTTCAGTCCTGAACCATTCAAGAACAACCTACTGTTTGGCTCCATGGTCTCTTCAGAATTCGTAGGTTACTCTTCCTCATCATTTCCTCATTCATTTTCCATTGTCTTTATAATATTAATTGAGAAATGTTTGGACTCATTTACATCTTCTGGAAGACATCTTCCCTTTTGGTTTATCTGCTTGTACTCAAAGTTATTAACTGAGTTTTCTTTCTCCTGAGACTTCTGGCAATGTCTCTATGGGAACAGAACTGGCTTCAGCTGGGTGCTAGTATCCTTTCCTCTAGACCTGGTGTAGTCCCCTCCTTCCCCCAAGTACCCTGCTCCATCTCCCTCTGTTCCCTAGTTCTCTGGCTGAGCACTGCTGCAGCACAGCCTAGTACCCCTACTTACTTTATTTGGTAAGGGGTGAAATGAGAGGGGAAAGGAGTGGTAGAGAGACAGAGTTGAGTTCTATTGCTTGTTGCCTCTGAATGTTGAAGTGAGAGCAGGGACAGAGGAGTGTGCTGACAAAAATTTTAGCAAGGGAAATGCTGAGTGGACCCCAGAGCACAACCCCATGGGTCCCATTGTGAGCATGAGGATTTGGAAGAGGAGTTGCTGAGTGAGCATCTTAGGAATCAGCCTTCACTGCTATTAATTTACCAGGTTGTTACCTCATTAAGGTTCTTGATATCTTATTTTGGAGAGATAGCTGCAATTAGTTTAATTCTTACTTTGGAGAGGTTGTAAGAATCAAAGAAAATGTCTAGTCTTCTATCTTGTTTGTCTTGTGGCTGTGCTGTAAGCACTTCAAGCAGAGACTGGAGAGCCATCTTTCAGGGATGTTGGAGAAGAAATTAATTCATCTGACAAGAGTTGAACAAGATGACTTCTGAGGTAACTTTGTAATTGAGAGGAGGAGATTACCTAATGAGAGCCCTCATTACACTTGCAGTTCTAGGATTCTAAGGAAAGAATGATTTTTAAACGCAGCAGGGCAAGACAAATCATTATTAGCACATCAATAAAATGGATGAAGTGAAATAAATATGATGCATGGAAAAGTCCTGCCATCCTCAACAGTCCTTGGGTAGCATTTTTATTGTTGTTCCGTTGTTTCAGTCACATCCAACTCTTCCTGACCCCATTTGGAGTTTTCTTGGCAAAGATACTGAAGTGGTTTGCCATTTCCTTTTCCGGTTCACTTGACAGTTGAGGCATCTGAGGAAACAGGGCTAAGTGACTTGCCCAGGGTCACACAGCTAGTAAAGTGTCTGAGGACAGCTTTGAACTCAGGAAAATGAGTCTTCCTAACTCCAAGCCTGGCATTCCATCCACTGTGCCACCTAGCTGCCCCTTGGGGTAGCATTTTAAGTTTTATGAAATGCTTGATGCTCATATTTTCATCAGATACTAATTACAGCTTTGTGAGATGGGTAGAAGCAGGGATCATTTTATGGAGGCTCTAAAAGATGGAGATTTATCCAAGGTCAAATAGCTAGCAAGAGGAGAATCCCAGAAATAATGCAAATCTTTTGACTCCACTATGCCTTTCAAACATCTAGACATAGCCATTCCTACAAAATGACTGTTTATAGGACCAAACACATATATTGTCCTTCCTGACCCCTTATATATCTCTCTGTCCATCTTTTCATTGAGGTGGCTTGGCTTAGAACAAAGCAACAATGGCATTATGGTGCAAGGGAAGAAACAATGAATTTGTAGCCAAAAGTCCTGCCTTTGAATCTCAGTTCTGCCTTTACTTACCTGGGTTAAATGAATTAGCCTATACTCCACCCTAGCCCTACACAGTGCAATGGAGCAAAAACCTGTTTGGCCAATGCTAGTTAATGCTTTGCAGGTAACTCAGCTTCTAATTTGGGCTAGATACATGTTCCCATGACATACATTTGCATTCAGTAGAGAATATGTTCCTATAAATTTTATGCAAATTAAGATTTATGGTAGCTGACTGTCTATCACAGTTGTCTCTAAAATGTGAACCATGACCTGCCTGCAAGGGATGTGTTGTTGTTGTTCAATTGTGCCCAGCTGTTTTTGACACCTTTTGGGTGTTTTCTTGGCAGAGATACTGGAGTTTGCCATTTCCTTCTCTAGCTCATTTTACAGATGAGGAAACTGAGGCAAACAGGATTAAGTGACTTGTCCAAGGCAACACAGCTACTAAGTATATAATGCAATACAACAAAATAATATATAGTACAATATAATATAAGAAATGAATAATCATACAATCAGAAGGTAGAAGATGCATTTGATCCCCTCTTCTGTATGATAGCCAACCATGAGACTTGCCTCCAGCACAACCACGTTTGCCCAGATCCCCAATAATCCCTCTTTCAAGATCTGCCCCTTCTATTATTGTGCAAGTTTCCAGCCTCCCCTTCTGAGCTCAGTGCAAGACTCTCAGGACAGTCATAAACAACCCCTAACTGGTCATCCACAACAGCTGCTGCCACTGGGAAAATCTGCCCTGTCCCCTGACATACCCACTCCCTATGTCCCAAATCACCTCATGGCTGTGGTAGACATTCCTCAAAGGGCTAGCTCTTTGCTGAGTGGGAGTGACGGTCCATTCGTCCATTCGTCGTTGTTGTCTTTCAGTCCTTTCAGTCATGTCTGACTCTTCCTGACCCCATTAGGGGTCGTTTGAGATAAAAAGATACTGGAGTAGTTTGCCATTCCCTTATCTAACTTATTTTATGGATGAGAATATTTAAGTCAGGATGACCTGAATTCAAATCCTACCTCAGACATTTACTAGCTGGGGTCACCTTGGGCAAGTCAATTAATCCCTTGGCCTCTGTTTCCTCATCTATAAAATGAGAGGATTGGACTAGATACTTGTTAAGGCTTTTTCTACCTCTAAATTCTAACTTGAAATCTTTGATCATGTTTCTTTCACAGGGGATCATTATGACCCTAGGCCTCATTCAGTTCTCAACAATTGCCAGACTGATGTCATTTATTCATCTTAGCACACAAGGCAGCTTAATTGACCACATGACTCCAAAGGGAATCTCATGTTCCTTTGAATCCCAGGACAGCTATGAGCAGGTGATAGCAGCTCACGAAACAAGATCTTCTCCCTTCAGCCAAAGGAGGGGAAAAATGAAAGAGAGCCAAGCCCTAAGTGAAAGGAATATGAATGATGGAAAGTCCCTACCCAGGAGGGAGTGTAGTTCATTCCACAAGTGGCCTCCTTGTTTTACTTGGAGTTGGGCCTTTGGTTTTTGCATGAAAGTCTATGGAAAATACAGCAAGGGAGAGAGAAAAAATATGTCCTCACTTCTGGTTGGGAGATCTTGACTGGTTGAATCTTGAGATCGTATAAGCTACTTGTGGTAATTTCATCAGCAAACCAGTCTGGACAGTGATAGCAGAGAAAAGAATTCAGTTGTCTGGTCAATATTACTGTCCAAATAAATATATTTGGCTAAGGGTAATCTGCTTGCACATAGTTTGAGAATGAAGACAATCAACTTTTAAAACAGCTGCTGTTACTGAAAATACTTTGCTAGTAGCAGAATGTTTTAAAGCCAGGCACAGTGTGGGGCTGCTGAAGCATCTCATATTTAATTTACAACTTCAACTTCAAAAGAGGTATGATTTTATGAACATGGTACTCCCACTACCAGGCCAGATTCCAACTCCTCCACACCTCAAGAGATGGTTTCATGAGTTACTGTGACCAAAAGAAAAATTTTAATTAATTGAAAATTCCAAAAGACTTATATATTTTATATACATATACCTATGTACATGTATGCATATATATACATATATAAAATACATATATATATGAATATAGACATGGGGGGCAGTCTTCTGGTGAATGAGACTTTTTGAACTTAGAATTAATTTACAAATATGGCTAAAAATGCAAACATATGGAGAAATGATTAATTTTTAAAATGTGCAAATTGCCTCCTCCTTAAGCATAACCTAAAATTTTTTAAAGTATTCTTTTGCTAAAATTTTAAAAGCTAATATTCAGAAATAGCAGTGATTTGCAAGATATTCAAATATAAAATTGTCAACTGATTTGGGACATCAGCTCAGTTCTATTTATGATCCTTCATTGAAAGACTATGGAATCTCAGAATTGGAAACGGATCAGAGAGTCCATCTTTTCCAAACTACCTCTTAGGATGATTGTGAGTATCAAGCGAGATAATATTTTAAAGCATTTATCACAGTGCTTGGCATGCAGTAGGCACTTAATAAATGCTTGTTTGCTTCCTGTCTTTCTTTTACTCTACAAAATCTCCAACAATTGGTTATCTTTCCACTACATGTAGAGACATGGAAGGACAAGGAACTGGCAACTTCTAAAGGCAGTCCATTCCACTCTTAGGCTATCTGAATTTTTAGGAATGTTTCCTTATAGTAAGCTGAAATCTGTCTTTCTGTAACTTCAGTTCATTGTTTCCACATCTGCCCTCTAGGGTCACATAAAACAAACCTTCCACTTTAAATATTTTAAAACAACAATCTTGTCCCCTTTAAGTCTTTTCTTTTCTTTTTTTTTTAATTTTATTATAGTTTGCATCATTCATTTCCACAAGATTTTGAGTTACATATTTTCTCCCCCTCTTTCCCCCACCCACCGCCCCAAAACAGCCATCCCAGTGTGTCCCCACTCCCCCAGTCTA